>CM033459.1:22465056-22857556 GCA_019425755.1 Amaranthus cruentus | reverse complement strand
ATTAAGCTACTTCTTCATTTTTTCTAGCAGCCACTAGATCGTTGCTTTAGCTTGTTTTATGGTATATAATAATTATTTCAGATTTTTCTAATCTATGCATCAGGTCTATAGGCTTAGTTTAAATTGGTAAATTTATTCAAATATATAATATTCTCTAAAACGGACAAGTGTTAATAAATCTTTGAAAAATATAGAAATTCGCTTTAAAATAATTTATACATTTTATTCTTTAAACCTATGCACCTGGTGCATAGGTTTAAAAAACTGTAAATATAATAATATATAATATATTATGGATTTTGACCTCTTGCTTTTTTTAGTTTTTTTTTTTTTGTAATTGTTTGTACGAATCTATTTTATATTTTTGCATTTAATTTATCTGTCCCGTGTAGACTTTTCTCTTTTTATGTCTTCTCTTCTCTTTTTTTTGGAGCCGGAGGACGCCCTTGGGCGGTGCTCTCCTTTATTGGTATGAGTTGCCGTTGTCCTTCCCTCCTCAGACTCTGTCCATAGTTTTCTATGAGCGGGATACACCGTGTAGGATGATGATTATGATATTATAAGATTTTGTAGTTAGAACTCTCTAAAATTGATCCAATTTATTATATATTGATCTGTATATAAAGGTAATTACAATGAGTTTAGGAGTTGACACTTGTATATATATACCAATCTTATTTCAACAAAGTTGCATATTTTGTAATTCAAAACTTTTAGCGGATAAAATTGCATGATACTTGTCATTTATTGGTTTCCCTTTTTAGTAAATAAATTAATTTCCTACATAATAAATTAACTTGTTTTATTATTTTTTGCCTTATTTATTGCATTAATGTGGTGATTTTATCAAATTTACTTAAATTTACCTTTTGATATAAAGATATAATTACATGCAAGTGTTACCTTTTGATATAAAGATATAATTACATGCAAGTGTTAAGGCATATAGAAGATAGTGTGACATATGACACTGAAAAACGACATTAAAATTTGTGTTATACACATATACAGATACATATTTTGTCGACCCTGTAGTAATATTCTTAATTCCTTTAATTTCAACACCACACATAAATTTACATATGCAACCTCTGAATTGGCCTTATTACATAAAAGCAAAAGTCTTGTATGAACTTAATCTACTTTATTTTAGTGTGCGCCAACTTAAAAATAGCAAATATTTTCCAATAACTGTACTTAATTTTTGTTTTCTTCACATAAAACACATAAAAAAACAAACTAAAAAAGCTTTAAAAATTCTTATTTAGTAATTTGAACGTTTGACATGGTATTCTTATTCCACTTTCCATAAAGGCCCCATTTAAATCTCTTTTTCCTTGTTGATTATGATTCTTTTGTTATATTTTACGCTTTATTTAATTTTATTGGAGGTATTTTGATTGGTATAACGATAAAGTTTTGTTTTAGTAGGGCCAGATTTAGCAACCAGATATAATTGTTGATTAGAAAAACTTAGCCAAATGGAAAAACAATTTAAAGTCTAAAGATATGCTTTTAATCAAATCTTCTTTTCCAAACAATGTGTAGAAGATGTCCTACTGTCCTGAATTTGTACTCATCACCCCTCAATCAATTTGTTCGTTAGCTTTCTACTTCAAACTAAAAATAGACAACTTTGTGTTAAAAAGACTATAATAACCTTTAAAGAAATGAGTGTAAAATTTAATGGGGTAAGAAAATGCATAGTTGACCACCAAATATTAATGGGCTTTTGGGGATTATGGGCATTTCTACTTTAGAAAATTCATAGTTGATCATGATTGTTATCGTATTCAATGTGTTCCGCTTATAGAAACTATGCTCAGACTCTGAGGAGGGGTGAAAGACGGTAACTCATATCTATAAAGGAGAATGCGGTCAACGAATCCCTTGGCTCGTGGTAGATGCCTAGATAGTGAGATTCCTAAAATGAGAGAGAGTAAGTGAGGTTGGACCCGCAAGCCTGCATCTAACGATCCATGTTGGACCATTAATATTAAAAATAGTAACAATTGATAAATATATAAATGCGTAGATGAGTGATCAAACTAGATAATTTTATAAAAATTAAAATTTAAAATTACCACATAGAGTCGGGGTGTAAGATGTAAGATGCAGGTTTTCGGTTTTCTTGGAGGTTCCTCTCTTGAAGGCCCTTCTTGAGCCGATGACTCTTTCGACCGCCCTCTCCTTATGGGTATGAGACGCCGTCTATCTTCCCTCCCCAGACCCTGAACATAGATTTATCTATGTTCGATATACACTGGGTATGATGATGATGAAGTCGGGTTGTATCTCAGTTAAAGAGCAAATACTGATTATTCTGTAAGATTTTGAGTTTGATTCTCAATTATTCATATCCGTCCACTAATCCAAGAAAATCTTACATTTACCAAACAACTTTTTTCTAAGTTATTGACCAACCAAAACACCAATAGCCAATAAAAAACTAAAAAATCAATAGCCAAATACTTGCTAGAAAAATAAATCAACCATAACAAATCACATTGTGGGAGGAAAAGTTCCAATAACAAACAACTGATTATTACACCAACTAATCAACCACGTTCACGATCTGTGATAAGTAATAAGCCTTGTGAAGCGCACCCTTCAAGTATATAAGGTCATGACATTAGCCGATTTAGGTTCCATCCTAAAACCAATTGGTAATAGGAGGAACACCCCATTAAGTTTATATTTTAGTCAATTTCTCTCTAATTTTTCGACGTGGGGTCACAAGTCCAACAGCTTCGTGGGTGCTCACGAAAATCATGGGTGCTAGATGTACAACTTTTCATTGGATAAATTGGACACTATTCTTGATAGTGAGATCTTTAGCAACCGTAGTGCCTTCTTCCTGGGGGAGGGGGAAAACGTGTTGTGGCGCAACATCATCTGTAATAGCAAAGCCACCCTGCGAGCGTACTGCGTACTTTTGTGCTTGGCTACGCCTACTAGTCCAAAAGAAAGTCCCTTCTGTTGATCGCCTAGTTCATTGCAATTTGTGCGGGAAGGATCAGGAAACTATAGAGCACAGTTTCCACAAATGTGAGTATGGTCTCCAACTCAAGAAAATGATGTTGGCCATTCCATTGGGTCGAAAGCAAAGCAGTTTGTTATGTGCGGGGTGAAGGCTGTGTACTTGTCTATCTTTAGAGATGGGCACAGCCCTGGGCCGCAACTCAGGTTGCCAATGCCTCACTATTTATAGTGGCTAAAAGGGTGAACGACGATGCGAAGCACTTCATAAATAGATGATTGATGTTGGTGTATGTTAATGTTGCCTTCTGTTTGTGGTTGTGGTGGTCTATCAAGAAAGGAATCAGAAGGGAGGTAGGCTAGCTGTGTCTGCCTTGTGTTCATCATATTGTGTGCTGCGTGTCTCCATCTGTCTCACAATATGTTTAGATAACAATTTTGGAGAGAAAAGAAAGGGAAGGAAGGGGAAGGGAGGGAAGAGAAATGAAAGGAAAATACCTCTTATTTGTATAGGAGGGAATGAAAGGGAAAGGAAGGGATATGGGAGTTTTTCCTTCAAATCTTTCAAACTTTAGAGAGATTGGAGCCTTAACAAAAAGTATGCATCAAATCCTTCTAATTCCCTCCCCTCCAAATCTCTCACCTTTCATTTTGCTATCCAAACAAGAGATTTTTTCTCCCTCCAAATTTCTCCCCTTTTTTTCTCTCTATTTCCTTCCATCCAAAAACAACGTCAGTGCGCATAAATCCGTATAGTTGCAGGGCTCCCTTGGTTATTGTTGGGTCTGTTGTCCTGGCTATGCTAAATGCGCTCATTTCCTCTGTTGCCCTCTGTCCAGGGCCGACATTATAAGGGATAAGAGAGGTTTGTACCTCGGCTAAAAGAGGATAACGACGCTTTTATAGTTATACAAAGTCTTACATAAGACGGTCTTACGGTTAGATCATCTCTATTGGATTGACGCAATGTACACTTAATTAATGTCAAGTGATCACTTTTAATTTTTTAGTGATCATTTATTATAGTCTTAGAGTGATAACTTATAACCTTAAAGTGATTATTTACGATCATAAAGTGATCATTATCGGCTCGTCTCATAGTGTGACGGCGTTATACAAGACTTGCTAGAATAGTTAATATTTAGAGGCCCATTATTTTAGTTTCATCTCGAACCTCTCAAATTTCGGAGCCGACCCTACCTTTGTCACCACTCACCAGTCTATGCTGGACTGTTGTTTCATGCTCCACTTAGTTTTTGCTGCTCAGCAAATCTGAATAGAATCTATTGTGTTTTTCTGCTCCTGGCTGATTTGGTAGTTAAATATTTTGCTTTGTACAGTTTTGTTTTGTTTGCTTAAGTCAGTGAAGTGTGGGTGCCTGTGTACACGCTTTTTGTGTTGTTTAAAATGTCCGACATGACCATGATTATTTGTAAATTAAAATTCACTGTTTGTACAATACTAATATTAGCCTGCAATCCTCATATGTTATTACGTATTTGTGGCTCTTTATATAATTTCCAATAATACCAAAAACTTTTTAATATATACTTTTCCCTGAATAGCATTCTCTTTGTAACAACCCAAGCCGCTAATGATTATCACTGTAGACTGACTTCACAGACCAAAATAAGTCCTTTCAACATATTTTGACTTCACTCGTACGCACCTAAGATAACTTTCTTAGAGGTCACAACATTTTAAAATTATCCTCACCAAGCACTTAATTGGCACTTAATTGTGGAGATCTTAACTAGAGGTGTTCAACGGGGCGGGTCGACCCAACGGGTTAAGGGTCGGATCACATTTTAACGGGTCATTAGCGGGTCGGGTTAATAACGGAACAGGTCATTAGCGGGCCTTGGTGTAAAGGGTCGGGTCGGATAATTATAAGAATTAATTGCAAAAAAAAATTTACCACTTTTTTTAAATGATATTATTATAAACATAAGTGAATCGACCCAAAGGTTAAAAAATTGTTTTTATTAACTTTTAAAAAATGGGTCAAAGTAGGTCAGATTTAAACGGGCTTGACCCACCCCACCCCATTTATCATTTGACACGACCTGGCCCGACCCGACCTATTTAAATTTTGCCCCGCCCCGTTGAACACCTCTAATCTTAACAAATAGACTCTTAAAAAAAATTCATTTATACCATTCATACTTCCTCAGCCTCTTGATGTTTACAACATACAAGGATGGGTATTATAAAAAAATGGACTTTCCTTCTTATAAAGAAAACAACCTTGAACCAATGATATCTTGGTGCTTCTCCCGATCTAATTTGTTCTTATTAGATAATTAAAATGAGTAGATGTCCATTTAGTTTTATTTTCTTTGTAAATCAATTAGAATATTAAACTAACGTGTTTGCTTTATTTTTAAGGTTGGAAAATCAACTTTAATTTATTTGAAAATATAAATTTTCAAATAAATTAAAGTTGGTTTTCCAACCTTAAAAATAAAGCAAACACGTTAGTTTAATATTCTAATTGATTTACAAAGAAAATAAAACTAAATGGACATCTACTCATTTTGTCAAAAACTAGAATTTCAACTTTGGATTTGAGTCAAATCCACAATTGTTATCAAAATGGTTTAAAGATGAGAATTTGAGAATGACCTCCCAAACCTTACCATTCTCAAATTCTACATTCATGATTTCATAATTGAAATCATTAACTTGAAATGAGATGCTAGTTTCCAAACACAACCTTAAATAGAAGTCCTAAGTAATTGAATAACGGATAAGGGATTATAAAGCAGAGAAGCGTCAAGTAGAAAAGGAACCCAATAATATACATTTTCCAAAAATTAAACGCCAGAAATGAACAAGAGAAGCCCATTTGAATAGTTGTACATTTTTTGCCTCAATTTTCACAGCTGAGTTAAGACTTAAAGACTAATGTCATACTTTTATACACATCCTTCCTATGCATTCCCGAAAATCGAGAAAAATGAACAAAGAAAAAAGGGGAGAAGAAAACTTTCCTGAACAACCTGTTAATTAGGCATGAATCTAATTCAATCATTTTCCTTTTTTATAAACTTGTTTTAGAATAATTATACCTATTGATGATGTCTTGTATTTGAGCTTCGAATCGTCACCCCATGCAAAAATTTTGTATAGCCAAGAAAACTCAATTTCCCATCAGAGCTTCTAATCCAATCCTTTAATATTGAATAAGCAGTAGGCCCAAGATTTAATTCCTGCAGTTAATAAGAGATTTAACCAAAACTTGATTTACTTAACAAACAGATCCAAAATGAAAAAGGGAATGATTTTTCAGAATGTTCGAAATGTTCCAAACATACTCTGGCAAGTTCCTCAACGGTAATAATTCGGTTTCCTTCTTGTTCAAAATGTTCAAAAGCAACAGAAGCAATCTGATCCCAACCTTCCCGAGCTTCTAGTTGGTGTGTGCTGATTGCAGCTGCGCAAAACTCATCAAAATCCATTTTCCTGTAAGAAAGGGTTGTCATCTGCACTAGAAGCAACACACGAGGTTAGGACTTTTGAGCATTCTCCAATTCTTAGATATCAATTAGGGCGGATGCATTACCGAATTCAAGATATCGGGAACTCTAGACTCCTTCATTGCATCAGTAGCATTACTCACAAGAGCCTGGGAAGAAAAACGATATACCCATTTATTGATACACTGGAAGCAAGAAGCTTGTACAACAAAAAACCAACTGGAAGATCAAAAGAAAAGATGGAAAAGAGCAGAAAATAACCATTCGGAAGCTCTCAAAGGAGACACGGCCATCTTTGTTTGGTTCCAAAAGTGCAAACTGAGCTCTCAGGTAGAACAACTCATCCTCTGTAAGAGCTTTTGAGACGGACTGCAGATCACAAATGGGAAAAAGAAAAGAAAAATCAGATATTCAGACAAAGAAAACAGCAAAAACAATTAGTCACACTGGAAGATCTTCAAAATTTTAGAGTACTGAATATTGATCAGGTCTAATAACCCTAAGATGTTTACTAGTATTGTGTGTCTGCCACAACTCTATTCCAGAGTTCCGTAACAAGCAAACGAATGTGCCATGACACTGAGAGTTGCATTGAATCAAAACCAAACAAGATATACAAGCATCATTTAGTTCAAGCCTCTGGCCTTGGCTATGAACTTAACTAAAGTGAGGACGGGCAACCTAATTTCCAAGGGTTGAACCGACCCAAAGCAAAGCACAACTTGTGGACCAAGTGTGTGGGACAATACCTTAAGGTTGCGTTTGGGAACGCCCATTTCATTTTGAATTGTAGATTTCAATTATGGATTCATTAATTAAGAATTTGAAATGACAAGGATTGGGGTGTCATTCTCAAATCCTCATTTTAATTAACTACTTTGCAAAGCACAACCTGTGGACCAAGTGTGTGGGACAATACCTTAAGGTTGCGTTTGGGAACGCCCATTTCATTTTGAATTGTAGATTTCAATTATGGATTCATTAATTAAGAATTTGAAATGACAAGGATTGGGGTGTCATTCTCAAATCCTCATTTTAATTAACTACTTTTATAACATTGGTGAATTTGACTGAAATCCAAATTTGAATTCTTGTTATTGCCAAACACTAACTTTAAGTCAAATCCATATTTGCAAATGAAATCATCATTCCCAAACATACCATAAAGTAACTTCCTATTAATATATTGCAATAGAATAAACAGCACCCCAGGGGGAGTTTCAACTATAGAAACTCAGATCATCCACATATTTATGCATGATTGAACAATTGTTAACGTGTTTTTCTAATCTGATCAAGCTACATAAGCTGGAGAAGAATCGAGTAGATAAAAAAAATTTGAACTAAAGACATAAATCCCTTAAAAAATGTGACGCACTAACTAGTAGATTGGATGTAAAGATTAATCTAGATAGTCATCATTAACCAACTAGTCTGTCAGAATGCGCATTCATATAATTAATTGACAATAAAGCCTTTACAGATGAAATATGAGAAAACTTAACTCCTCCCCTTTCACTTACAAATTTACAAGAAAAAAAAGTTTTCTAGAATTAATGGATAATATAAATTCATATGAATAACCACATTGTAGGCAACAAAACCAAGAAAAATGCCAACTTGGACAAGTTGCCAAGGCCAGCAGACTTCCACCCATGTTAGATTTGGTAAGATATTAAGTCCAAACAATTTACAATTTTGTTGCTGCAATTGAGTCATTGATAACATACTCCAGAAAATCACGAAACAGATTAAGCAGCAAAAAAGGAAATATGATCTGGAGACACTTAAAACACTTGCAGTTTTAGCACAGATCAGGAAAATAAATGTAAAGGTGCAAACATTCTATGAGCAAAACTCATGCTAAGCAGTCAAATTCATTCAGCAAGAATACACGATTTTGAGAAAAACCAGGATGAGGTATAAGTCATTGAAAATAAAAAAAATAAGGACAGTAACCCATTTCATGTAACATAAAACTATACCTTCAGCGCCGCCCGTTTGAGAGGAGTTGCATGGAGGTATGACTTCACCAATTTGTATATCAGTATATCTAAAGGAATAGGAATATTTTCATCCCGCAACCAAGGATGGGCTGTAAAAATAAACAATCTCTTCACATCACAAGAATGCAAAATCAACTCCCTATTGAAAACTTAATCAAAAATAAGATTGACACTTGACCAGAAACTATGACATCCAAGATTCCAGCTCATAAAACAAGAGCAGGTATCTTTCTTAAACTTCAAAGAGCATAAATGGCATAGAAGACTAGAAGTTAGAAATGGCTTACTCAAAGCTTGGACAGCAGTCATCCTCTTCCTGTAGTCCTTGTTAAGCAATCTTTTTACAAAATCCTTGGCTTCTGGAGACACTGAAGGCCAAGGCACATCATCAAAATTGGGATCTGCTCTCAGCACCGCACGAAAAATTCCTGATTCTGTGCGGGCCCAGAAAGGCCTGCTCCCACACAACAATATATATGTGATAACGCCAATGCTCCATATATCTCCTTCTAGACTATAAGATCTATGAAGAACTTCTGGTGCGACATAGTAAGCACTTCCCACAATATCATTTAGCCTTTCATCTGCATCAAGAAAAAAGATAATTTCACATGTGAGGAGAAAAGAGGAAGGCTCAGAATTCTAATACAAAATAACATCTTTTTAATCTACCGAGCTCAATCTATGTTATCAACCCTAAATTAGGCAAGGCAGTATAATCTGATTGTTTTCAGTCCTGGACTATCTTGAGTATCTCCCTCTCCTAGCCTTAATTGCTACAGTTTTCCTTGCACTGAAATCAATTGCGCAAGGAACATGCCCCTTACAGAGCGAGAAAATTGGAGATAGAAAGAAGAGAAAACAAACAAACAATTAAGGAAAACTAAAAAAAGGAAGTGTAACCCTAAGCTGCAAAAGATGAAGCAACATCTAGAAACGTAGAAGTAAAATTCCCTCTTATAGTGCTCCATGAAAACAACCAACAGAGATAATGAGTTGCAGGGTCGCTCAATTCCCCCCCTCCAATTTTCCAGTTTTACCATCCTTTTTTCTCCCCGACGCAATTGGATACAACAGAAACAAGTGAATTTCAGTCAGCCAATGTTATCTTTCTAGATATTAAGTCTCTTTAATATGAGCACACAAAAAGGCCCATATTTTATCAGATATCAATGTGTCTACGATTCGTATGTAATACGCCCCAATATATAAACATAGAAATGAAATTAAGCATTAATATTCTCTCAAAAAAAAAAGAAATTAAGCATTAATAGTATATAAATATACGAAGCTCACAAAAACACAAAAGTATTTACTTTATAAAAAAGTTGTATTCTTTAACAGGAAACTATTCATACTGAATAAGGATTTTCAGACAACCTTCAACATAAGCACAATCAGTAATAGCAGTAGTATGTAATAACGCAAGTCGAAAAATATCTTTAATGGTAAGCCATAAGTCCATACTAAACAAATTGCCAGTCCTCCCAAAAGTATACTGTCATTAGCGGTAAACTAACACCAGTATCTGTATGGTTATCAACTAACAATAATGAGATATACTTTCGACTAGTACCCAGAGAAATTTACAAGGAAAACTTGACAAGTCAATATCGCAAAAGCATCAAGTGATTAGCTCTTAGCCGTTAAGACGTAATTGTAAATAGAATACACAAACAACATAGACCTTCCACCCTAATGAGAGTTCTTTGGTATTACCTGGCCTAATAAAGTCAGAGAGACCAAAATCAATTAGTTTCATATCAGCATCATCACTTCTGGAGGTAAAAAGAAAATTCTGCACCGAAAAGAAGAGTTTTTAGAGGGAAAAAGTGATGTACAATCATGTAAAAAGTACGAGTACCAAAACAGACAGGTTCCAAAGTAGTAACCTCAGGCTTCAGGTCACGGTGCACAACACCCTGGAGATGACAGAAAGATACAACATTCAAAATTTGTCTAAGTATTGCCTTCGCGTCTTCTTCAGGATACCTTCCGCCTCTGAAAAAATTTGATTCCTCAACTCCCAAGTAATTTTAGAATCTCCTTGATGAAGAATTAAAAGTGACGAGAAAAATTTACCTTGACAATATACGATCAAGTAATTCACCGCCTTCACATAATCTGACATAGCAAAGCAAAATCGAACACATCAATCCCACAATAAAACATCACTTTGCAAATTTGACATAGCTATAAGCTTCGAGAGTTTTGAATTCACATTAACCCGGCCCCAATAATAGAATGACCTAGACTTATAAATTGAGAAGGTAAAAAACGGAATGAATGGAGGAGAAGAATCCATATGGACGATCAATAGAACTGATATATGGGTTCATGTAGCCGACCACAACTTTTGGTATTAAGGCGCTGGCGTTGATGTTGTTGTTGAATAACCCGACCCCATACAAACAAAAGATTTGGGGATACATGCAGAACATTAACACTAACCGTCAAAACACATGAGCAATTTATTAATTATTAAGTCCCAAATATATCATTTTCAACTTCCAATAATATTGGTTTTTATAATTTTTTTTCCCATCAGAAACAATCAGTAATTGCATAAAAGAAAAACATTTAACATTTAATTTTAGAAACAGAATCAAAAAAATGTTCTATTGATAATATTAATTTCAGTTCTTTTTATATCAGATAAAGACAACAAGACCTAATTTTAATTAACTAGAAGGCGGAAAAGCACTTTAAATAAAACCAATAGTGACAGAAAGTCTGAAACGCTACCAAAAAAGTGCATCTCAATGAGTACCATTCATCTAATATCCTATGATATATTGATATTTGAACAAAAGCCAGCAGTATAAGAGAAAATAGATAGTTCTGAAAATGGTGTGGATAATGCATCAATAGAAAGAGAAGTTTCTATCTGGATAAGAGAGAAAACATACTCCATTACAATGTATACGTTGTTCGAGTCCTCGCATGCATCATAAAATTTGACCAGATGTTTATGCCCTGAAAGGCCTCTTAGAATTTTAACTTCCCGGCGGACATCTTCAATTGATATTGCTGTCGTCATCTGCTCAAGAAAAAATAAGTCATTTGAACAAACAATAAATGAGTAACCTTAGATAGTATCACAAATTTACTATAAAAGATACTAACGCCAGAATTAATGGAAACAAACAGCATTAATTAGTTCCACAATTAGTAATTTTGCGACTTGTAATGACAGTGCTGATCATGTCAGGAAGTATTCGGAAAAACAAGAAGCAATATAGAAAGGAATATGGACGAAGAATATGCATTTCACTAGACAGGAAGAAAAAAGAATTTTTGACTGGCAGGACAACATTATGCATGAAAAGCCACCATAACATGCTAAGAGCGCAACTATCAACATAGTAGTACTCATGAAAACTTTTAACTTGCATGCTACTCATCAAACAAGCCAAACATTAAAGTCTAGACTAGAGGTATATCGTAATGAATTGAAAGTCGACATTAATTCATTTGCAAAACTAGTTAAACCAAGTAGAGGATGACCAAAAAGTTGATAAAGCCCAAAATCATATATGATTACTATTTTACTATTTCCATAATTCATATATTAAGGCCTATTAAGTGATCCCAAAAGGCCTTAATATACTAACGGAAGCCCTTAATCCGATAGCCCTTTATAAAAGGACTTTGGGATCACAAGTTGATAAAGCCCAAAAGTTGTCTAGTATAAAACCATTAAGAATTCATTAATAATCCGATAGCATTTGCTCTCATAACACTGATTGGTTCGATCAAGATTAAGGCCTATTATATGGTTATTAATTATGGATCACATAATGCTTTTTGTATAACGTGAACGTTCATGCATTCATGCCTGGATCAAATGTAAAATTTTACAAGATCAACATACCAACAAAATGACAGATTTTTTTAAGATGGTAAATTGGTCATGAGTTCAAACAGGAGCAAATTGCAATGGTCTTCGAGGATATAAATAGTTACCAAACAAAAACTAACTAGAACTAAGATTACACCAAGTTACCAACTTAAATGCTGAAAGCTCTGACGTCTTAACTAGGATATTTTGACTCAACTATCTAAATGTGTAGCAAAAAAAGGAATAATAAAAGCTTTGAATGTAATTACTTCACAATGTCCCACTAGGGAAATGCCACGTATTTATAATCGCACATCGTGTTTATGTACAAGAGAAAATTTCCTTATTGTTGAATGTTGCCCTATTAATAAAGATAATAAAGAATCTAGAAAATCCTTTTCTTTAGGTATAATTTTTCACCGCTACTTCTATATCAAAATGGATTTTTCTTCTTTATTCATTCTGCTTTTCTACCATGTCAGTTTGTAAGTCTGGATAATTCATATCATTTTCCACTCATGCCGTCCAAGTCAACTCCGATTTTCCTCGTTCTCTTAAGTCTCTCAAGCTCCAACTTTTTATCTTCTTCATCAATCATCAGTTCGTTAATACTCATCTTTGCACATACCCAAACTATCTTAAGAGATTATCTTTCATTAAGTAAATAAATTAACAAAATTCATCCAAAGTTCTAACTTCTAAACATCTTCAAATAAATTGCAAGATCAATATAAACACGTATTTAACAAAAAAATCAAAAAAAATTATTAGTTACTACTTGCTAGTCCATTGTATTCCCGTATGGTCAAAGTTCTAGATAAGAAAAACCTTGTAATAAAAAAATCTTGTTTTTTTATTAAACCTTAATTTGTAATCTAAAACCAAACTACAAATATGTGGCTCCATCAAGAATGGACATAAGACAAATGGATGCAGTTTTTTCGACAATTGCAAGTAAGCTTTTGTTATTGCTTGCAAGAGCAAGCCCAAATCCATTGAGGAATCAGTTTACAATATGGATCGGAATGTTGTGCTTTTAGAAAAGGTCATAGTCGAAAGATAGGAGTAGCGGAAATGCGAGTGCTTCGATAGATGAGTAGACATAAATTGAGGGATAGAATTCGAAAAGAACATATATGGAAGGGATTATGAGTTGTAAATATTGGGAAAAGATGAAAGAAAATTATTTAAGATGGATTAGACTATGCAAAGTATTAGCGAACGAATAAGGAAGATAGAAGTTCAAGTTCAGTAGATTCAAAAAGAGGGTAAGGAAGACCGTAGATGACTAGAAGGACATAAGTAGAAAATGATGTGAATGACATAGACTTACAAATTATGATAATAGAAAATTGAAAATGGAGAAAAAAATTTCATGTGGACCACTGAAACTGATATATTAGTTCATGTAGCCGACCACAATCTTTTGGGATTAAGGTTTTGGTATTGTTGTTGTAATATCAAAATCCATTAAGATTTACAAAATGACCAAAGGGAATAAAAAACACAACAAAAGAATCTAGCTAGGTAGTTTCTACTAAAGGAAGTAAGCGCCCCTTATGATCGGAGTAGTTCCAACCCTAGATAAAGTGTTGCCCAATAGAGAGAAGTATCAAAAATAAAAGAAAACATAACATCAGTGATATCATGTTCAAGATATGTTAGTTCAAGAAAAGGAACCTAGCAATAGACAGTCATAGAAATTCCAAAATTCTAGTATTTTAGATTTAGTTATAGAAAGTATAGCATCTTTCCCCTCAACCTAGAAAACTTTCCATAACTAACCATCAAACAAAAAAAAAAGGTGGTCGGAGCAACAAATTCATAGGTTATCAATATTTCTTGAGCAGAAAATAATGGCATCGCTTGACAGTGAATTACATAATCTAACATGATGTGTAAAAGAGGCATAAACCAAAACACTAACAAAGCCAGCTCCTTTTTTATCATGTAGTGCTAGAATCAAATTTCCATTTAGCTGAGTTGCAGCCCATTGTCACATGATTCCTTGATCACCTCGTCAATTGTGAATCGGAAAAAGCATATTATAGTCGGTTTTTGGGGTATTTTTGAGTTTACTTTGAATGAATCGCAAATTCAAAAGATTCGTAGAGCTTTGTAGACCATAAAACGTTTTGATAATGTAAGAAGATAAAGCAGGTCCTCGGAGCAATCAATATTCAAATTTCAAAGCAATTCAAAGGCTGGGCTATGTGACCAAGTTTCCTGGATATCTAAAAGCAGAAGCACCCGTACGGGTAACCTAAAACAAGCATCCTCAAACTGACAAAAGAAAAAATTTTAAACCCACTGAAATTGAAAAGGAAACACCTATACCAATGGCTATCATTAACTACTTCAGGGATAGGAATGCCACATTTCACGAAACACATTAATAAATCGAATATTAGAAGATTTCTAGGACGTTCGTCAGCTTGATGCTTACACAAAGCCTTAATAAGAGTGCCATCACTCTAGTAAGACACAAAAGTTTAAATAAAATCAATCTGCTAATGCATTTTCTTTGCACTTTTTTAAAAATAATAATAATAATAATATTACAGCGATTAGTTCGTTCCACCGCAAAAGCTTAAATTGGAATTTCATAAGCTGCATTTGAAATTGATACCATCTTTCACCAACATAAACTTACAGAATCAATGCTATAACAACCAAATAAAACTTGTCCTCCTTTCATTCCAAAACAAATCAAGATTGACTATTTGACTATGTCTCAAAACCTGTCAGCTTCAGCCATCAGCCCATCACTCTCCATCAATACACCATCATAGTAAAAACAAAAACAAGTAATGTAATAGAAGTAGAACTATAATTTTGATATAAAATTAAAAGTCAAAATGAATCCATCAAAGTCAAACGTGACCATTGTCATTAGAATCCAAAGTAACAACAAATGAAGAAGTAACAAGATGATCACTTCATGAAATCCAGTAAAGTCTCTACAGCGATTCAATCAATTCCGGCAACATCACCATCATAAACACCACATTTGAATAATAATAATAATAATAATAAATAAAATTGTACTTCTACAATAGAAAACAAAAATTCACAAAAACCCAAATTGCCATTTACTAGTATCAACCCAAAATCAACAGATTAATGCTTCTTCCAAATTTGTACTAATTCACAAACACTACCACTATTATTACCGACTTCCGGTTACCCGCCTAAGCAAGAGCCATTTGAGCGCCAAGGAGACGATGTAATATTTTTCTTGTTTTTGTGGTATGATCATCAATAAACAACAAACAAATTTTCCAATCCAAAACAAAAAGTACAAGAAACCAAATATTTTAACTCAACAAAATTAAAAATATTAATTATAATAATAATCACCTTCGCCTTGGAAATGATTTTAACAGCTACAACTTGATCCTTAAGCTCGCCTTTCTTACCCTTAGCACAACAAGTATGACCAAAATGACCTCTTCCAACTTCTTTTCCTAACTCATACTTTGCTCCAAAATTCTTCCCATAACCAAAAGTCTTATCCAACATTTGTCCACCACCTTCATTTCCGCTGTCCTCTGGTATTGTTCCTTCCTTCGGCTTCCCTTGGCCAAGTCGTTTTGCAAGCGACGCTTTAATATGTTTAGCGGGAGATGGAGGCGGAAACGGTCTTCGAAAAAACCTCCTCGGCGTTGATCTTGCCGGCGACGGCGCAACTCCAGCGGGATAAGGACTCGGCCATGGCGAACCTCTTGTCGGAGTATTCCTTACCGAAGGATTATTCGCAACTTCCGACGCCGGTAACGGCGATTGCGGATGAACTTCTTCAGGTGCTACAATTGTTGTTGCAACGTCTCCATTTTCACCTACGGCAGCTTTACCATAACACTGCCCCATCAAAAGGAGATAATTCTATAACTTAACTTCCTTTATCTATCTATCTCCTAATCTCCACCGTCGATTAAACGATTGAATTAAACAAAAACCAGTCAAATTGAAGTAAACATCAAACGGTTAGTAAAGTAGGGTTTCTGTACATCAAATTTGACACAGATCTCGAAAATTCTCACCGGAGAAAGAGATCTACAACCGGTGAAAATAATCGAGAACGAGGATGAATCAAAGATCGTTAAATTAAGCAAGAAACAAAGAGTAAGCAAAAAAAGATCTAATTCTTGAACTACTCCATGATTATGATGATGATCATTGGAAAGAAAGGAGTTTTTGCAGAATTTGGATTTTCTCTCACTAGAAATGAAGAAGGTTGATGGAGAAGCTGGTTGAAGAGTAGTTTCAGTAGTTTGTTGATGGTCGAGTCACTGGGATTTGGGGGTTTCTCTCTGTAAAACAAAAGAAGGTTTGGGGGTTTGTCTTTTTCTACTTTTATTTAAATTGTTAAACGCCAACGAGGAAGTAAAGGAAAAAAGAAAACGGAAAAGAAAAGGAGGGTGAATTGTGGAAGAGGTGTGTTTTTAATCGGGTGTGGATGGGTGTAGGAGAACGATATTGAGATGATGATTGATATCATTTATCATTTGAGATTTGATCCTTCAAAATTTCCAAGATTTCTTTACAAAAGTGTTTTATTTGATTTGATATCGGATTTTATATCAGTTGAAATATGTATACTTCTTAAACAAGATACTTTCTTCTCAATATATCCACGTGAGATCTCGTTAGATTCGTCTTAATGTATATTTTTTTATTATGTATTTTTTTATAATTTTTAGGGAAATTCCACGTGGTAACTCTGAGGTTTTGGGTTTTTCACGTGGTAACCAAAACTTTTAAAAAATCCACGTGGTAACCCTGAGGCTTACCAAATTGTTCACCATGACCTTTGTGCACATAAAACGTTAGCAAACCTTAATTTCGAAGCTTTAAGGTTGTTGTACACCTATTTATGCGACTCACCATTTCAAATGCCATCAGTTTCAACCTTTTTCTCCCAAAATATAAACTCTAACTCTACCATCTTTGTATTTGGGGGGAAATATATAATTTTAATGAAAAATGGTAAAGTTGGGGCTTATGTTATGGGAAAAAAGGTTGAAACTGATAGCATTTGAAATGGTGAGTCGCATAAATAGGCGTACAACAGCCCTAAAGCTTCAAAATTAACGTTTGCTAACGTTTTTATGAGCAAAAAGGTTACGATAGAACAATTACGTAAACCTCAGGGTTACCATGTGGATTTTTTAAAAGTTTTGGTTACCACGTGGAAAACCCAAAACCTCAGGGTTACCACGTGGAATTTCCCTAATTTTTATTGTGCGTATTTAGAGAATTTGAGATTTAAATTTGTTTTGAAAAATATGCAAAAAGTAAACCAGAAGAAAAAAAACGAATGGAGTCACTTGTACTTGTAAGAAGTTATCTTGTTTTGAGACGGCTCATCAACCTCCTAGCCCAATCTTCTTTAACAGCTAAAAAAAAGAGGAAATATAAAACTACTATTTTTGAAAACGGTAAATATAAAACTACCATTTTTGAAAACGGTATTCACGGATTTGATTTTCAAATTGACAAATTTCAACTCGACATTTAAGAAACAAATCAAAAAGATTTGCACATTCAATTATTTACAAAATCTCTGAAAATCTTCAAGAAATCATCAAAAAAATCAATAGTTCATCTTCAAAACTCCAAACATCTCTTTAATGGGAAAATTTAATAAATGAATTCGACATGGTGAAGGTTTGCACATTCAATTATTTACAAATCTCTGAAATCTTCAAGAAATTATCAAGTAAATCGACATCTGTAAAACTCCAAAAATCTCTCTAATAAAGGATTTAATGAATAAATTCGATATGAAAACGACTTTACAGACATTACGAAGAGATGCTGACGATGAATTAATGTCAACTTATTTATCACAATTTTAATTATAACATATTCAATTTGAACTTAATGCGTTGCAATAACTCTATTCAATCTGATTACTTATTTTTAAATCGATAATTAAAGATTATAAGTTCAAAATTGAATTAGGTTATAAAACATCAATTGTCAATTTATGTATCACAAAAATTTGAACTAAATGCTACACAATATGCCTATACAATTTGAATATTTATTTATAAATGATAATTAAAGCTTATACGTTCAAATTGAGTTAAATCATGAAACATCAATTGTCAAATTATATGTCATAACTTAATTATTAACATATTCAACTTGGATGACTTACAAATTATATATATAAACGTGACAAGAAACAGGCAAACAACAATCTTCAATCCTAAATTATTGTAATCTTCATCTTCAATCCTAAGAATCAGCAATTATAAGAAAGGAAGAAACAAAAATGACAAGAAACACGAAAGGAAATAAAATGGAGAAGGAAAGAAAAGGAAGAAATGGCAAGAATCAAGAAAGGAAATAAAAAAATAAAAAACTGAAAGTTTGGAGGGAAAAAAGTGTGTTTGTTACACGCGCCCTAAATTGGGTCGGCCCAAGACTGGTCTTATTTTAGGACAGTCTCGGCCAAGCTTTTGTGAAGAGGGTGAGGCTGTTACACGTGCGTTAATAGGCTGGCTTATAATGAGTGTCTCAAAATGAGACGGTCTCATCCCAAAATGGTCTTTTAAAAAGATCGTCTCTCACAAGAAATTGTGTAATATTATAAACGAGATGTTTTGAATCTTTTTGTGTTGGGTATTGGGTAATTTGAATGAAATTAAAGTTTATAAAATGAAAAAATCAATCTACCCTAATCTTAATTTTAATGTATGATTTAAATTTAAATTTTATAATCAATTCGGATCTCCTCCAATTGAAAAACAATGAAGTGATGTTGGTGATGATAGGATTGACACGTGTCCTTAGGGAAAGTGAGGATACAGGGGATACAATGGGACGGAGGTGGATGGGATGAGACAGGTCAGAGATGACGTGAATTAGCGCATGCGTCGAAGGTTCGAAAATGAGGTGTATGAGTAGAGCCGGTGGTCGGTTAGTTGTCTGAAACATGTACATTCATTACACTAGTCAAACTGGCCAAATTAGAAATACTTATAGGAACTATTAGAAAAATTCAAATACTTTATTATTACATCCAATATAAAAACATGAAAAAATTATATTAAAATTATGTTTGTTAAGTTTTATATTTTGAAATTGACTTAAAATTGCATCTAATTTAAAATATCAAATAAATCCTTCACTAAAAATATTATCATAAAAAAAATTTCAATCACTACAGAATTTCATTTAAAAAAATACTCCAAAACAAAATATATATCATTATTTTTTAAAAAACTTTAACAAAGAAATATAAACTCAAAATACAAAATATTAACTTGAGTTATAGTGGGTCTCATATTTAATGATAACTTGGCATTAAAGAAACCGAAAAATTGGAAAATGGGTCAAAACGGGTCAAAACTCATCGAATTTCGAATTATATTCAAATCGGATAAAAAATTAACAAGTCAAACTAAGTGGAGTCGCAATTTTTATTCATTAAATAAATTTTAACTATTAAAATTGAATTAGCTGATTGAAATTTGATGATTGAAATTGAATTTTATTGATTGAAATTAATGTTTAAAGTTAATTCACTTATTAAAATTGACTTTTATTGATTAAAAGATAATAATTGATTGGTACCAATCAAAAAAAAATTATATTGAACTGATTTTAGCTGAATGACTTTTACGAATTGTAATTCATTTTTCATATAAAATTTATTTTTAGTAATTGTAAATAATACTGCCATGTTTGGGAATGTTGATTTCATTTGAAAATTTGGGATTGGATCAAATTTATTGTTTAACAAATTAAAAATTTTCGAATTTGAATTTGGATCAAATTCCACCATTGTTTTTAAAGTGGTTAAAATTGAGAATTTGAGAATGACTATTCAAACCTTGTCATTCTCAAATTCTTCATTTATGATTTCATAATTGAAATTTATAATTTGAAATAAAATACTTATTTCCAAACACCACAGTACAGTATTTCAAAATAATCGTCTTTGGTTAAACCAATGAAATAAGATTAAGGTTGAGTTCAAAGACTTCAAACTAAGGATTAGTTACAAACAAAAATTGATTTAGGATTGCTTGTTTCATATTGTGATGTTCAAATTATAGTGATCGTAACGTAACACCTAGCTAATAAATGAGTTTAGTCTTGCATCGGAAAGTACTCTCTTTGTTCTTTTTTGTTTGTTCATTTTATTTTTTGTACGTATTTTGTTAGTAAATTTTAAGTATTAATATCTTTAAGAGCGCATCTTAAAAAATTATAGAAATTATATATTAAAAACTTTACATTAAGACAAATCTAATAAGATCTCAAATGAAAATATTCTATCTTCAATATATACTTTAAAAATTTTATTTTAAATTTATCTCTCTTAAAGTGGACAAACTTAAAGTGGATAAATAAAAAGAACGGAGAAAATGTAAGAGTAATTAAATAATATATAAAAACAAATTTGAAATGTGTTTATGTTACTTAATTATTGTTTGTGTTTGAGTGTAACAAGTTAAACGTGGGTTCATTATAAGTAGTGATTAACGTTAGTAAAAGTACAATCCGCCATCTATTAAAGACCGCCATCTAATCACACCTCATCGCTCACAACATCTACTACTTATCGGGCAAGTCTATGAATTCTATCTATATTTTTACACTTATGGTAACAAAAATTCAAGGAGAAAAATAAAAAGACTCTTTTTATAATTCTTACTGACTTAAGTCTTAAGGTGACAACATAAAATTTATTTGAAAATAGAAAATTTAAATTTGGTATTCAAATTCAAGAATTGTAAATAGTACCTAAACACTTGGAATTTGCAAATTTTAATGTTTGATCAAATTTTTACATTACTATTGAACTTCTATATAGAATTGATTCAATTCCACATTTTCAAATTGAAAATTTGCCAAACATAATATTTAGACCAATTCAATATTTGAAAATAAATTCCAAATTGCCAAACATACGATAGTAATCTCATAGTTAATCGCCACTTATACAAGAATGACTTGTTATGTTGACCTTGCGGCATTGGTTCCTAAGAAAACAACGTCATATGTAGCCAAAAAAACCAAAGAAAAGGCGGAAAAGCTTGTGGCGTTGGCTTCAAAATAAAACCGACACCACAATGTATTTTTAGCGTTGGTTTCTTAAAATGCGATGTCATAAGGCAGATGTAAAAAATGATAAGAAAAAGGAACGCCACAAAACCTTTTTAAAAATAAATATAAGTCTAAGACAGAAATTTAGGAAAACACATCTCATGCTTTCCAACAAGTTTTTAAAATCAACGCCAAAGGGGGTATTAGCAAACTTAGGCAACTCGTAGAACCTCTCAAAATGTGAGCGATTTTATGTTAGTCCCAAAAAATTGGCTTACATGGGCGGTAGAGTAAAAATTAAAAACTTAGTGAAGAAGCTGGAAATTTGTTTTGTTTTGGCATTACTTTGAACACAATTTCTAAGGGTGACCCCAATTCAAATTCATAGTATATTATTTTTTTAATAAACCATTCATTAATAATTTATAATATACAATATAAAAGTTGATTACGAATCACAAAACCAACAATAGTTTAGTGGGTCAAAGTAGTAAAAGAAAACTTAGAATACTTTAAGAGTCGAATTTTCAGTTCAGTCTTAATTAATTTAAAAGTTATTTTCTTCTTAATTTATTTTCAATTTTAAATTTTTACCCATTTTTACATAATAATCTCAGTTTTCAATTAGTTATATATAATTACGACTTACCAAGTATCAAATCACTTCTGAGTTCTGACTTGCCCAATGTTATTTGGTGGGATTATTATACTATGGAGTAGGCATAATGAAGCAATTAAGTAACGAGAAAGGGGAAGGAAATCAAATTACGGAATTCTAATTTCAAATTGTATTCTAATTAATTTTCTTTATTGAACGTCATTAAGCTGAAAAATACAAATGAAAACAAACATTAACCTCCATTTCGCATATATGCAAGGCTAAAGCAAAGCATGGCAGCTTAATTTTACATTAATATTTGGATTATTCAAAAAGGCAATGCTTTTTGGATAGATCAAACATACGTATTATAATATGTGTCTAGCATGATGAAGACCGGCCATACTATAATAATATTTTAATATAATTTATGATTATATTATAATTTCTCCGTTTTGAATTACTTGTTACATTATCAACTAATACTATTTATTAAGGAACCAGTTCAACCAAAAACTTAAGCTTATGATTGAGGCTTCAGGTTATGTTATATACTCTAACACGTCACTTCACACGAGAGTCCATTGGGCTAAAAGCGTGGATGAGCATATGCGCTAAATATTCCACTTTAAATAAGTTGGGGGTTGAGATTCGAACCCATGACCTCTTGTTAAGTTGGCTTCTGATACCATGTTAAGGAACTAACTCAATCAAAAACTTAATTAAGCTTATGATTGAGGCTCTAGGATATGTTATATAATCTAACATTTATTACGGTTACCACTACAACATAATTTGCTTTTAGTGGGATATATTTAGCGACATTTAATTTAAATGTCGCTAGTTCAAATTTCTTATAGTGTATATAGAGGATTTAGTGACATTTATTAGAGCCTTTAGCGGCATATTAAAAAGTCACACTAAAGCTTTTAGCGACATAAGATCTAGTGACATTTCTCACAAATGTCACTATAGACTATAGTGACAATTAAATATGTCACTAAAGACCAAATTAAGTGTCGCTAAATCACTTTATGGTGAAACTTAAAATAAAAACTAATAATTATTACACTAAAAATATGAATTAGTGGCATTTTTTTAATGCCACTAAATTCAATATCGCAAAAAGCTAAATTTGTTGTAGTGTACTATGTAACGAAGAAATATAGTCAAGTGAGAACTTGATGGAATCATTTAATTGCATATTTTTATGATATTTACTTTTTATAATTTTTAATTATGTAAAATTAAAATACATAAAATCAAACTAACACAGTAAATTGCGTGAAAAGTTTAATGTAACAAATATAATGAAAGGTATAATAATTATTATAACCAATAATCATAGATTTAATTACGTAGTATTGGTGATAATGACATGTATGGGTATGGCGGTGTCTAACCTACCCGATTGATAAGTTTAATGATTAATGTATATAATATAATATATACTTATCATTCCTTCTAATTATATATTTGGTTAGCAACCTTGAAAAGAATCTAAAAAGTGTTTGTGATTAACTTTTTAATTTGAACCACGCACTGAATACGTTTCTTGATTAATTAATGGATTCATTAGCTAGGGTAGTTGTTGATGGATTAAATTTTTATAAAATGAGGCAAAAAAAAATATACACTTTTCCTTTTTTTATTTTTTCATTTAGAATTTGAATAAAAACCAAAATAATTAATAATAATTACTCATCAGAACTAGACATGAATAAAATAATGTAAAAAAGTAAAGACTTTATTAAAATGTAAGTGCAATAATGTAATTATATTACTAATTAAATTTATTGGGCATGTATAAAGTTACTTACATATAAAATTTTGTAGATTACATTTGAAATTGAAATATCTATAACTATTACTAAAACAAAACACTGCTGACATCATCACCTTTTAAAATCGCTTACGTCTCATTCTTTCATTGAAAATTTTCCCTTCAAAATGCAATGATGATGTCATTGCTATTATGATTATCTTTGACTTTACTATTTTTAAATTTTGAGTATAATAATTCATATTGATCATATTTCTACTTTTTAGGTCCAATCAATAAATGTATTAGAAAAATATATATTAATTATATTCAATTATAAATTCTTTTCAATTTTATTATTAAAGGAGTATTATTTAGTGTATTGGATGTTTTGAGATGATTAAAACATAATATACTTTTATTAGGATTTGTTTTTGTTATATATACCCAATTAGTTACCTAAATGCAATGCTTAATTCTAATATGATTTATGTTGTGACTATCTTCATATAAATCACTTATATTTTTTGTGAAAAAACATCTTTTTCATTTGAACTATTATAAAAATATTTTACATATTTCTTTGTTATAATATTTGAGTTTAAATGTCTTATTAATAGTAGTAATATTTAATATACATTAATGTAATTATTTTTATTAGCAAAAACTAGTATGTTATTTTTTATTAAAAAACTTATAATCTCGTATTTTATACTCCATGTACAAACCATTTGCTCTTTAATTCAAAATAAAAATAGAAAAGTATAAATATAATTATATTAAATGTATAATTAATTTTTTTATCTTTTGTTGTAATTTTTTTGTCGTGAATTAAATTCACAACCACCTGGGCGCATTATGCATAATATGATACAATGTACGTAACGTATACAATTGCTTAGAGTAAAATGAGATAGGAGTATAAGTATAATTCAAAATTTATCTCTTAAAATTTTAATTCCTTAATTTATAAAAAATATATTAGAAAATTTGATAAAGCCGTGCATCGCACGGGCACTATCTAGTAAGTTAACTATTGTAAAAATCTGTAATGCACGATTTTTTTAGCATCGATATATATAAATATATAATCTTAAAAAAATAAAGTCAAAGAATTTATGCAATAAAATTACTCAATTTTGACAATTATATGTATAAATTAACTGTGTAATTTATTGTTAACAACATATTATGCTGTATATTATATTCTTTAATTAACTCAATTTAACTATAAATAAATGCTAGCTATTTAAGGATACATCAATGTTAGAAATAGTGGTCATGCTAAAATTTTGGCCAAACTTGCTAAAATTTTGGATTTCCATTTAACCCTTTATTATATATATATATATATATATATATATATATATATATATATATATATATATATATATATATATATATATATATATATATATATATATTTATATTTTTATATATATATATATATATATATATATATATATATATATATATATATATATATAATAATAATAATAATAATAATAATAATAATAATAATAATAAATAAAAATAATACTAATAATAATAATAATAATAATAAAAACTTTAAGCTAAGCTGTAAAGTTATGTTTATCTTTTTAGTATTGTTTGGAAAGCTTAAATTGGATGGGTGGTTTAAATTTCAAGATGATCCATGAATATATTTATAGCAATTATTATTAGTTCAAGTTGAATAAAGACATAGTTTAGTGATGAAATTAAACAAACTAGTGTATATACCCGTGCAATGCACGGATATATTAATGTGTTGATAAATATAATTATAATTTCTAAGTAATGGCAATGCAAATATATATTATCGTTATGAAATTATCTAGTTTGAATAAAATGTATAATAGAAATAACTATTAATTATTTAATGACAACGTGTGATTGTGATAAATTCTAAAGCAAAATTGAAAAAGAGTCGTCATTCTAGAAAAGAGAAAAAATTTGAAAGAAAAAGCGTAAATAAAATCGTTTATATGGAAAAAAAACTTATTTTTAGTAAAATTTACTTTATGAAAAGGTAAAGGTAGCCTAAAACTAATACTTCCTCCGTTCCTTTTTATTTGTCCACTTTAAGTTTGTCCACTTTATAAGCGAGAAAAATTTAAATTATATTTTTGAAGTACATATTGAAGATAAAATATATTCATATGAAATCTTGTTAGATTTGTCTTGATGTAAAGTTTTTTAATATATAATTTTTATAATTTTTTATGATGCGTATTTAGAGATATTAATACTTAAAATTTGCTAAAAAAATGCGTGTAAAAGATAAAGTGGATAAACAAAAAGAAACGGATGGAGTATTAAATTAAGCTTGTAAGAAAAGCTTTATTTTCATGATAATTTAGACACGTAAATGAATAATCAAAAAAATAAATAAAATTTTTTTATATTTTTATAGCTTTTTAAGAAATTTGGGTTAAAGAAAAGATCTTTAATTGTTACATTTTTTTTGGTTGAGATATTGTACAACTACAACACATGAAAAAATTAATTAAAAAATAATGTACATGAATTAATTCTAAATCCAATTCTAAATCAATAAAAATTAAAAATGATGAGAAAATCTTTAGAAAAGTTTAGAAAATAGAAAAAATTAGTATATTATAAAATTTAATAATGAGAAATATATTCAATCTTGAAATAAGAAATATTCTCTTATTTCAAAGATAGTTTCAAATTAAACTTGCAAGAGAAGTTTTTTAGGGAGAAAACTTATTATATAGTCATAAATTAGTTGACATTCATTAAAAGATCTCATCAATAAGTAACCAATAGTTTTTTGCCAAATCATCATTTAATGTAAGATTGCCACTTAGAATTTTCCAAGACTTTTAGTATATAGTATGATTTGAAGACAATGTATAGCAACACAAAACTATAAAGAAACAAAAAAATTTAACCCAAAATAGTTATCATATAAGTAAAATAACACTACAATAAATTTAGCTTTTTGCGACATTTGATTTAGTGACATTAAAAAAATGTCACTAATTCATATTTTTAGTGTAATAATTATTGATTTTTCTTTTAAGTTCCACTATAAAGTGATTTAGTGACATTTACATTGGTCTTTAGTGGCATATGTAATTGTCATTATAGTCTATAGTGGCATTTGTGAGAAATGTCACTAGATTCTATGTCGCTAAAAGCTTTAGTGTGACTTTTTAATATGCTGTCAAAGGTTTTAATAAATGTCACTAAATTCTCTATATACACTATAAGAAATTAAAAATAGCGACATTTAAATTAAATGTCGCTAAATATATCCTACTAAAAGCAAATTATGTTGTAGTATAAAAGAAATTCATTCATTAATTTCTTTGATTTTGACTTACTCTTCTAAAAGAAGATATGCAATAGTGGATTCCTTGCTTCCATTGATTATCCTATCTTCCATCTTAAAATGTTGTACTTGTACTTGCATTTCCTCTCTTTCTTTTAATTAGTACACATCTCTAAATAGGTATTATGAGAAATTATAAAAATTATTTACAAAAAAAACTTTGCAATTATGAATCTAACAAAATTTTCACATGAATATATATATATTTTATATTCAGTTATCAGTATATCCTTCAAAAATTGTAATTAAATTTTTCTCTGCTAAAATGAAGAATTCTAAAGTGAACAAATAAGTAGAAACATAAGATCAACGAATGAACTACACCGAAAAAGTTATATTTTTTCTTACATATTAACGAAAATGTTACTATATTAAAGGTATGCGATTAACGATTTAAATAAGATTTCATTTGACTATATTTTTTCTCAAACATAAGTTTGAACAATGAATGGTATCAATAACGATAATATAACGAGTATTTCAGAAGAGAGAAGTATTTAATAGACGAAGTATTATTCTTTTGTTGTGGTTTACAGGACTTATGTTGTGTAATAGACAAGAAGATAAAAGAGATGACATCCAAATTAAGAAGAGAACAAGTTGGAGCAACGTGAATCAAGCAAAGAGAGCCTACTATTCTGGCACTTTGTAGCCATTTCCAATTTGGATTTGGAATTTCCATATTTTTATATTCTACTCCTAATGGACTTGCTGAATTTCAGTGCAGCTACTTCATTGACAAAATTTAATTAGTACAGCCACTAAGATTCTTTTTTTTTAAAAAAAAAAAAAAAAAACTAGATAAGGGAGATATTATAAATAATTAAGGTTTGCCAAACTAATCAATATTATGTTTGAAAATTGGGTATCTACGGAAAGAAATATATTAAATGTTACTTCCTCTATTTCATAATACTTGCTACTGATAGTGAAATTTTCCCATACAACATGTTACACTTAGTAACAAGTATTATGGAACGAAGGAAGTATTTCTTTATTTCAATTTAAATATTGTTATATTAAAATATTTATAATATAACATATATGTAAAAATAAAATAATAGAAGTATCTTTGAGATATTATTATTACTTTAATACACCTTCGTAGTGGAAGTTCACAAAATTTAGGATTGTTCACCACATGTTGGAAAAAAATATAAGGAAATATTTGCGTGAATATATGTCTGCAATCTGATATCTAGATGAAAAATAAAGTACGGAAATTTGAGTACGAGCAACGTTTTTGCGAATTAAATGGATAATTATTTCAATGTGTTTGGTTCTCTAATGTTAAACATGATCATCAGACAAATATATAACACTAATATCATTAAAGTAAACCAAAGTAGCCTTAGGTATAGGACAATGAAGCTCAAGTAGAAGATTGTGAAGCTAAGACGACTCAGACACTACTATACTTTGGCAACACCATACTACTAAAACGATACAATGTAACTAAGAAAGACACGGTAAGTAGAACAACAAGTATCAAGGCACCCAACTCAATCAGTGTATTAAACAATGTAGATTATATATGAAATGTACCACAAATATATATATTTTGGAGAGAATAATTAGAGAAATAAAAGGTGGTTTCATCAAAGATAACATGTGGACTTACAATAATTTTATTAGAAGATACCTCATAAAATTGTAACCACGATGAAAAGTGAAAAATCCAAAAAAACACAAGGTGTGAATCAATGTTGAAGTTTATATATATAATATAGAAGAGGGGAATAGAGGATAGTATAAACATCCAAATACCTTCGAATGAAAATAAGAGGACCAGAAATTTTGACCTCAATTAAGTTAAATAAACGCGATGGAGAATCTTGGTCCTATAGATTAAAGTGCTAATACTTTCGGCTTATCTTGTATGAAACTGTCTCACCATAAAACGAGTCAGTATAATTATTTTATTTCTTTAATCGATCACTTAAAAATTGTAAACGATAACATTAAGGCTATGAGGTATTCTTGTGAGAGACTAACTTTAGACAAGACGACTTCAAAGAATCTATAAGCTAATAATATATTAGTTGATAGGATCTCATGGAAAGACCGTCTCACACAAGAATTTGTTCATTTCACAAATTCTTACTTGAAACCGTTTTTTGTAAAGACGGCTCTCAAAATCCCAGTCTAATTCTAAATATATATTTTTACAACTCTAAATATAGATTTGGACTGAACTTTTAAGAGTCGTCTTTACAAAAGACGGTCTCTCAAGAGAGCACCTGATCTCATTTATTAAACTAACGGCCCGTACAATTATACAACGATTTAACAGGCCCATTCTCCACTAGTCGGACACTGAGACTTATAATGGCCCATCCTACCTTTACATATTTCAGTTATAACATTTTGAAACTTGATAGCGAATTGGACCACAATAAACTAAGCACATATATTACATAAATTTTTATACACAAATTCTTATATGAGACGGTCTTACGAAGAGATCATTTTATTTGGATTGGCCTAATATACATTTATATTTAGACGGTCTCACAGTGAGATTATCTTTATAGGACTGAACCATGTACATTTGGTATGTTAAATTAATCACTTGTAATTCTAATATGATCAATTAGAAGAATAAGCCAAAGATACGGACTTATCTCATGATGAGACGGTCCCATATAAAACAAGCCGTAAATATAAATGCTCCGATCCAAAATTTGATCACAACATTCACAACTGTAACTTATAAACACACATTATTTTATGTTAATTATGAACATAAATGATTAGAAGATTACACACAAAGTTTACCATACACTCTTGTTGTAAGTTTGAAGAACTGTTTATATACTAAGCGCAAAATTTACATTATTTATAAATTAGGTTGAACCTAATAAAAATTTAAATGTAAACATCATTGTGATATTGTTCAAAACACCCTTAAATTATAAATTAAATTTCTTTTTAGATACGTCGAAAATTAACTTGGACATCTAACAAGACGTTCATATATCACTAAAGCCATCTTCCTCTTTTTTAATTTCCTACCATCTCAATGATCTACATGGCTACTCATCATAGGTCACAGTTAAAAAAAAAACAAATCCTATAAAAATTATATGCTTATAATGTGAGACAGATATATTTAGTCACGCTTTAAAATCGGATTCTATCGATGGAGTAGAGCTTAGAAGAGAAGATAAAAAATCTTATCATGTGCAGGTCCAAAATATACATCAATGGTCCCCTTCCCATAGCTAGCACAAACCCCGTGCATGAGTTGTCGCATGGACACTGGCACTGCCCTTAATATCTGGCATTACATTGTTCTATTTCCTTTCTTTATATATATTTCTATTGTTTAGGAATATCATTTCTAGCAACTTGTTTTTTCAAAAAATTAGTTCATCATCATTACCAATATTCCGCTCAGGGCAGGGTTTGAGTAAGGTAAGATGACAAACAATTCATACCCGTACTCCTTACATTAGAGAAAAGTGTAAGAGGAAAAGAGCCTTGCATTAGAGGAAAATGAGTGACAACTGACAACGTTATATAAAGAGAAAGAGAATCAAAGGTTACATAGAAACAAAACTAAATAAAGAAAAATATGAACTAGAAAGCTGAGCTCAAAATATTAATTAATAATTAATATTACAGTCCGTTTTGTATAAGACTGTCTGACATGAGACGACATCAAAACAAGAAAATCATAAATTAAAAATTTCTATTATTGGACTATTTAGCCCAAGTATGAGGCATGTCTCATGGTGAAACCGTCTCATACAAGAATTTGTGTTAATATTATATAAATATTACTAATTCTTTTATTTTATTAAGGATTTGGTGCCACTAGTTTAAGGACAAATCAACTTCCTTGAAAAAGAAATACTTGTACAAGTTTAAGTTATTACAAAGCTTTTGCTAAGGATGTCTCTATTTCACTTGTTGTGATTGATTGGTTGGCTTAACCCTCCAATAGATAGCTAAATCCGACCCAAAAAATATGCTTAAAATTTTAAAATTGAGGTATAACCATTAAAATAAGGTGACCCTAAAATAGCCAAGTGACCACCTAACCTACATGCTTTAATAGTTTAATTAAGTACATCAATTTCATTAGAGGAAAAAAACTATTAGGGTATATGCACATCTAGTGATTGTAGATTTCACCTGTATTCAAATATATTTTAATTGAAGATTTTTTTTATCGAAAATAGAGTAGTTAGAATTAAGCTTTTTTACAATGAAACTTTTTTTAAAATAGAATCTACAACTTAAAACAGAACCTACAATTAAAAAAAGAAAATCAAAGCAAACTAAGAAAGTACACAATTTAATGGTTATTATCCACTTATAAGGAAAAGTATTGTAACCCAAAGCATAAACAATGTAAAAGACTCATCATTGAGGTATTCTTTCTTCACAAATTGTTGTGAGAGACGATCTTTTCTGGCTTTTCTATCTAATCTTAGATGGTTGGTTGAAGAGTTATGAATAGGAATTTATGCAACTTCTTGCCACATTAATCTGCTAGGTGTAAGTCTCCTTCCAAAGCCCCTACAATTCTTTTCATAGTAGGATACTTTGGGTGGCTTGAAAGCTACTTGTTTTGAATCTTCTATATCTCTTGTTTTGTCTTTGTATTTTGGATTGTAAATATAATTATTTAGCAATTTTAGGGTAAAAAAATCAAGGTTAATTAGCATCATGTTTAAAATCATCATGCTCATACATTAACATTGTTTCAATGAGTTTCTAAAAATATGTAAACAATATTAACATAAAAAATAGTGTTCGACAACAACTAATACCTTATTAGAGTGATTGATTTGATCTGTTAAGTTGAATATACTGGTGAAAGAAGCTTGTTGTAAATTAGCTAAAGTACAACAATAAATTGTTTTAAATAATTAATTTACCACACTAAAATTAGAGAATTGACCATCCAACCATCTATTTGTATCTAAATAAGCTAAAATCATCTAATTTATTAAATATGTATAATTAGATATACGGGTTAGAGTGACAAAGCAAGTGATAACTTAATCTTGGAAATAAGGAAGTTAATTAGTATTGTATTATTTCTTGATTTAGGCTAAGCCTATTTTCTTTGAGTCAAACTTCATGCAAATAAATTGAGATAAATGCCTATAACTTATTATAAGGTCCTGTTTGGATCACCTTATAAAAAAAATACTATTTATGAAAAAATTATTTAAATTTGTAAAAATTAATTTTAATCGATATTAATCTAAATTTTAGTTACAATTGATAAAAATCAGTTGACTGATATTAACTTCATTCTAGCTGGTTTCTTTGTACCTTGAAAGACTCTATTTACTCACCAACATGAATGCTCATGCATATATATTTTCATTGAACAAACAATATTAATTCTAGTATTGTACAACTTGCCTTTTCTATGCATTACTCAAGACTTCCATCTATCTATATATCAATATGAGCATAAATAATCACTCAAAAGGAAGAACATATACCCTTAAAATTAAAGACATAACTACACTTTAATACTTACTAGTATAATAAAGCAGGGTAGTACTTCTAGCTAGACTAGTACACTGAAATATGCATAGGAATGACAGAGATATATATACTTTCTTCGTTTTAAAATATTTGCACTATTTTATTTTTTACGCAGTCCGTTCAATCTCTAATTATAAATAATAAAAAATTATAATATTAATTTGATATTAATAATTTTTGTATTAAAAAAAATCAAATAAAATCTTACTTAATAATATTTTTAATTTATAAATTAAAAATTAATCACAAATTTAAAATGTAGTAAATAATATGCAATGAATTTTATGTCACTGTCCATTTGTAGATCTAGTTCTTGAAATATCCCCACAATTTTGCTGTATTATTTATTGATGAAAGAATCCATGGTTGGTCGGCTAATTCTTGCACCAACTATGTTAATAATAATAAAAACAATGGTAACAATTATATTATAATAATATATATTTAAAGTACTTGATGAAGTATAGTGACAAAATACTAGTCAATATGGGTAATAAGAAGATCCGATATGTTTAGTACAATTTCTGTCCTATTTTTGTAATTACATTGATAATAATAATTATTCAATAACAATCTACTAATTTTATAATTATTATTATAATTTGGTATCTTATAACATCAAACAAAAATAAAAACAAAAATGAAGCTTTCTATTAATGACTTCAAATCAAAATCAAAACATTATTTGTAAGTAAATGAAGTATATGACTTTTTTTTTTCTTGCTTCTTGCTAAAGTATTGTCTAGATTCCTAGGTATATAGGTTCATCATTAAGTAATTAATGAGTGGTCACAAGAGAAAAAAATTAATTAGTGTGCATTTTTCTTTAATTACTTTTACCTTATTATATGGGAAACTTTTGTTAATTTTTTCCTACGATAATACCAATTATAGATTAACCATGAATAATACTAATTTAGGGGGTATTTTCCTAGAATAATACCAACTTTAGTTTATTAACTAATTTACCAATTTTTTTGTCTTATAATCACCTATAGTTTGATTTTTAACATGTTAGGGATTTTCTAGGAAAATGCCCCTTTAAGTTGGTATTATTCATAGTTAATCAATAGTTAATATTATTGTAGGTAAATTAACCATAAATAATACTCCCTCCGTTCTTACATGATTGTCCTATTTGAAGATTTCACACATATTAAGAAAGTGGGAATCTTTGGAGATAGTGGGTATTATTTTATTAGAATAGTGATATGAATTAATGATTGTATTTGTATTATGAGAGAGAAAATATAAATTAAGTAAAGATAAAGTAAAACAAAAAACAAAAAAAAATATTGACATTAATATGAGAGAGAACCGGATCAACACAATTAGGAAAACAGAATTTCTGTTTTAGTTACATGGGGGACTTTCCATTTTTGGAAAGTTTTGGAGGGTAATCCAAATTAAGGAGGGAATTGGCTAAAATCTGAAAAAATAAACCCAAACATCCCATTGGGCAATTACAATAAACATGGATTAATCATGTAATTGAAGCTAATCAAGGAATAGAAATCAAATGACTATACAAATTCTGCTTTGGATGTATATAAAAAACAGCAAAAATCACCAAAAATCAGCAACTTCAGCAAAAATCAGTAGCTTCACCAAAAATCAGTAACTTCACCAAAGAACAGTAGCTTCACCAAAAATCAGTAACTTCACCAAAAAAATCAGTAGCTTCACCAAAAAACCAGTAGCAATTGAAATTACTGCATCATTGCCTTAATCATGGCCTCAGGAAGTGAAGACGAAATCGAGGGGGCATGGTACTTTGGATCAACACAATATGATCCTCAATCAAGCTCAGAATCAGAGCAAGAACCACCACAAATGATTGAGCAACAACAAGACCAACAAAACAATCATCATAAGCCAAGGCTCAGCAATGAGATGAGGCATCTAAATTTTCAAGAGTTGCTTTAATTGAAAACAACTGATTCGTTACCTCATGGAACATTTCAAATCATCGGTGACAAATATGGTTATCATCATAGGACCATTAGGAGGTTATGGCATAGGGCAATGCAATCAAAAGAAGCAAACAAACTATACATGGTAGAGTCAAAGTTCAAGAATTATGGAAGAAAGCGAGTAGTTGTGCCTCCAAACGTTCTTGAGTCAAGACCGATGGGGGAACGAACATGTATAAGGGATGTTGCACAATGTTTAGACTTGGCACCATCGACCGTTTGGAGACTAATCAAAAGAGGTGAAATTAGGGCACATTCAAATCCTCTTCACCCTTGTTTAACCGATGCCAATAAAATTAGAAGGGTGGAGTGGATATTGAGTCTCATTTAAGAGGATACCATTCAAAGGCATCCAATTTACAAGGGGATGTTTGATTTCATTCACATTGATGAAAAATGGTTTTATCTAACCAAAAAAACTCAAAGAGTATACCTTGCACACAAAGAAAAGATCTCGTATAAGGCAGCAAAGTCATCCAAGTTCATACCCAAGGCCATATTCCTAGGGGCAGCTGCTAGGCCTAGATGGAATCAACATGATCAATGCACTTTTGATGGGAAAATAGGAATTTTCCCCTTTATTAACAGGGTGGCAGCCCAAAGGGATTCGAAGAATAGGCCAAGGGGGTCGATAGAAATGTCTGGATTTCATTGCAACATCACTTGAACGAAATTTTGAAGGTCAAGGAAAGTAATGACTATGTACAACCTCATTTTGGTAAAAAAGTTGAAGAGGACAATGGCCGACTAAGATTCAAGTTCAAATTCCAACACAACTAGTTAGGGAAGCGGTTGCGTTTGTGAATCCTAACATGAATCCTCAATCATCACAAACACAACATGAGAATGAAGATGTGGCACAATCATCCAATGCAATGCAAGAAGCTTATGATCAAGCAATAGAAGAGACACAAGGCTAAATTTTGTTTACTTTGAACTCAACCCCTCAGTTTATGTTTTGTGAAATCATCCAAATGTGTATTTAACAATCCTAGGAGCAACATTTTGAAAAAAACAGAGATGAAGTTAAAGGTTCATGTACATGTATTTTTATGGCTCATTTTGGTTGTGTTATCAGAAAAAAATGCCCCCTGATTCATCATAGAGGTTGTTCAACCTCTCAGTTTGTGAATTATCATCATTAAAAATGAATGCCATTAAACATGCATAACACAATGAATTCAAACATTTTACAAAAGCTACTCAACTACGATGTTAAATTCATTTTTTCAGAGTACAACAAATCATCATTGGGGTTTCATCATTCAAAACTTAACTCAATAACATGAAATGAACAGAAACAATAAAATGAACATGAACATTAGAACACGATTTCAATTCCTGAAATGGAGCAACACAAAATTCCAGAATTCACCCAAAATATTTCAAAACAGATGAAGGACGAACAACATAATTACAATAACAACAGATCAAAACCAAACAAACATCATCATCATCATAAAAAAAAAACCCAAATTTTTTCAACAACACACAATTCCAGAAGTCACCCAAATTTTTTCAACAACCTAAATCCCAAAATGTCGTTCATCCTCATCTATGAAAAAAGAAATTAAACATAAACTTAAACAAATTCGTCTTACAATCATCGACGACGTTTTTTAGGGTTTTTTTTAGCCCTAGCAGAAAGAACTTCTTCAGGTGTGTCAGGAACAACTAGGTTTTCTTCTTCTTTAACAGGAGGACTTGAAGGAGACGATTTTGTTGGAGATTCATTCATGAATCTAACAACATTAAGAGGCGGATCTTTCCCGTTAAAGAAACACCAAGTAGGAGGACAACTATTTTCACGCAACTTTGAACAAGCATCATCTTCTAGTACTTTTTGATAGGCCTCAAGTTCTTTCTTAAACCATCTTAAAATCTCATTCGAGTAAGAGTGTGACAGACTATGCATGGAACAAGAACACAATTCACCATATTCACAAAGCCCATTATTAGGGCTGGCAAAAGCTGACCCGACCTGCTAACCTGATCTGAAACCGATCCGAAATTAGCGGGTCTGGGTTTAAATTTTTGACCCAATTAATTAAATGGGTCAACCCGACCTGATCTGTTTATTAAATGGGTTAGGTTCAGGTTGAATTTTTAAACCCGAAAAATACCTGTTTAACCCATTTATTAAATGGGTCAATCAGGTCAGGTCGACCCATATTACCCAATATTAACCCATGAATATTTATAAAAAAAAAAATATACCTATATTAAAAACAAACCCCAGCCCAAGCCCACTAGTAAACCCTAGCCGGTTCACTTTTGCATTTAATATAAATAGATTTTTTTTTCCCTTCCTCCTAAATCAGAAAACCCTAAATCCCTAATCCAGAATTCTCAAAAAACCCCTAGAACATCTTCTCTGCGGCGCCTTTGTTCTTCATTGTTCGATTTTGTTCTTTCTCTTCAAACTCAATGCCAAAATCAAAGGTAAGAACTAATTCTCTCCTTTTCTAGTTTCATTGTTCGATTTTGTTCTTCATTCGTTTTTGTTCGATTTTCATTGTTTATTGTTCGATTTTTGTTCTTCTAGTTTCGTTGTTCGATTTTCATTTTTTGTTCTTCATTCTTTTTTGTTTTTTTTATTTCCGTTCTTCATTCGTTTTTTGTTCTGCATTGTTCGATTTTTTTTGTTCTTTTTTTTTTATTTCCGTTCTTATTTTTTTTCATTCTTATTTGTTCTTCATTCTTATTTGTTCTTCATTATTTTTTTGTTCTTCATTCGTTTTTGTTTTTTTTATTTTTGTTTTTTTTATTTCCGTTCTTCATTCGTTTTTTGTTCTTCATTGTTCGATTTTTTTTGTTCTGTTTTTTTATTTCCGTTCTTATTTTTGTTCATTCTCGTTTTTGTTCTTCATTCTTTTTTTATTTGTTCTTCATTGTTCTGTTTTTTTTGTTCTTGTTCTTTTTTTATTTTTGTTCTTATTTTTGGTCTTATTTTTGTATAAAAGGTAATGGATACCAGTACTGAACCCAAGCCCAACTCCAAAGTTGAATGGTGATGAAAATCAAAGTTGAAGAAGAAGAAGAAGACATTTCTTGCCCAACTCCAAGCCCAAGCCCAAGCCCAAGCCCAAGTCCTAGTCCAAGCTTCGATCAAGTATCTTCATCGGCTAGTTTATTTTAGACCAAGATGTTTGTAAAGACTTATTATGGTGCTTTATTTTAAACTACTTTATTTTAGACATTTCTTAACGGTTGACGACTTTTGAAGACTTTTGATATTTGTAAAAACTAATTATGGTGCTTTAATCTTTATGAATGATGGATTATGATTTATGGATAGTTTATTATTAGCAGGTTAAATGGGTCAATTATAATGACCTGAACTTATGGGTCAAATGACCCAAAAAATGACCCAAATGAAAAAGCAGGTTAAATGGGTAAATAGCGGGTTGACCTGATCTGCTACAGATCAGGTCGGGGTTTCAATTTTTGACCCATTTAAATAAATGGGTCAGGTTCAGGTCAATGGTCTAGTGACCCATTAATATATGACCCGAACCTGAAAACGACCCAACCTGATCTGTTTGCCACCCCTACCCATTATATAAATGACTTTGAATTGTTGAAGAAGTTGAAGAGGTTCTCTTCTCCATAAGTAAACCCAGAAACGACAATGGTTGATGAAGAACAGGGGGCGTTTTTTAAGAACTTGGCCAAAAATCACAAAACTAACCTCAAATTGTAGAGAAAAAGCAGATCTAAATTTTAGTCCAACAAAATTGAACCGAAATAAGGGTACAAACAAGGGGCAAAGCTTCAAAGAATAAACGAAAATGGCGTCTGAGAAGAGAGAGAGAGAGAGTGCAAGAGTTAAATGAGAGAGAAACGCAAAATCAAAGAAATAATAATGGGGCGGTTTCAACGAGGGGAATATACGGGGTAAATGGAAAACCTAAAGAGATAAAGAGAGAATATGAGGTATAAAAACTTTTCAAAAGAGGAAAGTATTCTAAATGGGACAAACTTATGAAACTACCCGTTATAGTAATGTAGACAAACTTAAAAGAACGGAGGGAGTATCAACTTAGAGGGTATTTTCCATATATATATGATGTCATCTTCACATTTTTTTGAGATAAAATTACCATCTTCACATATTATTCAAGTGGTTTTATAAGTAAAACAAGTTATTATTAATGTAGTTATAACCTACCATAGGAGTATTAAGCATATTTTGTACTTAGCAATAAATGAATTAAGAAGTCGATCACTTTCACTTGTTAATAACCAATATGATTTTTGGATTAATTGGAAAATGATTTTAGTTTGATTTTTGTCTTTAAAATTCTTTTATTGGTCAGGTTTCTAAGTCAAAATTAGAAAACTACTTAGTTTGATTAAAGTAGTTTTTTTTCTTTGACTTTTGATTTTTTAACCCATAATTTATCTAGTATACAACATATAGCCAATATAATTTTTCATCAAACATTTCATCAACAAATGACTTATATAACTAATAAATTTGCCAATGTTTTTGACATACTGAATCAGATAACAATTCCGCCCAACAATCATTTGCCATATAAACCCTTGTAAGTTATAACCATGAAATTTTTATTATGAGTTGAGATTAAATTTTTCAAGTTTATCCTTTATAATTTCACAAATATGCTTTATATGAATAAGAAGATAAAAAGTCAAAACACAAACCAAACTTAACAAAAATTACTTTTACAACATCAACTCAAATTAGGTGCTTAAATTAGGTGCTAGTATACTACTTTTCGTCTCATTTACAATATTGATTATTGATTATATTTGATATTTGTAGGATAACTGATAAAAGTAATTAGGAGATGTTTTACTTTATATTTTATATTATAAGTAAAAATCAAATTTTAACTTTGTTATGGGATTACAAATAGAAATTTACATTAAAACAAATTAAATAAGATAAAACATGATTATATTTTAACTTATAAATTAATACTATCTTTTATTCAGTCTATTAGTCCCATTTGGTTTTTCACACTTGCCGAGACAACATTTTAACCTTTAGTATCTCTATTTTTTTAAATTAAAAATTATAAAAAGGAGATATTAATAATATTTGTATTGAGACGAATCAAACAAGATCCCACATGACTATGTTTTAACTTATAGATTAAGAATAAATTACAAATTAAGAGTGATAGGTGAATAGTGAAAAATAATTAATGGGACTAATGGGTAGAATAGGAGGGAGTAATAAAACACAATTTAAGAGTGATAGTTGAATAGTTACCTAAAAATAATGGGACACCTAAGGTGATAAATAGGAGGGACTCACTACAACATAATTTGCTTTTAGTGGGATATATTTAGCAACATTTAAATTAAATGTCGCTATTTCAAATTTCTTATAGTGTATATAGAGGATTTAGTGACATTTATTAGAGTCTTTAGCGGCATATTAAAAAGTCACACTAAAGCTTTTAGCGACATAGGATGTAGTGACATTTCTCACAAATGTCATTATAGACTATTGTGACAATTACATATGCCACTAAAGATCAAATTAAGTGTCGCTAAATCACTTTATAGTGGAACTTAAAATATAAACTAATAATTATTACACTAAAAATATGAATCAGTGACATTTTTTTAATGCCACTAAATCCAATGTCGCAAAAAGCTAGATTTGTTGTAGTGACTATTTAATTTGAATATATGAAAGCTTAATTAAACATTGTTTTCTTTTATACAAATTGCTATGAGAAACGGTCTCTCTAAAACACGTATTAAATTATGAGCTAAATAATCCAATTAATACAAAGTAAAGAGAAATAAAAATATAATCTTCTTGTTTAAAGATCGTGTTTTAAAAAGAAACAAGTAAAGAATAGTCCTACAAGTAAGGTAACACTTGGCCATATAATAAGGTCAGTTCCCTTGAATATGACTTAACCCTTAAAATAACTTATGATTTACACTGAAATCAAGACATAATAATCCCAAGACAGGCCAACTACATTGAGATGTCTTAATCTTCATTGCCATTTGTTTATGAAGCATTCCATGTGTATTTAGTAGCAGTATTCATGCAGTCACGGATTTGTCAGTACAATCCTTTACTTTTTTTGTTTACTTCCAAGAACATAAAACTACTCCCAACTCTTTTGAGCTATTATGAGTCCATATATTAATATATTAATAGTTATATTCCCCTTTAATTCAATTTAGTTGTACTATTTATTTTAAGCATAAATATTAAGAAAATAAAAAAACCATCTAAAATAGTAGAACTCACGTGCAATATTGAGTGTTTTTAATATTAAGCATAAGAGGGAATCACCTAAAATAGTAGACCCATGTAAAATATTGAGTCCGTTCTGAAATACTCGCTACATTTCAATTATGAGCACTATTTATCATTTAAGCTTATTTTATACACTGCGACTAATGTGTAAGAAAAAATATAGTCAAGTGGGATCTTGTTTGAATCGTCTAATCGCATACTTTTATAATACTCCATTAACTTTTTATAATTTTTAGATTTAGATTTGTATAATTCAACATATAAATAAACAAAATAACGCATTGAAATGCGTAAAAAGTGAAATGTAGCAAATATAATGGAACGGAAGAAGTATTAATACAATGAGGGGACCACCTATAAATGTAGGTCTTAAAATAAAAATGGGACAAGTAATGTGAACTTACCCAATAAGAAAATGGGATAAGTAAAAAGAATTGGAGGGATGTATTAGTTAGGCTTAGAGGTGTTTCAAACAGATTTAATTATTTGATATTAATCTAAATTTTGTATTGAACCCGACTTCAAAATTAGTTTAAAATAAAGTAAAAATTAATGTGGACACAAGACTCGATTTTAAGTCGATCCAAAATACCTGACTCAATTTACTTATATATTAAGGCGTCTCATAGTGAAACCGTCTCATAGCAGAAACTTTAAACTCTTTATCTTTTTATTTTTGATTTTTCTTTTTTTCCCTCCTCATAAACTCAATCCATTTCCTAATCTTCATTTCTACTCCTACATTCTTCTCCTCGTTTCCAAGCTAGCTACCCTTTTTAATCATTATATTTAATACTCTTAAAACCCATTAAATATTTCCTTAATCTTCTCATTATTTGCTGTTTTCTAGTTATGTTTATGTTTTTAATCCAAATCATTAAGAAATGACACTTTTATTCCGATCTAAATCGTGTAGACTCGGTGGTGAGTCAACTAACTCACCTCCGAGTTCATCCGTTTGGGATCATTCAGATGGGGATGAAACAGAGGAAGAAAAAACAGAGGATTTTGAAGATAATGAAGAAGAATTTGAAGATTATGATCCGATTTCAACACCATTTATAAATACTCCAGTTAGATTAAATGATAAAAATAGAAAAGAAAATAATGGGCAGTTTCCAATTTTAGCATTTGTGGCAACTGCACTGAGAAAATCATTGCTTGTTACTTGTAGTGTTGAAAGAGAAGATGTTTCTTCATTGGATATTAGTTATCCAACAAATGTTCAACATATTTCTCATGTTACTTTTGATCGTTTTAAGGGATTTCTTGGTTTGCCACAAGAATTTCAACCTGAGATTCTTAAAAGGGTTCCAAGTGCAAGGTTAGATTTTTAACTTCCATTATGGTATGTTTGGCAACTTGGAGTTCATTTCCAAATGTTGAATTTAGTTAAATACTATGTTTGGTAAATTTTGCATTTGAAATTTAGAATTGACTCAATTCCACAGACTTTCAATAATCATGTAAAATTTGGTCAAACATCAAAATTTACAAATTCCAAGTATTTAGGTGTTATTTACAATTCTTGAATGTGAATATCAAAATCAAATTCCTTATTTTCAGATGAATTCTATGTTACCAAACACTACCTTACGTATTTTAGTTTCATTTAATCTCAGACTTTAATCATCAGCTTAAAGTTGGCTTCAGAGCTAATATAATAAGTGTATGACTTCCCTAAGAGCAAGAAGAAAAAGACTTATTCTTTCTTATAGTTGTGGGAATTGAAACATCTCAAATCATTAGACTAACGCATGATTCTCGTTACTTTATCATTGGTTTTAGTTAGTTAGCTTTTTTTATGTTTGTTTGGTGTTCTAATTGGTCATTAAAGATTTAAACTTTTGTTTGTGCATTGGCTGAATTTTTAGTTTGACATCTATTTGCAATTTAAAGTAATATTGGGTATTTGGAGTTTTTAATTTTTTTTTTCTAATTGGTTCATTTAGTAGTGTTTTTCTATATTGTGATTGATTTAAGATATGAGGGTGAAGAACTTACCATATGCATTTTAAGTAGATATTGAGTATAATTATGTTTTGAAATCTGGGAAGTTAATTTGGGGCTAAAAGATTAATGGGAATTGTTTTATATGGTGAGTATTTTCTTGCCCCATATTTTGTTTATAGTTTTCATATTTATATGGAGTTTTATGTTAATTGATTTTGAAAGACTATAATTTGTTGAATATAATTATTAGGTAGTGATTATACTCATGTTTCCTTGTTTTAATTTACAGTATAGTAATTAATAGAAGTAATTAATTAATTACTTCTGATAAATAAAAGTCAAACTAAAAAAATAAGATTATTAGATCGTACAATTAAAAGAAGTTACAATTATAAAATTAGATGATAATCTTTCTTTTCCTTCATACTCCCCATACCTTCGTATCATCTTTCCTTTTTTCTCTCTTCCAAATTTACTTTTGCTTACCTCTATTTTCATAATTTAATTTTTAAATCCTTAAAATATTTACCCAATACAAGGATTCCTTTGAATAGGAAATATATATAACTAAAGAACTACTTCTAATTTAGTGAATATAGAATTTATGGTAAAAAAGAAAACAAATTTGTTTAGTTAAGGTTAGAAGAATATTGTTCATTGAATCTAGAGCAGCACATATTTTGATAGAAAAGCAATATGCAAAACTACTTAATTGAGGACTGAATTAAAGGAATAAAGTTTGTAATTTATATTGTTTCACATGGGGAAAGATTATTTTCCGTCCAATGAGATCAAAAATATTAATATTTCTTCTATTTAGTTTTGGTAAGATGATCGAGAATATGTTATATTATTGAACATGCCTCCTAACACGAAAACCAATGACTAACACGAAAACCAGTTAGGCTAGAAGCAGGAGCAGAATATAAAGATTCCATTGAAGAGTAAAAGTTGAGATTCGATCGAGTGACATTTTATCACGTTGGCTTCTGATATATTTTGATTAACATAATTGACACTACATTCAGGACGATGTAGTACCCCGCTTAGGGGAAAAACCTAGCAACCCTTTAATACTTATTGGTTTACACAAGCTTAAGAATGGCAACGCGTTACTGAGTAGAGCGCGCCCCCACAAGATAGACTAATGCTTCAAATGATCATAAGATAGGACAACTTTCCAAATGATTGTTTTGGTTAATTTATATGAAAATAAAAACTTAAGCATATGGTTTGAACTCCATATATACGCCTACTTACACAAGAGCCCTTTGGCTAAAAGGGTGGATGCGTGCAAAACATGTCCTCCGTATACATGGCGCCAAAAATTCCACTTGAATGAGAAGTAGAGGTGTTCAACGGGGCGGGTCAAAATTTAAATGGGGCGGGTCGGGGCGGGTCTTGTCAAATGTTAAACGGGGCGGGGCGGGTCAAGCCCGTTTAAATCCGACCCACTTTGACCCATTTTTTAAAGTTAATAAAAACAAACTTTTTGTTATATTTTTTATGACCCATTGGGTCGATCCACTTATATTTATTTATAATAATATTATTTAAAAATTTTAAAAAAAGTGGCAAATTTTTTTTGCAATTAATTCTTATAATTTTCCGACCCGACCCTTTACACCAAGGCCCGTTAATGACCTGCCCCGTTATTGACCCGACCCGCTAATGACCCGTTAAAATGTGATCCGACCCTTGACCCGTTGGGTCGACCCGCCCCGTTGAACACCTCTAATGAGAAGTGAATGATACTCATTCATGGTGCTAAATATTTCACTTGACATGCAGGGTGAATGATCCTCATACATGGGTTAACTATTCCACTTGAAATGAGGGATGATAAAGAGTAAAACTCATAACCCTTCTGTCACGTTCGCTTCTGATACCATGTTAATTCAACTCAATTAAAAGTTTCAGCTAATGGTCGTGGCCCTTGATATATTCTACTTTGCCAATGAAGTTTTTTGTGCTGATAGTATGTTGCCTAGAGATTATCTTTTATGCATAAGCCTACAGACTCCAATGTAACTGGCATTTTCTCTACTTTGTCTGGTGTTTGCTTTTAAATCTCTTTCCTTTTGTTTCATAACTTCATACTCTACTTCTTGGGATTATCTTGATTTTTGAATTGTCATGTGTTTCTCCAGTGCGAGTGTGTTTGGAGTTTCTCCACAGTCGATGCAGTGCTCGATTGATGGAAGAGGTAATAGTGTGCCTACCATACTTATAAGAATGCAAAAGCGCCTCTATGCAGAAGGCGGCCTTCAAGTATGTTTCTTGAACCGAAAGTGTTATTGTTATCGTTTTTATCATCCGTATATGACTGTTGATACGTTTATTGTTTTGATTCAATCTGGTTTAAGGCGGAAGGAATTTTCCGAATAAACGCTGAAAACAGCCAAGAAGAGAGTGTTCGAGGCCAATTGAACAAAGGGGTTGTTCCACAGGGAATCGACGTTCATTGTTTGGCAGGACTAATTAAGGTATTCACATTATCCCAAATATGATTAAGCTGTTTATATGTTAGGCCGTGACCATTCGTCTTATGACCGTCTCATGGGCCCACTCGTGTGGAAACTCCCATGGGGCACTCGTGGGCTCAAGCCCACAAACCCATGGGTAATAAGCGTTGACTTGCATATATACATGATGAGTTTCACTCTTTCTCAAAACCATATGGTATTAGGAGGATTACCCATCAAGTATTATATATACAACTATACAAGTCTACAACCCGCTATTTTAGTGATGTGGATCTTCGTCACATGTGAAGTATTTCAGCGATTTAGGCTGATCTCGCATTGCTTGACTGCACTTTGGCTCACTCGCTTTCTGAAGTTCTAATGTAAATACTCGTACTGCAGGCCTGGTTTAGAGAACTACCGAAAGGGGTTCTTGATTGCCTAAAACCCGAGCAGGTAATGCATTGCAACACCGAAGATGAGTGTACTCAGCTTTTAAAACTGCTCCCGCCAATGGAAGCTGCACTTCTCGACTGGGCTATCAATTTGATGGCGGACGTTGTGCAGAATGAACAATATAACAAGATGAATGCGCGGAATATTGCTATGGTCTTTGCACCGAACATGACTCAGGTGAACCTTAACTCCCGTTCAACGCGCTCCTTGTCTATTAGCTTCCTATTCATCTATGAAATGTTCATAATCCGGGCATCAACCATAACCTTAAGCTTTTGGTTGAGTTTGTCTCATGACATAATATCATAAGCCAACACCCTAAAAGTCAATTGGAATATTTCGTACAAGGTATGAGGAGGGCTAACTACAACCTCAACCAATAGCTTAAGCTTTTGGTTGACTTGGTTCTTTGACATAGTATCAAAGCCAACACGACAAAAATTCCAATTTAATATCCTTATCATATTAAGTGGAATATATAACACCGGGAATAACGAGGGTCAATGCTGCATTCACACTTCTAGCCTCTATGCTACATTTACACTTTAAGCCCAACGAATTCTCGTGTGATTGGGCGTGATAGGGTATATAACATATTCCAGGGTCTCAACCATCAACTTAAGCTTGTGATTGAGTTGGTTCCTCGACAATATCTTCCATCATTAGCTAGCTCGTTATACAACTTACATGATCAACTACACTATCTTTGTGTTGCAGATGGCTGATCCATTGACAGCATTGATCCATGCTGTACAAGTTATGAACTTCCTGAAAACATTGATAATGAAAACCCTTCAATCAAGAGATGAATCTACAAACAAAACAAAGGTTCTTTCATCATGTTCCAACTTCACGGACAATGCTAGCAAAACTCCACACAAGTCTATTTCATTTGGAGAATTAATCTATGAGAAGTTGCAAGACAAAACAACCAATGTTAATGATCAAGTACATAGCAAAAAGCTTCTAAGAAGTGTGACTTTAGACCGACTCGATTGCACCCCCGAGAAAAAACATCGAAAATCACATAAAAAGAACGAGGAGGGGAAAACGTATAGCTCTCCGATTGTTTCGGTTGTATCCGAGTCTTTGGATGAAGATCGAGAAGTCGAAGTAGGGATATTAGATAGAATAAATTTCAGGAAAGGAATGAAAAAACTATGCAGGCATCCTGTTTTCCAGTTGAGTAAACCTACAAAAAAACCAGCTGAGGTTGGGATTGTAAATAGTAGATAAGATGAACATTTTCACTAGTTTAAGTGTAGAGTGACAATTATATGGTGTTACTTAAGGATTTGGGTACAAAATTCTTTTATTTGTGATGATCTTTTCTTAGTTTTGATGTAATTGTGTGAGTATTTTGAAGTAGAATCTAACCTAAGTTTTTAGATTAATGCTTATTACAAAATTCATCATATATAAGTGTTTCATCTTTAATAATATCAATGAATTGTGATTATATATGAATATATCCTCTCTTCCTTTGTAAATAATTGTAACATGTGGTAGAATTTTGCCCATTCTTATTGGTTTTAAGTTTGTTGACATTTTATGTAAGTGTAACCATGTAAGTAGACCTGTACAACGGGCCGGATACGGGTTAGGTTGGGCTCTATTAAAAACGAATTAGGCCTGGCCTTACAATATTCAAGATGGGCTCTAAATGACCCGATCTGGCCCGACCCATTTATTTTATTAAACACATGCCACCATATAAAATAATAATAACAACAACAATAATAATAATAATAATAATAATAATAATAATAATAATAAATATTCCTCTCTTCTAAAGACAAATCCAGTTGATTGTATTAGATTTATTGCATAGTATTTATCATTTTACATGTAATCGCCTTTATGAAGACTAATCATGTGAAATTAACAAAATTACTCAAACAAAAATAAAAAAAATGAGAGGTTATCAAAGAGAAGAAGAGATCAACAACATGGTTCTTGAATCTGTTTCAATTTCCTCCCTTTCAAGCCCTCCTCCTTACAACACAAGCTTCTCAACTGTAAACACCGATTCTCACCAGTCCATTTATAACCCTTTTTAAACCCTTATCTAACCCTTGTCTTTATATTTTTATAAGTTCAAATTTAAGGTCAACCCTTTTCAACCCTTCCCCATATACAACCCTTACAATAAAGGGCTGTATTAAGGGTCCCATTAGGGATCCAACCCATTACACAGATCTATACGTAAGTATGTAGCCCATCTAAACCCGACCCAATAAAAAAATGCATTAGGTGGCCCAAGTCTAAACGGTTTGTTAAAATAATCATGCAAGTAAATTCTAGTTCAAACCAATTACGATCGAGTTCTAGTTGGTTTGACTATCTTTTAATAAAAACCAATATACTTAATAATGTTGTCATTGAGTTGCAGCGGAAAATAAACAAAAGTTTGACATATTTTAAAATACATCTCGTGAACATAAATACCCTTATTCAAACCACATTTCAAAAAAAATTACCCTTATTCAAACCAAATTTAAATGCAAAAGTTTGTTAACTCATGCAATGAAATAGTTTATAATAACCTTCTAGATAAGAAATATTTACGTGAATCAAAATTACCTTCATTTTGGTGCTAAACTGTTAATTATTAATTAAGAGGAAAATAACATTATTATAGGATCATTCAAGGTTAATACATACACGTCACTAATCAAACCAAACAAATAAGATAAACAATATTCAATAATTTATTAAAGTGAGTCACATGATTTCATTTTATAATTTTTTCAACATATATTATCAATGAACCTCTTTCATGATTAGATGTGTCTTTAATTAAACAGCTAGTCTCCTGAGAGATTGTCTTTCTGAGAGACGTCTCTCAGGCCCAATTCAATGAAGCTTATTGCCTACATTTAATGTACATTCCTAATGGGCCAACCCAATTAGAGATGGTCTCTCAAAGAGACCGTCTCTCACAAGAATTTGTGTTAATTAAATAGTCACATTGAAATCACAATGTGATTAGTCATACTGTTGTACTCATACTCTTTCATTTCTAGCCAATGGTATCTAAACGAGGATCTACGATAAATTATCACTTTTTTATATTTTTATATGACATTATTATATACATAAGTAGGTCGACTTAACGGGTCATAAAGTAGAATGTAAAAAACTATAACTTCTATATGAACTTTTTTAAAACGGGTCAAAGCGGGTCGGTTTAGACGGGCTTTAACCCATCCCGAACCACTTAAATTTGCCATAACCCGCCCAAACCGACCCATTTAAATTTTAACCCAACTCGACCGATTGAACACCTCTACTTACAATGCAAGTTGCAACTCACAGCTCCTTTCCCTTACCCATAAGGCCAGCTCGCTCCTAGCACTTTGGCCTCTATTATTTTTTTTCGTCTATTCAACCCATTATTAAAAGGCTTAAATCTCAAAGTCAAAGTTTATGGCAAAAGACTTATAATGTAAGAATAATCCAATCCTACTAAAACTCCTTGAACATGTAAAATAATTTAATCTTAAATAAAATAATACATTTGAATTTGATTAATAATTGATATATTAAACACTTAAAATAATGGAGTTGTTATTGGGTCAATTGGCCCAATAATGTATGGGCCAAGTCAAAAGGCCCAACTGATCCGGTGGACACAAGAGTTGACCCAATCTGGGGCGAAATTACTAAAATGCCCTTAGGGTTGTCTCATCACCCTTTTGTACCTTATAAATACCCCCATTCAAACCTAAAAGGGTATGTTCTCTCTCTCTCCAAATTACCATTTTTAGTCTTCACTATTCACGCTTAGACCGACCATTAACTCTGTTCGTATTGTAAGTATTCTGCCGTGAACATATACTCGGACATTTCAAACAGCCGTTGACATACTATATGTGGTCACCTTCCAGTCACGGAGATTCAACTCGATTTCTACGTAGAAACAGGAGTGTTACATTTAGAATAATTAATTAAGCTTAAATTATTGTCTGACCCAAGAATTATCAAGAATATATATGTTTGTTTATGTGACCTTTAATTTGTAGGGAATCCCCAAACTAGAACCTAAGGAGGGAGGTTCGTCAAGTCCCAAGACATGAAGTCCACCTTGTTTAACTACCTTTCCCAACAAGCCACAACTGAGGTCTCCAAAAGGCAAAAATGCATGCTCTGAATAATCCTTGATGCTGGTGGATCTATTATTTTTTATCTTAATACTTTATCGGATTTTAATAATATAAATTTTGATTTTCTGTTTAATCATCTTAGTTTTTCTCCACTTTTTTAGAAAATATTAAGATATTAAAATTCTTATCATACCTTTAAATACCATAACAATTTGGATACTTTTTTTATTTATATTGTTTAGCTTTAAAAAAATCTTAACCCTCTTACATCACAAATGGCAATCAAAAAAATTACTTTGCATTTTTTTATTATTTTTTTTAAAATCACACATCTTTGTCGTGCTTCCTTTTGTAATACTTCATCCGTTCTGTTTTTGTTGCTACATTTACATGGGCACGGGAATTAAGAAATGGTGGACACAACATATAAAGTACAATTATACCCTTCACTTTTTCTTAATTGAAAAAGGAAAAAGTTAGTGAGGTAGAGTAGGATAAAAATAAGGATAAAGTAGATATTTATATTATTGTTTTATTACTAAAAATAGAAATATAGCAAGTAATATGAAATTGTCAAAATGAAAAAAGTAGCAAATATTATAAAACGGAGGAAGTATTTAATGCTTTTATATTTTTTGTTAATCACACATGTCCCAATCATGCTTTCTGGACCAAACTTGGCCAAGTTCAACTTAGCACGTGAACGTATTACTCAACCGTAACAAAAGTGGCCCTGCGGTTCAACTCCAAATAGAGATATACAAAATAAATCTGATAATTTAAATTTTATTTGACTTTATAATCGAATTTAACTTGACTCGACTTAAAATGAATTTACAATTATGTAAAATCAATGTGAACACCAAATTTGATTTTCAACTGACCTAAAACACGTGATTCAAAATCAACCCTATAAACCAAAAGAACATCTCTATACTAAATAAATTGATAAAAGTATTTGTACATATACATATATACAATATTTTAGATATATTATGAAGAATATCTTAATTGATACTCCATCCGATTTTATTTGTTCTTTCACTTTGGGTTTTTCACAAATATTAAGGTAGATAGAATCGTTGGGTTATGATGGGTATTATTTTAATTAAATAGTAGTGTGAAGTAATAATTGTATTCAAAGTATGAGAGAAAATAATTAAATAGTAGTGTGAAGTAAAAAAAATGGGGTTTTAAGGGGTAAAAGTGGGATGAAAACTTTCCAAAAATAGAAAGTATTCTAGAGTGGAATAACTTTTGAAACTACCCGTTATAGTAAGGTGGAAGAACTTAAAAGAACAGAGGGAGTATTAATTAAAGTAAATAAAATATTTGTTTATTAATTGGATTTTTATATTTTAATTTTTAAAAATTTATTAGGAAAAAAATAAATAGAATTACAACACATATCATTTTGAATTAATTATTTTAGTATATACTCCCTCGGTTTCTTAAAGAAGTTTCCACTTTCCATTTTGTGGTGTTTCAATTGTTGTTCCCATAAGAAATCTTTCCATTTATATCACAAATTTTGGACAAAAATAACATCACTCATCCTCATTTTAATATTTTAATAATAATAATGGACCCCACATATCTTCTACTAATTCCGTTTTAACATTTTTATATTCCTTATGGTCCCCACATGTTCCCCACTAACTTCGTAAAAACATTTTTCAATTAGTTGTGGTCCTCATATTTTTTCCACTAACGTTCTTTAAATACTTTTTAAATATTTTTGGTCCCCACTTTTCCTCCATCAAATTTATTATTCAATAAAATAATATCTCAACTATCTAAAAGATTCTACTTTTCTTAATTCCCGTTAATATTCCCAATGGGATCATCGATAGTGAACGGAGGGAGTAGTATAGAAGAATTAAGGTAAGAATGGGATTTAATTTTTAATAAAGGGCACCTTAGCATATGTTTTTAATTTCTTTTTCAACTCATTAAGTTATTCCTAAAATCGAGTATAGTCTTCTGTACTTGATATATAAGCCGATCCTTTGAATTTAAAAAAAAATCGAGTAATTAGATATATTGACTTGTATCTATATAAGATACTTCATTTTAAAAAAATAAAATATATAAGATACTTTATTTTGTCTAGTAAAGTGATCTTACCAAACAAAAATGTTAACTTTCGAGTTTTTTTTAAAGGAATCTAATATTTTATTGATAAAAACTGAATTAATTGTGAATTACAGTCTTGATGTTTATACCTTTTGCGAATTACAGCTATGATGTTTTTTTTTCGAATTACAGCCACCAAGTTTTGAAAGTGACCACCATTGCGCCCAAATGACCGGATATGACCGTTGACCATCAAAATTACCTTTGACTTTCTATTTTTCTGATTTTTCCTTTTTTTGAGTTTTTTTTTTTCTTTTTCCTTTTTTTAATTTAATTCCTTCATCCCCAATCATCTTTCTCTCTCTTCCTCCTTCTCCTCATCTTCATCCTCTTCATCCTCCATTAATCTTCAAAGTCACCATTAATCTTCAAAGACCCAATTTCTCTCTAAAGTCCAAACCCTAGATTTCTTTCCCCTGTTCAAGAACCCTAATCAAAGACCCAATCAAACCAACAATCTAATGGCTATCACTCTCAACATTGCATCAATAACTCATCTATTCTCAATCTATAGTTCAATTATCATAACATCCAATATCTCAATAATTTGAAATAAAATTCAAGCGAAAACTAACTCGACTAAAAAATTGGCTTTTAAGTCTAAATGAAAAGGCTGGTATTTTCTTTTTTTTTACAATGACTTTTGGTTTGTTTGCCCTTTTTTCCTCTAATAATCACTAAGCAGCAAACAATCAATATCCATGCAATTTTACCAAATATCTCCCTAAACAGTTGACTTATCCAACTAGCCCAAAAGTCAGTCAAAATAATCAACATTTTCAGCTGGTTAAACAAGTCAAGTAAAGAGGCAACAACCAAAGACCAACTGGTAACAACCAACAACCATATCAATCACCCCCTCCATCAATGTTATACCATGTGAAGTCAAAATCGTGTAGTAAATTTTGAGGCCTCTGTCCTAATTCTATCTTACCCTACAATTTAGAAAAACTTCACGTTTAAAATTCTTATTTAATTTCGTTAACAATTATTTTAACGACTTTTACACTTTTAATTATAATATTCTAAACTAGTATATTTTATTAATAACTTTAATTATATTTTTAAACAAATTTAATACCTAAACTAATTTATTTATTTTTTTTATCACCTAAATCTATTAGGTCAAAACCTATTCTAATATTCTAGGGTATTATACTTACACAAGTAAGGTAAGTTTTGACAAAATTTCAATGTCTCCCTTACCACCCATATGACTTTAAGATTTGGAAAAAGATTTTTCATTTTTTTTAACCTTTCCCAAAATTTGTTTTGACAAAATTTCAATGTCTCCCTTACCACTCATATGACTTAATTGAAGAAAATCAAGAAAATTAATAAGTTTTTATTATTATTATTATTATTATTATTATTATTATTATTATTATTATTATTATTATTAGTAGTAGTAGTAGTAGTAGCAGTAGTAGTATTTTGGAGCATAGTTGGGTATTCTTTTAGGTATAAATATCATCATTTTGGAGCTTGGAGTACTTAGCTTGGAGGATCATACTACCAATTTTCTTTGGTGTTAGTATGGTATAACTTCTTACCCTACTTTTTATGTGGAATTTTATATTATATTTGCTTTATAATATGCAAAGTATGATATATATTGAGTATGTTTAACTAGGAAATTAGTTTAAGAAAATTTGATTAATATTAAATTTAGTGTAGTTATGCTAAAAATATTTTTAGTATGATAATTAATAATATTTGGACATGTTTAGAAAGTTGAGTGAACTATTTTATACTAGTGACATATATTAAGTACGATCTATGTTATAAACTAGTGTTATTATGTTTGTGAATTATTTAGAAATGTTATTATATTAAGAATGCTTACGGTAATATTATAGGTAATATTTTTATGTAAGCCCTTAAATTAGTTTATAAAGTTGTGTGTTATTTCATGAACATATTTTTTATTTAGTATGGTTATTTTTAGGATGTTCTCATTATATTTTATCTTTTATATTGAAACTTGTTCTTAAAGTTATATTAAATATTTAAGTTATTGCGTAAAAGATTTTAGTTTTTATAAAATTAGAATTTACTATGATAATAATAAAAATAACAAGTAAATAAAAAGATATATTTGGAAAAATAAAATTTTTGTAAGTTATTTATATTAAAGTGTTTTCTTAAATACATGAGACTTTATAATAAAAAGTAACTTTTGTGATATTAAATAGCTAGTTAGTACAAAATAATTCTTTAGTTGACTATTTGACCAAATTTATGTAAAAAGATGTAAAAGTACTTTTAATAAAGTTGTCTTTTTAAAGTTATGTGTGAAATTTTGATATTAAAAGAATAAAGTTTATATTTGTTTTATATTAGAATATTGATTTTGTGAACTTAATAAGTTTCACTTGTTTTTCTAAATTTGAAATATTGATTTTTGGTGAACTTGTTGAATTTTGAAAATTTATCCATAGGATATAGTTTTACTCGATTTAAATTTATTTTTGTGAAAAGAATTAAATTAAAATATTTCTTTGTTTTAAAGTTAGAAATGTTGATTATTGAAACTTATTTTAAGAGAAATAAAATTTAGTTAGCTACTTGAGAAAATAAATCTAAAGACTATTTAATTTATTTAACAAATGAATTATTAAAAATAAATTTTAAAAAAATTTAAAAAGATATTATATAGATTAATATGAAGTTAAAACAAGAAGGGCTATAGGAATATGGACCTAGCATGTAAAATCCGTACGCCGTGTTGGTACACGTAAAATGCGGTGTTAGACAGGGGGTTAGCTACCTATCCTGTAGAAGCTCGAGCATAAACATTGGCGGGGTGACGACCCTCACCACAGTTAGATATAGGGCTTTGGCCCTAATCTAGCCAGACCCTTACATATATCAGGTGTCATATTGTTTGTGTTTGTTGATCAGTAATAAACTTGATTACTGTGGATGTTATGAGGCATGGTACAATTATGAATATTAACCAACTGAACTTGTTTAAGTATTAAGATTATCGAATTGTATAAGTGGTAGTAACGTACTTCTGTCAGGGTTGAGAATGGTATCTTAATGACTTGAAAGTATTGAACAGTAGAAGAATATGATAAAGGTATACAGTGGTGTCAATTAATTATAAGTTCATACTCTAATTATTATATAGTAGATGTAGTGTATTATTTCCGTATTCTGAGCTGGATAGGGAGTTATGCTCGGCATGAAGCGCTGACCGATTCAATCGGCTGTTATCCGTATTATGGAAGCAACATGTTGCAGGGATTTAGTTTCAGGTTTCGATCCAGGCTGCAGCTAAAATTTATTTATGCTATCGAGGACTTAGCTGCAAATCTTTTTATATACTTTATGTTTAATGATTTTTACGTATTTAATTTTATTTATTGTATATTTTTTAAACGAACGTTATGTATTTTTATTTTCCTACTTTTATGTAATATTTATTATTTCTTATAAATATTTGTTTTAATTTTAAAGGTTTTTAGCAAATCGGCATTTTCACACTTTCGCATAATTTTGTAAAAATTTTCATTAATGTTAATTACCTATCAAATTTATCGGTTCTCTTACAGGGAAAATGTCACAATCAGTAGCAAGTATTATGGGACGGAGTCCATTCCAATTTACTTGCAACATTTGTTTTTTCACGTAGTCCAATGCACTAATTAAATCTTTAATATCTTTAATTCACTACAACAAATTTAGCCTTTTGCGACATTGGATTTAGTGACATTAAAATAATGCCACTGATTCATATTTTTAGTGTAGTAATTATTAGTTTTTATTTTAAGTTCCACCATAAAGTGATTTAGCGACACTTAATTTGGTCTTTAGTGGCATATAATTGTCACTATAGTCTATAGTGGCATTTGTGAGACATGTCACTCGATCCTATGTCGCTAAAAGCTTTAGTGTGACTTTTTAATATGCTGCTAAAGGGTCTAATATATGTCAATAAAACTTTTATATACACTATAAGAAATTTGAAATAGCGACATTTAAATTAAATGTCACTAAATATATCCCACTAAAAGCAAATTATGTTGTAGTGATTATGTATCATAAAAAATTAAAAAAAAATTGATATTAATAATGTTTGCAGTGAGACGAATCAAACAAAATCTCACTTGAATTTATTTTAATCTATAGATTAAAAACTAATTACAAATTAAAAGTGATGAATAAATAGTGTCATTTTTGTTAATGTTGCAACTAATATGAAACCAAGGAAGTATTAAACTAACCGATGTATAATTTTTAAATTAAAACGAGATTTTTTAAAAAGAGATCGGATAGCATAAGTTATAAGCTTCTTTGAATAATACTTAACTTTTTATTATTTGGTTACTCTCGCAGTCTCGTATAAAATGTACATGTATAAAGAAAATAAATTTTGTACCGCCACACTTCAAGAAATAGTAATCTTGAACATCATTTGACATTCAAGTTAGACAATTTTAGATAATATAGTAGTTGAGGGCCGTATATAATAAATATAAATAGGGATGTTTTTTACATTTTATTACTCTAATGGTCTGTTTGATTAGTGGTACTAAATGGTGGTAATAGAAATAATTAATAGTGTAAAATTGCATCAAAATTTCCATATCATTTCCATGTTAATGGAATTTTGATCGCAAAAAGTTTTTTTTGTTTACAAATTTTCATTATCGTCTAATACCACCCCTCCCAATTATGGTAATGCATTGAAATTAATTTAATGAAGAAAATGAGATGATTGTAGTTAGGCAAGTGTGACCATCAAGGTAGACAAAAGATTTTTTTAACTAAAATTACATTAGTTTTTCATTCACATTACAGCCGTTTATTATTACCTACCAAACGGGCCGTAATGTCAATATTATTAATGAGGACTTAAGTAGACAATATAGTATGCAAATGGCATGTGAAAAGTTTGGGGTGTTTGGTTCATGGTTTTTGTTTTAGTTTTTTTTGTTGACTTTTGACTTTTGACTTATTGGTCAGTTAAACAGTCAAAAAAAATATTAATTTATATATTTTAACATTTAAAATGACATGTCCAACAATAAACAATTAAAATAGATATTTAAATTATGAAAGTGAATGTTTTAATTTAGTTGAACTATTTACCACGATTTAAGATCGTCTCATAATGAATCCGTCTTAAATAAATATTTGTGAATTTTAATTACTCCTCTGATTTTACCCTAAATGGGAATGGCCAAAGATTAAGAAATTGGGTTGTCTGAGTTCAAGTGGTGAGATCATTTAGAGCTCATAGACAATTTGTACATTGTAAAAATGTACTCCCTCCCAAATCATTTTAGATGTCCCATTTGAGTTTTCACGGTTATTAAGGGTGGTGTGGGATCCATTAAAAAGGTGATAGTTGGGTATTTTAATTGATTAAATTAATTATAAAGGTGGTAGTTGGATATTGGGAATTGGAAAAGTGGAGGTATTTAAGTAAAAAAAAGATAGATAAAAAAGAATATGAGACAATTGATATGATTTTGCCAAATAAAAAAATAGGACATCTAAAATAATTTGGAAAGAGTATTAAAAAGAGGTCATCTTTTAAAATTAAGGTGGTATCATTTATTTTAGGGGAGCAAAAGACAAATCATAGTGATAGTTAAAATCAAGGTCATATTGTTCGGGCTTTGGAGCAAAAGACAAATAGTGCCCATATAAATTTAAAACCTAATAAATAATACTACCTTTTATTCAGCCTAAATGTCCCATTTAATTTTTTGACACTATTTACCCATTACTCTTAATTTGTATTTTACTCTTCATCTATAAGTTAAAGCATAGTCATGTGGGATCTTGTTTGATTCGTCTCAATATAAGGATTATTAATATCAAATTTTTATAATTTTTATTAAGAATAATTTGAGATATTAAGGGTTAAAATGTTGCCTCAACAAGTGTGAAAAATCTAAATGGGACATTTAGGTTGAATAGATAGGAGTATAATATAATCCACTTTTTTGTTTATTGATATTTTAACTACTTTATAAAAAATTACCAATAACTCATATCAATTAGCAATAAATGAAAATTATATCCAAATTTAATTCAAAATTTATATCAAACTTGATAAATTTATTGACTCTAAAAAATTAAAGCCCTTAGAGATCGATAGTCTACTTTCCCGTACTAATCGGTAGTCACGTAGTAAAATGAAATATGTGACAAATTAAGAGGGACAAACGGACTAATAAGTAAAGAAGTAGTCTAAATAAATAAATAATGGTGATTTTTCATTTAAAAAAAACAATGATTTTCAAAATTAACAAATCACTTTTATATGGAAAAATTTAATAGGGTGGGGTTTTTAGGATTTCAACTTATATTTTTATGGTGTGTTTACTTTCTTAGTATTTGTTTTATTTTTTGTAGTGATTTACAAATTTTTTGTAGTGATTTACAAATCACGATTATTAAATATAGTATGAATTTTACAAGAGTACACGTGGCAGGCTGTGATTGGTATAATAGGGCATTTTCATAGTATTGCTATTCTTGGACTTACTTCTGGTTCTTTGTAACCAAAATTTGGAAACCAGAAATTTGTGGACTAAAAAAAGTGTTGCAATAAGTTAGATTGTGATGATTTTATGTACTGTCTTTATCTTTCACGTGAGGACGTCATCTGTCAAGAATAGGAACTAATTACTGCTTTAACTTTTTTAAAACCAATGGAATTCCTTGAATATAACTAGGTTATCAATACTACACGTTGCTAAATGTATTATGTGATCAATGCTAGAGTAGTCATCATCATCTAAATTGGCCCCAATCTTAAATGGTACGGACAATTATTAATTATTTTCATATAATAATACAAATTTTTTATGTTAACCATAAATAATACTCCCCTATTCATCTAAATTGTCCCATTTGTTTTCGGATACTATTCACTTATCACTCTTAATTTGCATTTTACTCTTAATCTACTTCCTCCGCTCCGTAATAATACTTGCTACTGATTGTGACATTTTCCCACACAATATGTTACACTCAGTAGCAAGTATTATGGAACGGAGGAAGTATAAGTTAAAACATAGTCATGTGGGATCTTGTTTGATTCGTCTCAATACAAAAATTATTAATATCAACTTTTTATAATTTTTAATTAACAATGATTTGAGATATTAAGGGTTAAAATGTTGTCTCGGCAAGTGTGAAAAACTAAATGGGACAACTTGAGTTAATAAGAGGGAGTAACACTTTTGGAAATGTTTTCTAGAATATATCTAACATGTTAAAAACCAAACTATAGGAGATTATATGGGAAAAAAAATTTGGTAAATTAGTTGATAAACTAAAGTTGGTACTCCCTCCACCCCTTTCTTATTGTCCACTTTCTAGTGGGCACGCAAATTAAGAAAAATGGTAGTGAAGTATTTTAAGTGATTATAATAATTGTAAATGTGGTAGTTAGGGTATTTAAGTGATTATAATAATTGAAAAGGTGGTAGGTGGGGTATTTTAAATAATATAAGTTGGGGTAGTTGGGGGTATTTAGGTAAAAAATCTTTGCTAAAAATAGAAAGTGGCAATTAGAGTGAACTAACCAAATAAGGAAAGTGGACAATAAAAAAGAAACGGAGGAAGTATTATTCTAGAAAAAAAACTCCCTAAGTTGGTATTATTCATGGTTAATCAATAGTTGGTACTCTTGTAGAGAAATCAACGAAATATTGTATTATTCACGGTAATTTTTCCTTAATTTTAGTGTTAAGTTTTGACTATAATTTCTCATCGATATACATGAAAAACGTGTTCATGTGGAATCTTAAAGATTCATCTCAATATATATAGTACTATCTATATATCAATTGTTTAGAATTTTTTAAAAAATGAAAATAGATGGAGTATAATAATTAAGAAATACCTCCACTTGCTATTAATAGGTTACCCTACAAATTTGATCGTTCAGATACATCCGTCTCAATGAATTAGTAGGAACGAAAAATTAAATATGGTCTTTTTGTAAGAAATTGTGAATATTTATAGAAAGTAAATTGTGTAGTATGAAATTTTAAAAAAATTAAATGTATTGAAACTAAAAAAAAGTGGTGTACAGTTGTATATGATACAAAATATATGGGATGAATTAAAATAACAAATAAGGTTAAATAAATGGAACACTCGGATTGGAGGAGTACAATTCAAATGCCAACTTTTGTGGAGACATTCTTGATGTAATCAAGTGATTGGGTTTTTCTGTTTTGCTTGCTACAAATGTATGGGCACATATATTAAGAAAGTACTGTGTAATTATTAGGAGTATGTGTGAGTTTTTTTTTAGGATTTTTTTAATATTATTTGATGAAAAATGAAAAAGAAAAATAGGTTTTTTTAGATGATTGAGAATATTATAAAGATTAAATAATGGTAGGTATAAAAGTTATTGAGGTATAGCGTAGGATAAAAATAGGAGTAGGTATGGAACTTTAAATGATTAGTTTTTTACTAAAAATGAAAATATAGCAAGTAATATGAAACTTCCTAAAATAGAAAATTTAACGAGTATTATGAAATAGAGGAAGTATTTTCATTGTGTTATATAGAAGTACTTGTGGGATTCAAATATGATGATCCACTATAATATTTTTGTTAGGATTTTTTATTTCATGGAAACAATAATACTTCAATTGATTGTGAACTTGTACTTAATTCTATATTTATGTTTGCAAGAAACACGAAAATAATTTGATTGAACATTTTAGTCTACTTATCTCTAATTGGAGACATTGTTGATGTAATCGAGGGTCAAGTTTTGCTCTAGATTTTCATCGTGTTGAACTTGTAGGAATCAAATATAATCTACTACAATATTCTTGTTATAATATATATTCATTTTATTGTTATTTTATTTTTTGATAAAAGTAATACTTTCATATGGATTTATGTATTATTACACTACAATGTAATTTGTTTTTAAAGGATATATTTTGCGACCTTTAAATTTAATTTAAATGTCACTACTTTCATATATATCAAGGTTTTATTTTAGTTTTATTCGTTAAGTTATAGTTCTATATAGATAGATCAAAGCTATGTTTTTCATAAGATTCATAATAGCAATGTCGAAATTTTGATCTTAAATTATTAAGTTCAACTAAAACAACGATGATTAGTTTCAACAATTGTTAACTTTAAACTATGTATTGACAGAGCTTATTGAGTTATCATATCAATGGAGCTTAAAATAACAATTGTTAACTTGAAGTAGCAGCACCATAAAACATATTTAGATTGAGTTTATTGAATTATCAAATCCATAGAAACTGTGTAGTGAGTAGTGAGTAGTGACTAGTGACTAGTGACACCGCTTAAAAGAATTAAAAACTCATTTACAAGGTATTTAAATGATTGACAAACTACTACTCCCTCCTATTCTTCACAAGTGTCCCATTTACTTTTTGGGCACTGCTCATCTCTTACTCTTAATTTGTATTTTATTATTAATCTATAAGTTAAAATATAGTCAAGTGGGATCTTGTTTGATTCGTCTATCTTGTTTGATTCGTCTCAATGCAAGGATTATTTATATCAACTTTCTATGATTTTGTATAATGCACAATTAGAGTTATTAAGGATTGAATAAGTGCATTTGATAGAGTGCGTAAAGCAAATGGGACACTTGTGGTGAATAGGAGGGAGTATTATTAATCTTAACCTTTATATTTAAAGTTGGTATTTTTCTTGATAAATAATTCCACACGTGCAACAATATAACACCGTCTTTGCTAATTACTTTTTCTGTCTTTTTAATGAGTTTGCATAAAACTTAAATATGTGAAATTTTTTTAATTTGTTTGAATACAAACTCAAAAGAACAAATAAAATATTATCGAAAAAAAAAATAAATTTACAAGTATAAGATGCAAGTGGGTTATCAACAGTGTTGAAAAGGAATACAAATCTATCATCTATCCAAAACGAAAATTCAATTCCCCATGTGCACAATTCGCTATATATTAACAAATTCAATAAAGTAATATTTTATATTTTTTTCTTTATCAATTAAAATGTTTTAATTGGATGCCAAGGATTATCATCAACAAATAGATTGCATGATTCATATTTGTCCAAGTCCTTCCAATACTACTACTTCCTCCGTTCCATAATACTCGCTACATTTTCTATTTTGGAAAATTTCATATTACTTGCTACATTTTCTTTTTAGTAAAAAAACAATCATTTAAAGTTATACTTACTCCTATTTTTATCCTACTCTATATCTAATTACTCCTTTTTTTTTCATTTTTCAACATATAATATTAAAATTTTTTAAAAAAGCAACTTTCCACCTACTACTCATCATTGCACAGTAACTTCTTAATCTTTTTGCCCATTGCCCATGCAATGGTAGCAAGTAAATCAGAACGGAGAAAGTATAAGCCTACCTATCCTCTGTCCACTAAATTTCCCTAGGGTGTGTTTGGTACGAAGGATTTGTGGGTGGAAATGGGATTAAAAATACCAAAAGCTAGATATCCCATGTTTGGTTCATTATGGAAATGGGATTAAATTTAAGATTGGGAATGAGATTAAATTTTGGTCAACTCCCAACAATCTAATACTTCTTCCGTTCTATTTTACTTGCAACACTTACCGTTTTTGGGAGTTTCATATTACTTGCAACATTACTATTTTTGGCAAAAATAATCTACTTATTTTATCCTCACTTTATTCCTACCACATATCACCATCAATCATACATCATCCCATTAATTATTTAATATACCCACAAGTCACAACTACTATCTACTTATAATATTTTTTTTTACTTCTACCCCACATATCACCATCAATCATACATCATCCCTACTTTTACCATACTGATTTGACAGCCCTTAAATATTGTGTCAAACCCAATGATGCAACTAAAACGGAACAGAGGAGGTACCAAGGAGGGTTGGTAATAGATGGGTGGGAATTGAGAAAAGAATCTTAAAAGACATTTATCAAACATTATACTACCTTCGTTCTAAAATACTTGCAATATTTGTCTTTTTCACGCAGTTTAATACACTAATTCAATTCTTAATATCTATAATTATGTATAATATAAAATTATAAAAATTTGATATTAATAATCTTTACGTCGAGAAATCAAACAAGATCTCACTTGACTATGTTTTAACTTATAGATTACTTATTAATCACAAACTAAGAGAGATAAGTGAATAGTGCTTATTTTTCGTATGTTGCGACTATATTGGAACGGAGGAAATATATATTACTACCTCCTATTCATAGAAAATGGGACATTTATTTTTTTGACATTATTCACTTATTACTCTTAATTTGTATTTTATTCTTAATCTATAGATTAGAACATAGTCACGTGAGATCTTATTTGATTCGTTTCAATGCAAAGATTATTAATATTCACTTTTTATAATATTTCGTTAGGTATAATAAGAAATATTAAGCATTGAATAAGTGATTTGGATATTGTGAAAAAACAAATGTCTCATTCTCTATTAATAGAAGGGAGTATAATTCTCAACTTAATTTTAAAAAGGGTAAATTGGTAATTTTTTATTTTATTCACAATCTCATTCTCATATACCAAACAAGGATATTACAATTCTCAAATAATTCCCATTAACATACCAAACAAGAAATTGGACTATCTTTTAACAATTTCCAATCTCAATCTCATCTTTATATCCTCAAATTCCCATTCCCACTTGCCAAACACCCCCGTAGAGTAATGGACGGAAAAATTAAGAAAGTTGACAATGTGTTAAGTTATACGTTTTCTGTTTCCTAATATTCTTCCCATTTAGAATATTTTATTTTGGAGAGAAATTTGATTAAGATTTATCAGACATATATTGATGATAAAATATATCCATATGAGATCTCGTTAGATTCGTCTTAATGTATACTTTTTATCATATATTTTTCATAATTTTTGATGATGTGTATTTAGAGATATTAATGATCAAAATTTACTTTGAAAACTGTGCAAAAAAGTAAATGGGAAAAACATTTGAAAATAGAGGGAGTAGAAAAGTAAGAGATATGCGTAAATAAAGTAAAAAAATTAAGTTAAATTTGTGAATTAGTAATAATTGAAGAAAAAAGGTGGTTCATGTACATAAATAAAATTAAAGCAAATCTAATATGACAAATTAAAAAGAAAAGTGAGATAAATTTGATTAGATATAAACATGGTCGTCGATTAGCAAGGGTAAAGCGGGCTATCGTCCATTCATGTACAAGATTGATATTTACTTGAATTAAATTTAGCTATATAATGTGAGCTATTAGGTATTTTTATAAAATAGTTAGAATATCAATAATACAAAATAAAACGAGTATTATTTTATTTATTACACTCTAAATTTTTAGGGGCCCTTTTTATCTTTTATTTTGAAGCCCAAAAATACACGAGACGATTCTGGAGATAAAAAGTGGTATAGGTTATATAGTCCCACACTTCAACAAAAGTAAATTTTGGAAGAAAATTAAAATGATAAACCTAATTGCAAAACATTTTGGATTGAATGCAATTCCAAATCTAAAGTAGTTGGATACTATTTATCAGTTGAAGTGTTAACATTAGATTAGACTCGACTCTAGAGTCTCACATGTATGTACTATGTAGCCACAAATGGGGACCAATTAGGCAATTATCAATTTGGCTCGGGTCGGACGGCAACTTTGAGTGTTAAAACAATGACTAAGTAGGGCATAAAAAATTAATAAAAATCTTATATAAACTTAGTTTACTCTATTTTACTACGTATCAATCTAATATTAATAAGTATTTCTCCATGATTGTAATTGATTGTACTCATTCATCACAACTACTCCATCTTTAACCAAAGTTTAATGGCACAACTAGCATAATATTCTAACCATAACTCAAATAAATATTTTTCTCTATTCGCTTTAAATGTCCAATTTGACTTTTCAGTACTATTCATTAGTCACTCTTATTATGTTCTTTGTAATGAGAACTTGTTTGATTCGTCCTATTGTAGATTTTGTTAACATCAATTTTTTATAATTTTACTCAAACACAAATAGACTTGAACAAAATTTTAGGGGGACGGAGTTAATAAAAAAAATTGAATTCACTAATATATAGCCAATCAATACAACAAAAAATATTACATAAATTTTTTATCGAAGTAAAGTTTGACGCTCTTTTAGCACTTTTAAATTTTCTATAATCTCATTGACACTATATGTCTTTGTTATTTGTCTTATTATTATTACATTATAAATTGTTCAATAAGATTTTCGTGGATACTTGTTTAATACCAATAAAACTTTTACATTTTAATTTTAGGAGCTTAGAATAAATGGTAAATAATAATTAACCTAATTTGTGTGATCCGCTTAAAATAAACTTACTAATTATTTATTTAAAAGTGAACCCACCAATTAGATATATTTGCTAAAAATAAATTCACTTATTGTTTATAACTCTTCAAAGCTTCTTTGTAAGTAAAAATTAGGAATAAACAATAATTAAATTTATTTTCAACAATTATATTGAATAAATGAGTTTATTTAAACAATAGTTGTGTTTATTTTTAGCGGATGGAACAAAAATTGGTTTACTTTTTAACAATTTCCCCTATATTATACTTAATATATGTGTTCAATGTTCATACAGACCAGGTGTGTCAAACAGATTAGGTTGGGTCGGGTTTGGGTTCGGATCATATATAAACAGGTTAGAAAACCCTTGACCCTGACCCAACCCATTTAGTTAATTGGGTCAAAAATCACAACCTTGACCCGACCTGGAACAGATTAGGTTGACCTGATTTTGACCCACTTAACCCGTTTATAATTTTTTTTGTTTTCGTTTTAAGGTTTTTAACGTTGTTTAAATCTAATTTTTTTAGGCTTTAATTTTACTTTAATGTTTTTTTGTTGTTTATTTTGTATTTACTATGAAAAATAAGAAAATATTAAATTAACTAAGTTTAGCTTATACTCATTGATTTAACTCGAAATTAAAGCATTTAATTAAATGGGTTATACAGGTTTTTTTCAGGTTTAAAATTTTGACCTGAACCTAACCCATTTAATAAACGGATCAGGTCGGGTCGATCCATTTAATTAATTGGGTCAAAAGTCAAAACCCAAACCCACTTATTTCGGGTTAGATTCAAATTGGGTTAGTAGGTCGGGTCAACTTTTGTCAGTCCTAATACAAACCATGTATTTGGTGAGAGGCCATCGCTGATTTACTCAACAAATATCTGTCCTGCAAGTTTAGAATTTATCAATGTACTTCACCGTATTAATTAATTAGCTACTCTCCTGAGAGACCGTCTCTCATACCCAATTCATTAAAGCTTATTGTGTACTCTTACTTTATATTTTCATCTGTGGGCCTACACAATTAGAGATGATATCTCAAAGAGACCGTCTCTCACAAGAATTTATAAACTTGATCTATAATTTTATCATATTTGATATTGATGTTATATATATCATCAAGTTAACTTCACCATCCATCTAGATGTTTCAGTTCATTAATTTTTCTCGCTTGTAAGTTTTTAGTATATATTCTCTCCATTCTCATAAAAGTAATATATTTGAATTGAAAATAATATATAGTTTATGACGAACTTTCATTAATCTATATGATCGATAAAACATATTTATATGAGATTTTGATATATTTTTATCAATATATTTCTTTCAAATGTCACTTTTGATAATTTTTAGAAACTTCCGATAAAGTTATTTAACTTTTAAGTTTACATTAAATATATGAAAAAATGAATGAGAATGAGTGATTTTTCTAATCAATTAAAAAATCAACTAAATATATGTACTCTTTCGTAGTGAGACGGCCTCCTACGAGACAAGCTCCAATGAATAACCTTTACGGCCCGTTTGGATAGTGGTACTAAATCATGGTGATGAGAATGATTTATAGTGTAAAATTTCAACAAAAGTTTCATATTATATTATTCCCATGGTGATGAAACTTTGAGGATAAAAAAATATTTTTATTTACAAATTTCCATTTACACCTAAAACCACATTTCCCAATGGTTTTACATTAAAATGAATTTTATGATGAAAAACGCGTTGATTGATGTTGGATAAGTATGACCATTAAGGTAGCCAAAAGATTTTTCAACAACAAATACACTAATTTTCGTTCTCATTACCACAAATTTATTACAACCTAACAAACGGACCCTTATGAAAATAATTAAGTTTATTTTTTCCAATAAATTAAGCAAATCAATTCCATTCACACACACTATATATTATCTATAAGATAGATGGAAAAATATTATGAAAAGGGACGTAATAAAGAGTTTTTTGTGGTTATATTCGTCCAATAACGTCTTTTCATCAATGTTAAAAGTTATACACCGCAATCATTTTCAATTTCTCCTATTTTTCATATAAGTATCTTCTAATAAGCTTATGATCTGATTTTATTTTTAGATATGACTTTACAAATTAATATTCTCTATCTTTTTTATTTTTAAATAATTTAATAATTTATTCCATTATATCTAATTTTTAAATTTCTATACTAAATTAAATGAAGCTAAATAATTGAGGCACTGGAGTAGACCCTCTACAAATTAATTAGTATTTACCCCACGGGTTCTACACGTTAGTATATCTATATCCACCCGGCACCCAATCAAGACTTAATGTACTCCATTTAGGGGAGTTTGGTATGAGGATTGAAAATGAAATGGAAAGGAAACTTTTAAAGAGGGCTAAGGGTAATAGTAAGAGTTATTGTTATTAGCTGTTTGATATAGTCATGAAAGGGAAACAATAAAGCTAAACAACCATTATTGAACAAATTAAACTCAAAAGCTCAAATCTTTGATTAATAAAAAAAAATATACTTCTACAGCTTTTCAACTCATTTAAAACTAATTCTTATCTATATTCTTTAATTATCTCATGATTAATTGTTTTGTTTTTTTTTTGAAGAAATCTCATGATTAATTGTAGGTACTCTTTTAATTATTTCGGCCAATTATTAAAAAAATCAATAAATAATTAGTTTTGTTAAAACTAACCTTGCCACCAAATCCAAAAACAATCATTCAAAAATAATTAATATTGTAAAAAGTTATTTTAATGACAAGAGCTTTGGGGATTTTTTTTTTCTTCTATGTTGTTATGTTGATTTGGAATTTTTTAGGGGTAAATGATGTGAGATAATCAAAATATTATGTATAGAGAGAAAATATTTAAGACAAAATCACCATTGAAGATCATGAGGGGAGAGTGAAAATGATAGTTTCACATTAAAGGAAAAATGAAAGAAAGAACAAATTGAAATGTTACCCTTGAGTATTGAGTAGTAACAAAGTAATGGAATTTATTACCCTCATGTAATGGATTGGATTAACAAAATCTTATACCAAACAAAAAGTGAATGTAAAGGTGAAATGAATCCCTTTCTTACATCTAAAATACACATACCAAACACCTCCTTAATTCTCCTCAAAATGTATCATAATATATACTAGTATTATACCCGTGCTATGCACGGATTGCATTAAAATATTTAGCTTTTTGCGACATTGAATTTAGTGGCATTAAATAAATGCCACTGATTCATATTTTTAGTGTAATAATTATTAGTTTTTATTTTATGTTCCACCATAAAGTGATTTAGCGACACTTAATTTGGTCTTTAGTGGCATATGTAATTGTCACTATAGTCTATAGTGGCATTTGTGTGAAATGTCAATAGATCCTATGTCGCGAAATGCTTTAGTGTGACTTTTTAATATGCCGCTAAAGGCTCTAATAAATGTCACTAAATCCTCTATATACAATATAAGAAATTTGAAATAGCGACATTTAAATTAAATTATCACTAAAAATATCCCACTAAAAGCAAATTATGTTGTACTAAAATTATATCATCATCATCATCATCATCAACATACCCAGTGTATCCCGAACATAGACAAATCTATGTTCAAGGTCTGGGGAGGGAAGATAGACGGCGTCTCATACCCATAAGGAGAGGGCGGTCGAAAGAGTCCCCCGGCTCAAGAAGGATCTTCAAGAGAGGAAACCTGCAAGAAAACCGAAAACCTGCATCTTACATCTTACACCCATGTTAGCCAAGCATAGAGTTCAATTAACCGACAGCAAAGTAAGAGACATACATAACAAAAAGAAAACGGTACAGTTAACAAAACGGTAAAGAGAGGTGGTAAAGAGCGATAGCGAAAAGGCAAAGACCAACAACAAACACGACTAGGAATCTCGGACGCGAATAAGGCGCCGCCAATTGGCCCTATCCCTAGTCAGGTCCTTAGAGAGGTGAAGTTCGTGCAAGTCATATTTAATCTGCTCTTCCCATGTCCTCTTAGGTCTTCCTCGACTTCTTTTGCCCTCCACTATGATGCACTCGGTCCTTCTTACTGGAGCGTCATGGGTGCTTCTCTGCACATGCCCAAACCACCTCAACCTATTCTCTCGCATCTTAGCCGAGAGAGGTGCAACCCCTAACTTTTCCCTAAACTCCTGATTCCTTATCTTGTCCATCATAGTCTTTCCACTCATTCATCTCAGCATTCGCATCTCTGTTACATCCATCCTCTGTTCTAAGACCTTCTTTACAGGCCAACATTCTGTCCCGTACAACATTGTCGGCCTAATAGCAACGCGATAAAATTTACCCTTTAGTCTACTAGGGAATTTTTTATCACAAAGCACCCCAATTGCTGCTCTCCACAGCCATCCTGCCTGTATGCGGTTAGAGACATCCCCATCGATCTCCCCATTACTCTGAATAACTGAACCCAGATATTTGAACTTGGACGTACACGCAACAGCTTCTCCCCCGATGGTCACCTCTGGCTCCCCTAACAAATCTTTCCCACTGAAGTCACATCTCATGTATTCTGTCTTCGAGCGGCTTATACGCATCCCCTTGCCCTCCAAGGCTTCCCTCCACTCTTCCAATTTACTGTTAGCCTCGTCCTTAGTTTCTGCTGCCAACACGATGTCGTCGGCGAAGAGCATACACCATGGTACGGTCTCCCAAATGGATTTTGAGATCTCATCCATAATGACCGCAAAGATGAAAGGACTAAGTGTTGATCCCTGATGTAATCCCACTCTAATACTGAAAGTCTCTGTTAAACCCGCCGGTGTCTGAATATTCGTCGTGACTCTGTCATACATGTCCTGTATAACCTCAATGTACCTTGATTAAATACCTCTATTCTTGAGGCTATCCCAAACTATGCTTTGCGGTATACTATCATACGCTTTCTCCAGGTCTATGAACACGAGATGCAAATCCTTCTTTCGCTCCCTATACTTTTCCATCAGTCTTCTCAAAACATGGATCGCCTCGGTGGTAGATCTACCAGGCATGAAACCAAATTGGTTCTGTCTAATCTTCGTAGTGAAATTATATGTACAACTAAATTAAGTTTAAAATAATGAAAATAAAGAGGAAAATTACCTATAAGAAAACTGGGGCCACATTCATCTGCTAAAATTTTATGAAAAATGCATAAATTTTATCTCATAAGGTGGTGCTACTAAATCGTAACATACTTTTAAGGAATTATACTTTGCGAAATAAATTTTATATTCATGTTCTAAAACCTTATAATCACTCTTATTTTTGTAGATTTTAAAGTTGCTCAAGGAATATAATTTTCCCTCCTCTATTCCAGATCCATAAGTTTCGTAATTGTAGTAACCAATAGAGACTTGAATTGTAGTACTTTGCAATTGGAAAAAAATATAAGAGACAAAATTAATTAATACAAAATTAAATAGGACATAAGAATATTTATATTCATTCACGTTTTAAAAACCCACAAATATAGCTCATCACTAGTCCCTTCATCTTACAACACAGAATAATAACTATTAGTTGTCCCTTCACAAATATAATCACACCCAAATAAAATATTCTCCACACAAAAAACTAAAAACTCAATGGGTGATAACATGATGATTTCATCTTCATCTTCATCATCCTTATTATCACCACCAACCCTTGAAAAAAAACTCCAAAATCTACTCCAAAACCAACAACAATGGTGGAATTATGCCATTTTTTGGCAAACTTGTACTAATATTAATCTTGATGATATTTGTTCTCTTTCCTTAGTTTGGGGTGATGGCTATTTTCATGGCATCAAAAACCCATCAATTTCAAAACCCAACTTTCTAATCAAAGATCAAGATCAAGATCATGATCATGATCATGATCATTTTGATGGAAGTATTTCTTCCTCCATTGATGATGTCATCTCAAGTACTGAATGGTTTTTCATGACGTCACCATCAAAATCTTACCCTATAAAACAAACTATGAACAGTAATGAGACTGAAAGTAAAATTCCAACTACTTTAGCTAAAGCTTTTACTAATAATGCTTTGGTTTGGCTTAGTGGGGCCCATTTACTTCGTTCATGTGGGTGTGAACGGGCCAAGGAAGCCCTATCTCACGGGCTGTTAACCCTAGTGTGTATCCATGTCTCTAATGGGGTTATTGAGTTGGGCTCAATGGACTTAATTATGGAGAATAGGGCTTTAATTCAACAAGTTCGTTGTTTGTTCGAACAAACAACTAATCTCGATGCAGCAAGGGGTAATTTTACCGTGATTGACTTTATACTTTCTTCGTTTTTTTTTTTCTCATTTATTTTCTATAGTTTTCAAGAATAATTTAATTTTCAATGATTTTAAATACGCATCATAACTAATTATAGAAAATGTATAATAAAATTATAGTTTTCGCATTGTTAATTTCTTTATGGTATCAGAGCTAATGGTAAAATCCGGTGACCTATAATCGGGCCCTCACCGGTTGTATAAAAACAAAATAATCTTAATTTCTAAAATATTAGTAAAATATTTAAATTATTTAATTTTCTAAAAATAATATACATTAAAATGAAAGATTCTAAATGAATATGTTTTATGTTATTCTATCATCATCATCATCATAACCAGTGTATTCCTCTCATAGCAAACTATGATTAGGATTTGGGGAGGAAAGAACGACGGCAAACTCATACCTATAAAACCTTGATCATATTTCTCCCTTAAATGAAATATTTTAAATAAAAAATATTAAAGAGTAAAGGTAGTACAAATTTTTATGAACTCCTAATATTTAATTATTTAAATACCTTGTTTGAATTATTGGTGATTATCCAGAATTTAATACTCCTAATTGAGGTATTATTTTGAGTATTTAAAACATTTGTCTTTTTCGGATTTTAAGATATTTAGGACAATTTTATCCTCGGCAAGTTGAAAAGTAACTCATTGATCCTTATAAAATTCTTTCTTTTGCATTTATAATAACATTTGAGTTTTTAATATAAAAAGTTCATTTTCTTAAACCTATTTCCATTATTAACATCATTATCAATAATGCCTTTTTATATTTTATTTCTCGTTATTATATGTGTTTATTTTCTAATTGACAAACATAAAAAGAACGAAAAAAGTAAAATTTGTTGGAGGTCTTTGTTGTTTTTGATATTCCATTTGTATTTTATTTATTTTTTTATTCGTTTGATTATATTGCTATATTTTTCCTTTTACCTTCGTATCAAATTATTTGCTACAATACTATTTTCGGTATTTGTAAAAAACTAACCAAATTAAAATCTAGTTTGCCTCTAATTTTTCCTAATTTACCCCTTATTAGCTTTCACATTTATATTATGAAGGTTACAATAGTTTTTTCAACATAAAGAATCTTATTTCTTTTTTTTAAGAATCTTATTTTGTAATTTTACTAAAAAAGTGAAATGTAGCATCCTTTTTAGAACGGATGAAGTATGTAAGAAAACTAACGAGGAAAAGTTAATATTAAATGATTAATTATAATGGTTGAATTTAAAAGGCAACCACTATCAAATCAACCAGGTTTAACCGTTGTTATTGTCTCTTGTTTTGTGTACCCTTCAGATGGGGCGACCAACCGTGAAAAGGTGATGAAAAAGAGAGGAAGAAAGCCCGGCCCGGCCCGTGATGGACAAACCAAAATGGTAAATCATGTAGAAGCTGAACGACAAAGAAGAGAAAGAATGCACAGTAGATTTTGTGCACTTCGATCAGCTGTTCCAACCGTGAGTAAAATGGACAAAGCTTCATTATTAAGTGATACGGTAGATTATATAAATGAACTAAAAAACAAAATTAAAAGTCTAGAATCACAAATACAAACGATGAAAATGTATAATAATAATAATAATAATAATAATAATAATAATAATAATAATAATAATAATAATAATAATAATAATAATAATAATATTGTTAAAAATATTAGTAAAATTCCAATTGAAATAGAGGTAAAGGCATTAGGGAATCAAGCAACAATAAGGGTACAATGTGAGAATGTAAATTATCCAAGTGCAAGATTAATGGATGTGATGAAGCAACTAAAACTACAAATTCAACATGCAATTGTGTCGGTTGTTGATAATATGATTATTCAAGATATTGTTGTTGTTAATGTTCCATTAGAATTGCAAAATGATGTTTCATTAAGGGTTGCTATTTTTAGAAGGCTAGAACAATGATACAACATCATTTTTGTCTTTATAATTATTCTAGATTCTAGATGTTTAGCTTAATTATTATGTATGGTATATCTTGCAATGTATTGCAATAATAATAAGTAGTAATACCATGTGTACTAGCTAGTATTAAATTTTGTATAATGCACATTTTAAACGTTAAGTATTGTTTATTTGGGTTTGGAAGGCTAGAAATACATCCTACTAGGTAGGTCGTATTCTGTTTAGACGACGCGCTAAAGTCGTATTTTAATTTAACTTGTGCTTTTAGTTTCTAGTTTATTCTTATTAGTTTCCTCTTGTCTTGATCATATACATAAAGTTATAAACAAACAAAATTTCAAATGAGACTATCATGATGACAGTGTCGTTCCTGACATTGTGTGGGCCCTAGTCAAATTGAAAGAAGTGGACCCTTTTTATGGAGAGTCGATTATGAATTTAAAAGGGTGTTTAGAAAAATTACAAAGATGGATTCTATATATTATAATTAGCATTAGAATTGTAGACGTATCATATAATTGTTAAATGATAAAAAAAACTACTCATAAATGCAAATTTTTAAGTGTGTACTTTTATTAACTAGCATTTTCTAATCTTAGAGTCCTTTCTAACTCTAGGTCCTAGGTAAATGTCTACCTTGCTTATGGTCAGGAACAACCCTGCATGATGATGAGACCATTTTCATTAGACTAACCTAATGTACATATATATATTGTCTTAAAGTAATCACTTATAACTTTAAAATGATCATTTACAGTTTTAAAGTAAATATTTTTTTTATAGCCTTACATTAATAACTTATAACCATGAATTGATTACTTACATGATATTAATGTGATCAATTATAAAAATAAACTAATTATATGAGCTTATCTCATGGTGAGACGTCTCATACAATAATTGTTGATATATAAGTTTCATTTATTGTTTTTGGCATTAGTCACAGATCACTCTTACTTTTTATTTTATTCTCAAGGTATAAGCTAAAACGAATCTTTTTTAATTTGTCTCAATTTCTATTTTGTTAATATTAAATTTTTTAAATTTTTATTTACCAAGACAATCAAAGATATTTAAAATTCAAATAGTGTCGACAAGTGTGCAAAATTAAATGGAATATTTGATTAGAATAAAAGTGAGTATTAGTTAAAACATTGACGTAATAGATGTCTTATATGATTCGGATCTCTTAGTATTGAACTAATACATTAGTAAGCGTAGAGAATCAAATGAAACAGTTAAAATAAAGGAAATATTATCCTGAATAATACAACTTTTTACTAATTGTCTAATTTTTTACTAATTTTTATATTAATGTCAACTTTTGACAAAACATAATTAATACCAACTATAAGGAGTGCTTGATAAGAATGCAACAAGATAATCTCTTATATTACCTATACAACAAGTCATTTTGCACAACATATAAAAAAAAGTAAAAAAAAAAATATATCATAAAAAACGAAAAATAAAAAAGAGAAATCATGTAAGTTTATTTTTTGATTTTACTTTTTATTTTTAATATTTTTAGGGATGATTTTTTTGTAGCAATTAACTTGTAAAAATTGGTCATTATTTAGGTAATAATATTTTTGGGTAAGTGACCCTAAAATTGAGATTATTCTTAGTTAATCAAAAGTTGGGATTATCACAGGAAAATTAATTAAAAAATTGGATTATTCTAGGTAATTTTTGTTAAAATAAATTAGAGGAAGTATTAGAAAAAAGGGTTAAATCTCTTTGAGGGTGTTTGGCAAATAGCTAATAGCTGGTAGTTGATAGCTGATTATAGTGGCTGATTTGACCAGCTGATTTTATTAACTGGTTTGACCAGCAGATTTTGAACCCGCTGCTATAAGCAGCTTGTTCAAAAACAGCTTTTTCGTATCAATAAGCTGTTTCAACCAGCTAATTCACCAAACACTATCTTTAGCTGGTTTGACCACCCAACCCTCTATTTATATCCAAATCAGCTAAAATTGCTCAATAAACTAATTTGCCAAACACCCCCTTTATCTTTGCTTTTTTGATTTAGTACAAATAAAATTCGTTTCTCTCTATTATAGAGTAGTTGTATCAATTTATTGGACTCGATCTACCCATATATTGGATATTAAATTCTCTCATGGTGAGAGTTTGAAATCTTGTTATCAATTTAGATGGTAAAAAGGTATATGATATTATCACGGATGTAAGTTGTGCTAATACAATTAATAGTATCAAACTTATCTCTATTTTAAAGCTACATCAGATCAAAAAGCTTTCTCAGAGGAGGTTGTCTCAAACAGTGATATGATATAGAGAAGACTTCAGTTAAATCTCTTTTATAATGATCGTGACTTTTTCTATATAAATTTTTATTTGATTAAAATTGTTATGTTATGATGTCATATAATATTTTTATCAATGAATTATTATTAGATGCCTTAAATAAAAAGGAGGTTATAACTTATATACACTCTTTATGAAAAAGATTATTATTCTAGTCTAGATAGAAAATGCTTGGAAAAGATCATATTTCCTATGGGGAGCTCTTTGGTTCATTGAACTTATAGCTTTATGTCCCAATCAAAGGAAATTCCTTTCCTAACAAGTTTGTCCCTTAATACTAAGATTTTACGTTGTATTTTAAATTTTGTAAGATTCTTTTACTAGAATATAAATTTTTACATAAGTTACGTATGAATCAGAATACTTTAAACATGAGTTGAATAGTTCTAACATATAAAATTTATAAGGATATATAAGCTTCTTATTTTAATGTCGTTTTACTACAAGATGCTCTCTCACAATAAAAAATAGTTGTACTATCCAGGTTGAATTCGGATTCATATTAATTTGACGGATTCGAGTTTGGATCTCAAACTGTAATAAAATTTGTGGATCTTGAGGACTCGTTTTATTTTGGAGATTGGAGATGTTTGTTTTTAAGGTTTACAGTTTTGGAGATTTTTATTTTTTTACAATAAACTAAACAATTTTATAACTCTATTTTTCAAGATTTTTGATTTTTAGAGTTAACATTTTGGGGATTTTTGAATTTTTTTTTCTTACTTATGTAACTAAATAATTTAGACTCATTTTGGATAGAGGCCCAATCCTGGATTAGTAAGATTCCCAAATACGGATCTAATTCCTAAAAATTTAAATCTGTAAATTTTAATTTGAATTTGGGTCCAATTTATAAAAATTGATTTAGATTTAAGTCCATCTGAATATAATTTAGATTCGACCAGTTGTCATCCCTACTTATGCTATGTATTCTTTATTGACCAAACTCAATATAAAACATAGTATTATATTTATAATCCTATTTATTTTGAGTAGAGTCAATTTTCCGTCCATGAAAATAGGGTATCCGAATATTAGCCTCTTATAGATGAGAATTATGTGATTGAAATACAATACACACATACATTGTACACTTTTTTGACTTATTTCTAATTGGAAAAGGATGTCTTCCCACTCATTACAAGATTAATTATCCAAATCTAAAAACATATCTTCTTATTCATACGCACATATATAAATAATTATAAACAAAATTTGGTAGACAATTTGCATTCATAAAATGAGAAACACATTGTCAATATTTGAATAAACTCAATATAGCATAAAAAACTATTCATATAGGAGTGCTCTACCATGGCCGACTCTAGATATTTTGGGGTCCTAAATGAAATGACATATTAAAGCCTTTTTCTTTCCAATTAATTATAACCTATGTAGATTTTCTACAATTATTAGTTTTGTTTTTTTGACATGAAATACTTGACAACGGCCCCTCTTGCTCACCATTAAGGTTGGCCATGTGCTCCACTAAACATTGATACTCTCATTTTATAAAATTTATTTTATTTTTATTTTTATCATAAATTTTAAACTTACATTCATCTCATACACATACTTTTTTGCACTTTGTTATAAAAATATTTTAAAACCACTTTAAGCCAATTCTCTAAATTTTCATCAGTTGGGTTCAGTTCCTAGTACATTCTACTTTGTAGATTTGTTTTTGTTTTTATTTCATTGAAATTACTTAGGGACGTAGAAGCCTATTGAGTCTACCCGTATATAATTAGCCCATTACTTTAATTAATTACTTTAAGATCGTAAGTGATTATTTTAAGATTATAAGTAATCACTCTAAAACTAAAAAAAAAATTATTTTAAAATTATAAGTAATCACTTTAACGCTATAAGTAAGCACTTTAAGACAAAAAAATGTATATTGGATCTGCCCAATAGAGATGGTCTCACTGTGAGACCGTCTCATTTAAGAATTAGTGCCTAGCTGTTATAGTATAGACGCCTCTCAAGAGCCCAGCCCATATCTTCCTTTTAACTTACAAAACCACCAATCAGTTTTTTTAAAAAAAATTTATAAATTGGGCCAGCTCAAACTTGAGACGTCTATTGTATAAACGGTCTCAAGTAAGAATTTGTGAAAATATGTTACCTTCAAAAGGTTTCACATATCTATATGTCCATGATTAAGATTGGACATTAATCCATTTCAATTAGTGCAACACAAATTCTTGAGAGAGACGGTCTCTTTGAGAGACCATCTCTTATTGGGTTGGCCCATAAAAAAATATAAAGTAAGAGTAAAAAATAAACTTTGATGGACTGGGTCTAAGAGACATCTCTCAGTGAGACGATCTCTCAGAAGACCAGCTATTAGTGCAAATGCTTATGTACAACAATGAACATTATTACAATAAACCTTTTAATCTAATTTTGTTACTTACATTTGCCAAAAAGTAACGTTCATCAACTAATTTGATGAGTATCATCTACTTAATATAATAGAAGCTATTTCATGTAAATAATTAACTCTCATTCCTCGATCCTCTTATGTAAACTCCACATCATAGTATCATATACTATCTATGGTCTTATTTTTAAGTGTGACCTCTTAGAAATATATTTCTTCCGTTCCTATATACTTCCTAGATTTCAATTTTTACGTTATTTTTTATTTATATGTTGAATTGTATAAATTTTAAAAATAATAAAACGTTAATATAATGAAAGTATGCGATTAGACGATTCAAACAAGATCCCACTTGACTATATTTTTACTTACACGTAAGTCGCAATAAATAAAATAAACTTAAACGATGAATAGTGCACATAATCGAAATGTACCGAGTATTTCAGAACGGGAAAAGTAATTATTAAGAATCATATCGTATTATAAAATCATAATCATAATCATAATCATAATCATATACTCCCTCCAATTCATAATAAGTGTCCACTTTGGGTTTGGATCGCATTTTAAGAAAAATGGTAGTGGAGTATTTTAAGTGATTATAATAATTGAAAAGGTGGTAGGTGGGGTATTTAAGTGATTATAATATAAGTTGGGGTAGTTGTGGGTATTTAGGTAAAAAATCTTTGCCAAAAAAGGAAAGTAGACAATTAGAGTGACTTTACCAAATAAGGAAAGTGGACATTTATGTTGAATTGGAGGGAGTATCATATTATAATCATAATTCATAAATCATAATCATAGAATACTATAAAAAAAGCTGAAAAATTCTACATGGCGATTTTATAAATTTTACCTAATGGAGCATTTTTACGGGTTACAAATATAATTGTATGATATTCAAAAGATTTTTTTACATTAATTATGATTTTAAGTATTAAACGTAAGTTTTCAAAAAGATTTTATTAGATCAAATCATAAAAACACTCAATCATACGATACTATAAAATAACTGAAAATTATATTATACTACACTATAAAAGAACTGAGAAATTCCAAATCGTAATTTTATAGAGTTTTGCCAAATTGAGCATTTTTAGAGGTTTAAATGTGATTGTGATATTAAAAAGATTTATTACATTAATTATGATTTCACAAAAAACTAATCACAAATTAGGGGTGATGAATAAATCATACAATCTGATCTCTTAATTTCAATGTATGATAACAAGTGACAGACTAAAATACGTTTATAATATGATTTCATTAATTATGATTTCACAAAAGAAAATAATTAATAATTATATTAGTTAAACATTTACACAATTTTAATCATATTTGTACTGTTTATAATATATAACCTCAAAGTAATAATGAAAACAAATAAACTACTTTTAAAAGGGAAATTATCAATGGTAGGTATGGGTTATTCTCAATGGTGCCCACAATTTTTTTTTTATTCCAATGGTACCCCTAATATTTTGCGGTAATTACAATCGTGACCTTTTTTACTTTTTTCCGTTAAAAATCCGTTAATTTTTCAAAATTAACCTAACTATGGTTAGTTTCTTCTTGTTCTTCTTCTCTTTTCTCTTTCCTATTCCGTCCCTCCTTCCATGGCTGATTCAAAATTTAATGCTTCTAGTTTGTCCCAAATATAACAATAACCGTGGTTTTCCATCACATTCTGAAGATGGAGATGATCGAAACAATTCTTCAAATCCCTCTAATTTATTCTTTGCATAAACAATTCTTGGTATCAACTTAATCACCTCTTCTCTCATTCCCAATAATTTCTCCTCTGAAATCTCAGACAAATCCTTTTCAAACTAATATTAATTGTTGATCATACAATGTCTGAGGTTCTTGAAAATCAAACCAATGTGGCCTCAGTGTTACCCAATGAAGATATTGATAAAATCCAAGGTTTGATTTTCTTCAATCCTCACTTTTAAAAGCTAAAAAAGAAATAATTAACAATCGCGAAATTTACTAAACATTAGGGAAATGGATATTTTGAAAATTCTGATTTTTGTTTTTACAATTTTTGATTATCTGGTGATGATATAGGAATTTGTGTGATGATAAGATGGTTTTGATCATGATTTATTATTGGGTATTTTCATATGATGATATTTAATTTCTCAAAAATAAAATTTACAGAAGGGATGTCTGAGATGAAGATTGAGGAGAAAGAAATTGGAGTGGGAGAATTACAAAAAATTCGATTTTTGATATGGAAAATAAAAAGTAGAAGTACTAAATTTTGAATCAGCCATGGAAGGAGTGAAGGAAGAGGAAAGGGAAAAGAGAGGAAGAAGAAGAAGGAGAAGAAGAAGCTAACCGCAGTTGGATTAATACCGAAAAATTAACGGATTTTTAACGAAAAAAAGCTAAAAAGATCATGGTTGTAAATACCGCAAAATGTTAGAGGTACCATTGAAATAAAAAAAAACTGGTGAGCACATTTCAGAATAACTCATATCTCACGGTTACCATTGATGATTTCCATTTTAAAAAAAGTCAATCACAATGTTTCAAGTGTCAACTATCTTAAGTATGACAAGTGCTTTTACATATACTTACATCCCTTTTTCATTCACAATTCCGCATTTAAGGAAAGAAATTAATTATTATTATAGTTAATCTACATTTAAGGGAAAAAATGTATTATTACAGTTAATTAATTAAATAAGAATTTTAAAGAGTTTAATTGTTTCAAGAAAATACTATGTGTAAGTAAGGAATTATTTTTGAAAATATATTAATTTAATTAGTTTATTAAATGATGTTTTAATATGTTAAATTTTAATTAGGTTAAAATAATAATCAAATAAATTAATTTTAATCAACTAAAATTACACTTAATTCATTTCTGAATAGTTAGTTTAAATATATAAAAGAGTATATTTTCCTTGCATCATTCTATGAAAATTTAATTTATATATGTCAATACTAAACTCTGTGTATTGTCCGAACTGGTAAGTTAGTTCAATATTTTAAATTAGCCCCATCTAATTGAACTTACTCTCTTAATAACTCTCTAGCAAGCAATTAGAATTTACTAAATTATTTTTATAGTTATTATATGAGTATATATTTATATTCTAAGGAGTCGTTTGGTTGAGGTAGGAATTAAATTCCTATGGGAAGTTGTAATTCATTGGAATTTACTTCCTTTGTCAATTTCCTAGGAATTACTTAATATTGTTTGTTTGACAATAGGTATTTTCATTTCCTATTTCTTTGGAAGTAATTCATGGGAATTGTTAATGACCTAGGGGGGTATATGGTAATCTAATTCCTATGTCTCATAGGAATTAACTTCCCTTGGGTTTTATAATTCCTAGGAATTTTAGATTTTTTGGCAACCAAACAAATTAACATAATACTATTTCCTAGAAACTTAAAATTCCAAGGGTAATAGTGGGTAACCAAACAAGCCCTAAGTAATAATTCCAAATACCCTTTTGTCCATTTGTGCTACATTTCATATATTGACAAATCCTAAAAAGGTGTTGCATTTGATTTTTATAATTTGCACTCCCTTACATATTCTGATGGACATGTTTAATCTCTATTTTCAACTCATTTACATATTTTAAATTTTGTTTTATTCCCCTCTAAAATTTAGCCAAAAAAAAAATTATAGGCCTATCAAACTTTTTAAAGACAAAGATTATACTAATGACATTCGGCTCTAGCATGTTTTATTTGAAGCAAGTACGGGTCTGAGTTCAATTCTCACTTAGAAATCTCTTTTCCACTGCCTACCATGTAATTGAAAAAAAAAACTGATTTTTGTGTTTTATCATCAAAAATTTACTAAATAGAACATGTTTTTTTATTGCATAGAATATTTTAAGAAGAATTCAACATGACCCTAATAAAATTATTCCTTTATTCCTTAACAACTCAAATATATAATAGAATACAACAATCAATTCAATAGAGCATCAAATTTTAGTACTCTTCATGTGATCAATATATGTTCTCAATTCTCAACTTGTGTCCTTAGTCCTTATAACCACAAACAACCCTAGACTTGTGAACATACAAAAAGACAAACTTGCTAAATCCAATAAATAATAAATAGTGAAACTTCAACAACAAAATATCTTTTTGTTTGATTCATTTATTTATTTCAATTCCTACATTTGTTTGTAATTTGTATAATGTAGAAGAATAAAACTTCTATATCACAAATTAAGTATTAACATACACATTGTACTATAGTATTTGTATAAAAACTATGAAAGGAACTAGGATGGTGATGGGTATTATTCGAGACGATTTCAGTCGGGTCTTAAACTCATGACTATCCTTAACATAATTAAAGATTAAAACCCGATTCATAACTCGACCGAGTCGAATCGAGTTATTCCATGACCCAATGTTGCCCATCAACACTAACTTTAAACCCATGAATCTTAGCAAACAAATCAACGGCTCTTCTAACACCTTTATTATCAAACCTATTAAAATAATCATGTCCAAATAGGACCCCACCGGGCCTAAGAAGTTTATGGGCCAAGTTTATATCCATCCAAGCGGATTGAAAATCATGACCCGCATCCACTTCTATTAGATCCCCAAATATTCCCCACTCGCACAAAGCTCGTAGAGTTGACCCGGTTGAGAATGGAATCGGAAGTATTGACTCAGTCGAGTTAAAGTAAATTACATTCTGAAGAAACTGCGGTAGAAGCATTACGTCGCCGTTTTGAATCGGGACATAATCGATTTTACTACGAAAACCGGGCCAACCACGGAAATCATCGATACAAAGTATCTGGGTTTGAAGACCGAGTTTCCGAGTCAACTCAGCCATATGAGTTGCTGACGCGCCTAAGAATGTTCCGACTTCTATGATTATCCTTGGACGAACTTTCCGGATAAGATTCTCAAAAACGGCGCCGTATGATCCCCATCCTTTGACTCTTACCGGTCGAAGTAAGTGGGTCACGTGAGCCGGCGGGAAATTCTCGTACGGTGAAGTCCCGTTAAAAATCCGATCCAAAATCATAAACCGGGTTAATTCAGGTGGTATCGGGTTAGCACACTTGGACCCGAATCGGTTATGGTAGCTGTTGCTTGAATCAAGAACCGGTGATGACGTGGCTGGCGGGATAACGTTAACGGTTTTAACGGAATCTGAAACAGCAGGAGTAGTACAACAGATTTGTTTGGAGGAAGTAAAGTATCCAAAGGCGTATGTTAAGAGAAGTAAGATAACGTACGCCGTATGTTTCTGGTTACGTAGGTAGTTTCCAGAAAGCTTCCAAAATCTTCTTTGGTAAAATGGAAGCTGCTGGTGACGGTGGTTTTGCTGAGGATGAAGATGGAGATGATCTTCATCGTTGCCTTTCATGATTATTATTTGGTTGAAAAATTAGAAAAATAATACTTATAAAATAAAAATAATACAAGGGTTATTTATTATTAATTATTCTTGTGAATAGAGCTGAATAAAGTGAAATAAATCTGTACAATAAATAGGTACTGGTTACATGGTATTTGATTTTTAGGTATGACTAATAATATTTTTGGTAATAAATTTTTTTACATGGGATTCGTTATATTTATTACATTTGATTTTTTACGCATACTTTCTTTGTTTCATAATACTAAGTGTCTGAGTGTAATATGTTGTGTTGAAAAATGTCATTATCGGTAGCAAGTATTATAGAACGGAGGAAGTATTTTAATCATTTATATTAAAAGTTAATACTTGCTCCGTTTTTATATGTTCTTCTCAAATAGAATTTACGAATTTGAGTGTTAAACTTTGACTATGATTTTTCATGGATCTATATATGAAAAAAATATTCATGTGAAATTCTCATAGATTTGTCTCAATATAAAAATAACTTTTTAGAATTTTTAAAAGCTCGCAACTAAATTGTTTTTACTTAAGTTTGTATTAGGATATGTGAAAAAAGTAAATGTGAGAAACATATGAAAACAGAGGGAGTAATATTAAAGTATGTGATTAGATGATTCAAATAAGATGTCACTTGATTATATTATTTTTTCTTACACAAAAGTCGAAATATAAATAGTGTCAATAATTATAATGTAGTAAGTATTTCGGATCAAAATAAATATTTTTTTATGAAAGAGTGATTGATTTCTAAAAGAAGTTGATTCTACGGTTGAAAATTGTCATTTTTGTTTATTTGTTTTGAATGTGAAAATTGAAAAATAACCAATATTTAACCTAAGGTTTAATTTTTGGGAATTTATAGCATCATTTTCCTAATAATTTGGTGTAAGAACTTTTCATTTATATATTGCGTTTGATATTCTACTAAAGGGTTGTTTGGAGAGTTGTGAGATTTTTGGGTGGATTTATAAGTAGGAAATGATGAATGGAATTTAAATGATTTTGACTTTTATTTGGGATAGTGATGGAAATTTGTAATATATAATTATATGAAGTAATTTGTGTATGGCACAAAATCTATCAAAATTTATTATTATTGAAAGTAAAGATATAAAAATAATTTTTAATTTTATTATTAATTTTAGTGATAAACTCAAAATTGTAAATATGAGCGAGTTGTAGAATTAATTAACTATTATAAAAAGATGAAAAAAAATATCTTGAAAGGCAATGAAAAAAAATACATATTCTAGCTTTTTTAATTTTCATTTAAAAGTTAGTTTACCCCTAACTTCAAAATTACCTTATCAATTAGCTTAATATGTAATTTATTAAATATTTTTTTGTTGTTTAATTGGTTAAATTAAAATACAAAAAATTTAATCGGTTAGTTTACCCCAAAGTCCTTATTACCATTTTCAATTTCCCATTTATTAATTGTGAAAATTGTATAAATCTTTATTATACATCATATTCATGTGTTTTGTATTTTTTAATTTCTTATTACACACCTATCAATGAATTAGAAAATGTTTATTTAGATAATTTTTTATTTTTTTTGTCGACAAATTATCGTTGAACATACCTTCTGGACGTACAAATCTTACGATGAAGGAAGTATTGGACCATTTGTATTTTGTAGCATAAATGCTAATATTTAGTTAAAGATTAAATTTTTGTGGTTAAGATTTGGTTAATATTTTATGATTTGTTTCGTTGATCCAATGCCCTCTTTTCTTGCACGTATTGTTATCCTATATTTGACCCACTTTTTTTTGAATTGATCAAGAAAAGTATCATATATTCACTAAATTTTAAATTTATTAAAAAAATATGTTACTTCATCTTTAATTTGAATCAAAGAAAAATTGAGTATTTTTAAAGAAAAAATAAACATTTGATGATAAATAAACAAAGAGAATGAATTGTACGGATAAACTTAAAAGAAGATGCATGTATAAATTAGAGATTTTTCTCAGAAAGACTGTCTCTTAGGAGACTAGCTGTTAAACTAAAGTGGTGCGCAATTGTCCAAAACTAATTATGCAAAATGGACGGACCAAATAAAGTAGCAAATGACAAACTAATTGGAAGGGTCTCATTCTAGTTGGAGAGCGAATATCACTTTTTGAACATTATAAAGAGAGCAGATTCTCATTCTAGTTGGAGAGCAAATATCACTTTTTAAGTAAAATTTCGAGTTTAATTTTCATATGACATTCACTCTTGCCACAACCTGTCCTATAAGTGAAAAAACATTGTTAATGATAACTGACATGATACGATTAAATTTTAAAATCTCAATCACAAATCACAATGCCAAAATACTTTAAAATAACATTTTGTGATTCGGTCTCACTTGAAAAAATAAAAAATAAAAAATTCAATGGCCTATATCTGATTTGGACAAGTTCATATAGACGTAGTAACATTAGTATGCTAGTTGCTAATTAACATATTTATGTATTCAAAGATATGTTTCATCTTTTTTATTTATCTGTGCATAAGCGATGAACTATACGAGGGCATAATTTGGCCATAGCCCACCCTCAAAATTCAGTAATGTAGTATTTGAAAACTAGTATTTCATTTCAAATTATGGATTTCAATTATGAAATCATAAATGAAAAATTGAAAATTACAAGGTTTGGGTAGTCATTCTCAAATCCTCAACTTTAATTACTTTGAAAACAATAGTTGAATTTGATCCAAATTCAAATTTTAAAATTTTTGATTTGCCAAACAATTAATTTTAGCCAATTTCATATTTCCAAATGAAATCATGGTTCGCAAACATGACATAAAAATATTTTGTATGGTGTATTTGACCATCAAACAATTTTGATTCTATGTTATGAGTCAAACCACTCGTTAATCTTGCTTTCCTAAAATTCTAATAGTTTCAACTCCACCATCTAAAACATTTTACTCGGTTTCTATTCACTTCAAATATCTCCTTTGGGATTTTACACTACTCATCAATCACTATTAACTTATATTTTATTTTATTATTTTAATTCAATTACAAATACTTTATGAAAATTAAAATTTATTTAATTCAAATCAAATAATAAGTTTTTGAAGTGTTACTTTTTAGTTTTTAACGGCTTTTGTGAATTACATACTTCTAAGTTTTTTTTAAATAAAATTCTAATTAGTTAGAACTTCAAAGATTTCTCCCTTTTATTTTATCTTAATTCCTAGCTTTCTCAACATGTTACAAGTTCCTACTAGCTAGATAGTAGATTGGCACCACTAATAGCAAGCTATATCACCAATTCACCACTTCACCTATAGTGCTATAAAGGCATCACAAACCCATTAGTATGGACCAATTTTCCCAACTATACATTTATATACCACTCTTCCATTAAAATTAATTTATGTAAAACTTTTAAAAGAAAATATTGCAATTTCAGTGAAACGAAAGGAGTATAACATAACATATAAATAAAGTACAAATTCTAATTACTAGGGAAGAAATATATACTTCATTTTGCTGCATTTGGCTAGTGGTAAAATTTACATTTCATTAGTTTTAATTTTAGTCAAGAATAAGATTAAAAATAAGTGAGTACAATACAGAAAATGATAAGTTTTTGGATGAAATTAAGAAAGAAATTATAAAAATATAGCAAATTCATTTAGACAATTGCAAATAGAAAATATAACAAATTTACCATAAGAAATCAAATAGAAAATTTACCATAAGAAAATAAGAATTACTACAGAAAATCACTAGAGAATGTATATACTTCATATAGATTAAACATCAACCTTCACCACTTATAAAAGGTGGTTAAGTTTCATAATTGGCATATTATGGTAAGGCTTGATATCAATTTTTGATAGCATAGGATAGGGCACAACAACATAATATCCTACATATTCTTTCACTAACATTTTGAGCTAAACATAAAATTAAAAAAAAAATTGCAATAAAAGAGCACCTTCTATTTGATGAGGCTAGACCACCACAATCTTCTTGTGTGTGAGAAAGACATATCACTACTTATCGACATACATATGCCTATACGTTGAGAAGGCGTAATCACTTTCCTTCTTCGGGATTCTGTCCTGCACCTGCAGCAGTGTTTCCTTGTCCATCACCAACGGAACCGCCTTCAGGGCCATCTTGCTTGTTTGCACCACGCCCGTCGTTAGGACTAGCTGAAGCAGGCGGGCCACCACTGTTACCGCCTCCAAGTGCTGCTTCAGGTTGCATTGGATGGACACTGTCGCTCGGTCCTGTGGGTCTAAAGTTCATTTGCCCAGGGATGGCAGCCTGTTGCTGTTGCTGCTGGTGTACCGGGTGTTGCTGTTGTTGATGCTGGTCGTGCATTTGAAGAGGACTATTGAACTGAGCAGGCATTCTAGGTGGGAAAATGCCGTGCTGTTGAGCCATCGCGGCAGCTTGCTGCTGCATGTAATACGCTCCTTGCTGCATAGCAGGATGCGGGGCCACCTGCAGGGTAATGTTCTATACCTAAGCACGACGAATATGAAATGTTGAATGGTCAGTAGAGTGACGGAAATGAGCATACTTGGGCAGGTACAGTTGCCATCTGTGGCTGAGCATCAGCAATTGCAGCCAGATACATCAAGTTCTTCTGGAGCTGTGCTTGATATCTGCGGGGATTACACAATCAGTCAGATTAATCAAAAGCACCCAGCCACAAACCAATGCCCTAAAACAGATTACAGAAGGTATAAGATTGGGGCAAAATATAACCACAGATCACGCCTACAAGTAACAATCTATTGAAGTTGATTTGATAGTCGACACGAGGATTGTAGGTTGCTTTAGACTTCAGGGCATATGTCGAATTATCCAATTATCCGACCTTATTATGTACACAAGAAAATTAAATTGGAATAATGAACAGCTGAGCAAAGGAAAGCAAGTTCTCCTTCATGCAACCATTAGAAGGGAGATGGAAGCTCAGGCATGGCCTGATATTAACCATTTAAGGCAAAATGGCTGATAATACCACCTACACAATATGCAAAATATCGTCCATTTCAGTATCTCCAAGCACAAATAACGCATATCTATTAAAAGAACTATGGTTTATGTACAGTTTGTAGTTAGATTGAGTCACATTCATACACATAAATCAAAAAGAACTATTTGACATAATCATGATGTTTTCATCGCTGTCCTTACTCCTTAGTCCTTCCTACCGTAATATTTGGTCACATTCAGGCATTCAGCTACAACATATGGTAATGTTACGCCTAGAGGAAAAATAGGCCGAACAACTAGTAAACAGATATGACAACCAATGATTTAATTATAGGAGTAATATGTAATGAACATTGATGAAGAAACAGATATGATAACAGGAAGCATCAGAGAATGAACAAGAGCTATAAGCGAAATTAGTGTGGCAACTTACTGAGCACATTCAGCGAGCTTCCCAAGGTTTTGGTTATCCAATATAGCAAGGATCAACTTTTTGTTCTCGTCAAGATACTGCATAAGAATGTATACACATAGTCAAGAAAGGAAAGTTGATTTTCTAAAATGTTAGAAATGAATGAGTTTAAAGTGTATTTATACCCAATTAAAAAAACCTAAACTTAAGCAAACAGTCAATCTCTACGCTGCCACGTAAAGCAGTAACAAAGCATGAACAAGATAGAGCTTACAAAGCTATCAATTCTAATCTGGTAAAATCATCCAAAATGGACATAAAAATTAACTAGTGAGATTTGATGACATATTACAAAAGTATCGCACAAATGATTGACGATAATCACAGTGTGAACAGTTAAGCAACTCAGGAGGCCAGTGAAATGAGAAATAACACGGTTTAATTTTTCAATCATCATGAAACTTTGCACTTCAATGCCATTTAATACACTGAGTCTAAGGAGAAATTTTTTTGGTGACTAAATGGCACTTGCTATAGACTGTTGCTATCTTATGTAACATAATAAACAAAATTCCAAATTCCAATATTGGTACAAGAGTTGCTTAAAAATCAACACACAAAAAGTCGGAGAAAAACAGTCATGATTGCAATTCCTTATACATATTCAAATTAAAGGTTGTATAACATAAAAAATATTATTAACAAAATAAATTAAGCACAACTTACAAAAGTGCGAAAGGTAAAAACCAATGTTACATTTACAATTGTAAAAGTGATAAGAGTAATCCGATAGGTGAATTGTTGGTCCATTATACACTAAACAGTACTCCCTATTCCCTTAAAGGTTACCCCAAGTACCTTAAAAGGAGATCCCTTTGAGACTATGAGTATCACCTTAACAATCTTTTCAGCCTTTCTCTCCAACTCTCTTCATGCATCAAACAGGAAATTTTTGCATACAGGGTAACTTGAACCCACATAAGCAGCATGTAGAGGCACAAAATTTAAGAGTGAAAAAGAAAGAAATAAACAATTTCAAACCCCAAGCCATGCGTTGACTGTGCACTTCATTACGAGGAAAAGTGCAAAAAGTATCATAACACAAAAAATGAGCTTAACTATAATAAAGGACTTTCCTAATAATTCACACGGCATCCTTAATACCTAAGCAGAATGGAGACAACTGCATGAACAAGGAACTATCTATTAAATCCTATTCCTTTGTTCACGATATCAATGGCATCCTTAGGATGGAGAGTTTCATGTGCAGATTTGCATGGCACATGCATGGATTTGTAAGCAACAAGAATTTTAACTCATATCAGCTAATAAAATTATTGCTAAACAGATATTGACTCTTGATCAAACATCAAACATGTTCTAAGAATCGGTTAGAATATTTGCAAGCACATAAACTCAGAATTTTCCAAATTAAACAATAATCTCCGATACCTCAATGAATCTAATATATGTCGCATACTATTTTCCGACATTGCTAATGAATATTCCTAATGCAAAAGAGTAATAAAGCTCGTAGTAATCCAAAATTTTGATTCAAAAGGTCCGTGCTCAATCAACTTTGTCCTCCCCTCTTTTCAACACATACTATCTGTCTATCCATAAACCATATTACCAGCCACTACCAACCTCACCGGTTTTCGATCACGTAGAAGCAGAGCCCCATTTTCTGCATCGACAGAAATGCATGTTTCCGAATCGAGATCCTATAATTCTCAACACGCCGAACAAATATGGTTTCACGGAAAACAACTAAAATATGTTCTAAAAATCGGTTAGAATATTTGCATGTACATGCACTCAAATTTTTCCTAAATCAAAAGATATCTCCAATACCTCCATAAATTTGAAAATATGTCACATATTATTTTCTCACATTGCTAATGGATGTTCTTAATGCAAGAGTGATAACAGCTGCCAGTAACCCAAAATGTTGATATAAAAGGTCCGAACTTGCTCAACTTTGTCCTCCCCTCTTTTCATTACATACTATCTGTCTATCCATAGTCAAGCCACTAATAATCTCGCCAGTTTTCGACCATGTAGGAGCAGAGCCACGCATTTTCTGCATTAACAAAAATGCATGTTTCTGATCATGATCCCCTAATACCCCACACCCCAAAAATCATCTGTCTGAATCTCCACCACATCCAAAAAGTGGACAAACCTGAAAAATCCCTTGACCTTGTTGCCCTTTCCGGTTCTCCCTTCACCTAACTAAGATCATTCAGGTAAAAATACCTGTTTTAGTATATCATGACTTCAAGATTTATGATATGTAAATAAATATCTAGATACGATAGCTTAGTATGGATTTAACCAATTAAACACTAAAAACCATGAAGAGTTATGAGTTCTCCTACCCTCTGTGTCCCTTTCCTTCCCTCCTCAAATGCTAACCAAATGAGGAGATCACACTCTCCATCTCCCTTCCCTTACCTTCTCAAATGCTACCAAATGAAAAAAAATGCACCTTCAACTCCCTACTAAAGTACTAAGTGTATTCTCGTTCACCACCAATTCTACATCAAACACAAACATTAAGCCAAACACCAATCAGTACATCTAAACATCTAATCAGTTAACACAAAGTTACCAGCATGGTTACATCTTCTAATACACTGATGTTGCTCAAATTATCCAAAAGAAGTAAAATAAAAGTTAATAAATGAAAAATCAATGAACAGAAAAAAATCCCATCAATCAAGAAGAAAAAATAAACTACCCCATATATCATACATAGCAGATCATAATCTAAAACCAGATTATAAGTATTAAGTACTAATTAAATTCCCTGAAATTGAACCCAAAAAAGAAAAGACAAAACCTTTTGAATCTGCTCGGTGGTGATGTTAGCAGGAGGAAAAGAGGGCATAACAGGCATCATTGAAGGAGCTTGTTGCTGCATGCTTCAATTTATTCCCAAATTGAACAGAAAAAACCAAAACCCTAACCCTGATTTAAAAACAAAATTAGGTATATCTAGGTGATTGTAAAATCAAATTAAGAAGGGGGAAAACAAGACGAAGTAAGATTAATTACCTGCAGATAATCAATTTGAAAAAAAAGGGGAAAATTGACTCTGGAAAATTAGGAACAAAAATGGAAAAAAAGGGAAAATGGAGTTTAGTGGGTTTAAGGTTTTCAGGTGTGCAAAATTTCGTACGAAATATATGAAATTAAAAAAGAAAAAAAGGGGGGTAACAGGTAATAACTGGTAACTGGTAACTGGTAAGGATGCTTTGTTGTGTGTGCTTCAAAGTTTGTTAACCGTATTATTATCCTGTCTGTTTTGCCGGGAGGGTCACCGCACGTGATGTCCTTCTTCACTTCCTCTTCTTGTCTTCTTCCTATAATTTTCAAATTAAAGTCCACTCTATTTTCCAATTTTTTTTACCCAAATTCTTGTGAGAGACGGTCTCTTTGAAAGACCATCTCTGACTGGGTTGACCCATTTGAAAAACTATAGAGTAAATATAGACAATAAACTTTAATGGATTGGGTATGAGAGACGTCTTTTAAAAAGACGGTTTCTCAAGAGACTGTCTGTTTTATACTCATGTTTGTATACTTGTTTGTTTGATACTAATCCTCGTTACAATAAGTTCCTCTAAAGGCAGTGTTTGAAATGGTAAAAAAAAGACTACAAAAGTACAAAAAATACAGAAATAGAAAACACAAAAATATACATATATAGCGTCATCCAGAGAAACAAAACTAACTAAGTTATAAGTTGACAGAAACAACTAAGGCAACATTATAAAAGCGAATTTGTTAAAAGGGTGAAGTTTCTCATTTTTATATTTGTTCAATCGTTTATTAAATTTTAATTTATCTTGAAACATTAGATTTGATACATGATGATTTTTAAAGAGAAAAACAGAATCAACATATATATGGCGTGAAGTTTGATATGAATGTTTCATTCGAACTATTTAAGGACATTAAGAATATTATATTGACGTATTTGTGAAAAGTCTATTTTGTATATATAAAAAAGTCAAAAATATGATTTATAGGTGTTCCTTTCATGATATACTTATTGTTTGATGCTAGAAAATACGAAAACACAATTGAAAGATAAAATATTTGTAAACCAACCAGTCAAACCTAAAAACCCAGAGAAGTTCACACCCTAAGTTTTAGGAACTTGAAATATCGAGCATTGCTCGAATTCGATAAGATTAGACATCTTTAAATGGGTAGGGTGCCCAATAGAGTGAACAACCGATTGGATACTCGAATAGAAAAAGGAAAAGGTTTTATTGCATTTGAAATAGATAGTGGTTATCTAAATGATTGTTAGACTGAGAGAGGAAAAGTGTTAGGTGAGAATCGAATTCAAGACCTTAATTTGAAAAGTGATATTCGGTCTCCAACTGGGACAAAACTTTACTCTCACTCAAGTGATGTTTCTAATATGTTACTTTTAAGTTTCATGATCTTTGACCTGCCATTAAGAAGTCGGGTCATCAAATTCAAATGTAGATTTATTACATCCTTGCTCATCAATATTAGACTTTTCAATTAGAGGTGTGTTAGGTTAATGAGTGTCTGATTGACTTTATATAGCTTATGGTTTTTTGGTTTGCCAAATAACCAGACTTAAAAAGTTACTATAAGTAGCTTTTTTATCGACTTTTGGGGTGTTTGGTTCATGACTTTTGGCTTAGCTTTTGGTTGGTTTTTGACTGTTCGCTTGTTGGTTGGTCAAATAGCCAAAAAAATTGTTTGGTAAATGACTTTTAGAGCAACTAAAAAGCTGGCTTATAAGCAAAAATAAAAAAACTGGCTTTTTGATACACTTCTTTTCAAATAAAAAGTCAACATGCAATACTTACTAATTTTTGCCAAACATCTGTATAACAAACAACTATTTCAAACAAATGACTAATCGATTAAACAAATTACACACTTAACAATTAATTTGCAAACACCCCTATCTCGGACTTACCGGCCGCGGCAAGGTGTATGGATCGAAACACTTGTGAGTTGTGATGTGAGTCTTGAATCTTGACGATTAGGGAAAGAATCATAATTGATATCCAAATCCGGTATTAAATTACTTCTCAACTGCAATTCTGCAAATGGGTTGGTTTGTTTGTTTGTTTGTTATAAACTGCCATATTACTCTCACAAAAACAATTTTCCTTTCCCAATTATGAAATTCATTCATCTTACAAAACTCAAATTCTCCTTGATTTTCGCAAATCAGTAAGAAAATAACTTTCAACTATTTATTGTAAAAAAAAACCTTTTGAAGAACAAATCTCATTTGAAAAATCCTGGCTTCAGATATCTGGAAATTTCTGTTCAAACCCAGAAAAACCAAATCTTCACCTTTTCTTTCACTCCATCAGAATCGGATGCTCCAAGGAACCATGGATTTTAACCCGTTTAAATACTGTTCTGGGCTCCGTTACTTGGGTTACTTGATGATCTTCATGGTTTTGGGTATCATTGCCCTCACTTATTGGGCTGTCATTGTTATTTTATGGGGCCCAAAGTTGATCCATGGTGGGACTCAAGCTGTTCTTGCTGGTTTCATTGTTTTTGTCTTCCATGTTCTTGTGAGTTTGAATTTTAAACACTTTTAGTCTTTACTTGTTATTTTATTTGTTTACTTTTGATTGTTGTAAGTTTTTTTTGTTGATTTTGTTATTAATTAGAGTTATAAAGTTTTCATCTTTGTACATTAGTTGGCTGATTTAGGGTTTGAATTGAATTGGGTATTCTTAGGGTTTTGTTTATGAATTATGATCTTGTTAAGACTATTATTTGGATCATTATTGCCAAATCAGGGATTTGTAGCGTAGCTGTTGGAATTGTTTATATGATAGGAATATAATTATCTCATTATCTTTGATTTGTAGATAGGTTGTGAGTTCACTTATATGCTCTTTTATTGAAATGTATCAGCCTTTATGACGTTTCTACTTCCGAAATGTTACATTGAGGAGGTCAAGATGTGTAGAGTGTACAACCTTATTTTAATCGATCAAGTAAATGGAGTAATCCTGTGTATTGTGGTACTAGGAGAGATATCTCTTTCATGGTTGTTAGAGGAGTTGACAATGTTGGATTTTTGATTGATATGATGAGCCGGGGGACTCTTTCGACCGCCCTCTCCTTATGGGTATGAGACGCCGTCTATCTTCCCTCCCCAGACCCTGAACATAGGTTTGTCTATGTTCGGGATACACTGGGTATGATGATGATGAGTTTTAGGTGGATATGGAAAGGTTGATGGGTGAGAGGGAAGGCGGTTTGTGAATATTTAGAGTTTGATTGATATAGAATTTGGATCATTTGTCGAATAATTATCAGTATTCAACACCTTTATCCTTGAAAGATCAAATTCTCTTGTTCGGATACCAAAACATGGTAGGAAAATTCTCTTGAAATTTATGTAGGTTTTGTATAGATCTTCGTTTCAAAGGATATATGGGTGAAATTTGATGTTAAAAGGCTCCGCGAAATCGCAAAAGGTTTTCTGTAGTAGTGGTATTTGAGAAATAATTATCTATGGTGCTTTAGTGCTAAGGATATGGGACAAAAATTTTAATTTATCAAGGAAAATCTAGATAAGTTAAGTCTTAGTAGAGAGTTAATATGATTATCAAGAATTGTGTGTTACGATTTCAATCCAGCAGCAACTTATCAAAGAAGAAAAGAAGAAGAAATAGAACAGAAAAGAAAGAAAAGGATAGTAGGATGATTTTCGAGTAATCAGAGACTTCAAGCTTCAAGTATTTTGTATTCAGTAATTGCTTGGCTCATTACATTATTTCATAGCTATATAGACTACTTAGCGAGATGCCATTCCTCCTCTCATAATTAGTTTCTCTCTCATACATTGTATTTCCTCACTTCTCCCCGAACTGCATTCTGTTATAAAATCAGAATAAGTTTTTACAAATGTTCCCGTCTGCTGACTCATTATTTACAAGATGCATTTTCCTTTTCCTCTTATAAGTAATCCACTGCTTATGTTGTGAATACGGTATAGCATTGTGATAGGTCATTCTTAGCAGTGTTTGATTTAAGAAGAGAGATAAAAACACAAGAACCAAGATAATAATGAAGGCATTATCTTGCCCATGTGCTATGATAAATTTATTTTTACAAACGTGATGTATGAATGAGAACTTCTATACAAGAAAGCAAAATGCTTTTTTGATTTTTCTAAATAGAAGACAATGCCTTCTTTTCATGATTCGTAGCACTGTAGTTGGTAAGAGGTCATGTAAAGTCTTTTAGAATTCATGTGGTGGTGACACATGGCTTTAGGAGTAGTAGTTTGTTCATTAACCAAAAGAGATGATGGCTTAAGCCACTAGGAGGCATAAGTTAGATGCATAATGGCGTATAGGGTAATCCACTTTGTTCGTTTTAGGTATTTTGTGACCTTATAATTTTAGCATGGGTGTGTGAGTTACTTTTTAAATATAAGCCCCATGATCACTAAGCCATATATAGTCAAGTTTGAGAATTATACGGCTAAATATAGTGAAAAATATATGGTTTCAAATTTGGCCACGACAACAATCACGAAAAGGATTGATTAGTTAGTGCACATGGTTTTGCGGTTGTCTTAACCTATATTACTTGCTGAGATCAGATATGGAACCCTAACTATTATGTTAATGCTTGCTGAGATGAGATATGGAACGCTAACTAATGTGTTCTCTACTAGCTCTTTACATGATGGTCAATAGCTTCTTTGCTTTTAAGGATTCTTGAAGAGGGATGGAGTGAAAAAGGGTAAATTATTCCCACTTTAGAGCCTTTAAAAATGTTCTTTTGTTCAATTTGATTGTTGTGCCACGTTAAACACGTGGATTACATAATATTTTTTTGTAGGTTATTATTGGACCACATTGGTGGTAGTTATCTTGATGTGTTGAAAGGACAGTAGAATGGGAAATAGAGAATCATTGAGTTGGATAGTGTTCCGGACATGATATTTGAGTTCTATAACAATAAGTTTGTAATTCACAATATGACGAGTTTCAAATTACTAATTATTAATATATCATGTTTAATTTGAACCTACTATGCTAACACCTAGCTTGAGCGGTGGCATGATGGGAGCCACATTGCAAAATTATGTTTTCAGTCACAACTTGGAAGAAAGCTTCAGCATTTTTAACAACTTTAGGAAAGTATATCCTACTAGGTTCATTACCTAAGATGCTAAGCTTATGACTCTCAGTTTTGAATTTTAACGATTTCAAACTATCAAAGGTGCGCTAGTTGATAACTCACAAAGAGTAGGAACACTTGGCTAGTGTCTACTTTGTTCAATAATGAATGATGTTTGCTTTAGAAGGAAATAAGTGAAGCCTTTTGTAGATTCTGATTTTATTAGGCTTGTTGATTGTGTTGGCGTACTTAAACTTATATTTTCTTGCCATTGATGGTTAATGATTGTGTTCAGGTTTGTGGCTACGCTTTAAGGCTCAAGGGTGTATAGCAAAGTATTTTATTGCTTTCAAATACCATGATTTCTGTTTCCTGTGCTTATACCACAAGGGTGTATAGCAAAGTATTTTATTGTTTGATTTTGGGGGTGATATTTGACATTTTTAGGAAAAATGAATAATCATTCTTCGCGTTGAATTCCACATTCGACTACTGTCTGATCCACATGTAACTTAAACACAAAAATTGATCTTAATTAAATCACTTCGACAACTAATATATGGATCTTGTTATCAACACTTTGTTCACATTTTGGACTTAAATCCAGATCTTTGTCCGGCTGCCAGCTATATGTTGGTGTATATTATCACTTGTAATCATCCTAAATTGCTTATTCTGATTATTGGTAGCTTACTCATTTTGTAGCTTATACTGTTAACATGGAGCTACTTTATGGTTGTCTTTCAAGACCCTGGATCTGTTCCTCAAAATTGGGTTCCAGAGTCAGATGGTCATCTGGAGGAAGGTACTTCTTCAGCAGCTTTAGCGTCTCCTTGGCCTGTATCAAATGGAAGGTCGAATACTGGATTTTGTAGCCGATGTCAGAATGCCAAGCCACCACGTTGCCACCATTGTTCTGTCTGTAAGCTACTTCAACAACTGTGAGAACTCATTGATAGTTTTGCTTAGTTCTCGTACAATAGCTTGAAGATGTTTAACCTTGTAACATAGTGTTTAGTTTGCTCTATCATTCTGAGGTCCCGAGTCAGGAGACTCTTTGGTTGTATACTCCTTTATGGGTTGCCGCATTCCATTCTCCCCAGACCCTTACCATAGTATTCCTATGGGCGGGATACACTGGGTATGATGATGATGATGATGATATTTGGGGTTGTTCTTAGGGCTATAGTCTACATATGTTTTGACTTGTATAAGCTAGCGAATTTATGTACTTAGATAATTTCTCTGGATTTTCTTATTTTTCTAGATAAAATTATTTACCACCACCTAATTATTTGTACGTGTTCCTCTGATGTAATATTGCATTTGCTTGTGAATTATTAAAGATCTTTCGTGCATGCAGGCCAAAGATGTGTTCTAAAAATGGATCATCATTGCGTATGGGTGGTCAATTGTGTTGGGGCGCGCAACTACAAGTTCTTCCTTTTATTTCTTGTAAGTTCCCTAGAGCTCTTCCCGTGTTACTAATTTTTCATGATGGGACATTGTATTTCATCACAAAGTGAATTGGAATTCAGAAATATAATTGTTTATATGGTAGATGTACTAACTGGATTTGTAATAAAGGTTAACTTTTTTAATCGAGGTTTGATTTTTGGTCTGATCCTCTCATAATAAGGAGCATGTGTGATGGAATATTTTTGTGATGAATCCTTTTGTAAGTCAAAGGTCATTACAATGGTCAACGGTCATTTAGCTGGTCATCTCAACTGAATCCGTTGAAGTGGCTGTATTGATGTCGTGTTTATAAATTTGAAGGTTGTTGGTCGTAAAAAAAATTTGCGGTTGGCAATTGATCCTTTGTATAATTTTGCATAGGAGAGAACGAGCCTCTCGGAAGCTTGTAAGCTATTTCCATATATTCTGAAAATTTATGATGTCATCTTGTACCTCTTTTATCTTACCTTTTCATCCAATTCTCTTCACAAAAATGGCACTGGCAAACCATTATAGTGAATTGTCTTCCCATCATTTCTTTTATCTCGTCTCGTCCTAATGTCAGCTTTGTATCTTCAATGCCATTGTATAAATTTTTGGACTGTGGATTCCTTCATTATCATTAGTCCTCAATAAAGCCCTGTAATTTGCGATCAGCGAAGAAAGTACAATTTTTTTGTCACTCTTTAGTATTACAAGGTTAATTATGTAATTACGTTTTCGCCTGTTCGATCCACAAGTAATGCTTGGGACTTGGGTGAACTAATCTTCAGGCATAGATGGATCGGAAATCCGATGTGATTAAGGAGCTTATTTGTTTTTGTATGCTTTTTTTATTATTACTTGTAGTTTCCTACTTTTCTTGATCTTTTTAGCCCGTGTAAGAATTTATGCTTCATAGTCAAAAAAAAAAATTCTCAATGTAATCTTTCCTGCACAGAATTTGTACTGTTCAAAAGTTAAATGATTGAAAATGTAAAAATTGAAACGGGCTTCTGGTCACTGGTATGCTATCAAATTTCGGTATACAGGAACGACTACCCCGCTTCCTCCTAACTCGTATTGTTCTTCCGTTCAGATTTATACATTTCTGGAAACAGTTTTGGACACATTTGCATTGCTCCCTAAAGTTATATCATTACTTGGAGAAGCAAAGCAACATTCTGCTGATCCTGGAGACCTTGCTTTAATCGTATTGGTATTTGGTAAGAAATTTTATTCACTATGATCACGGCATTATATATTTCTTTAAGCATTCTCATCTTTTCGGTGTTCCTTACAGATGTTGTAACTTAATGCAGTTCTAAATTTGGCATTTGCCCTTAGTCTACTTTGTTTCATTATTATGCACGCAACACTGCTTGGGAGCAACACGACAACTATTGAGGTAAGGAGAGCTTCAAAAGCTCTTAATTGTGTTATATTTCATTTTTGAATGTTTGATACTCCTATTTATTTACAAAGATCGATAGTTCTTGGTTTTGGATTATAATGGGCTATTTCAAAATGTTAAATCATGTGCAAATTTTATTTATGTGAAGTTGCCGATAATGTCTGCTACCAAGGGTCAATCTGAAATAACTTAATTGTTATCACTAGCAACGGTAAGGTTGTGTGCATCCAACACCCCTAAACCCTGTCTAGGTGGGAGCCAGTGTTAGGGTAACGGAGTGCATTTTCTTCTACTTGACGAGTGTTTGTTGTAGATTTTGTTTTACAATATTATCTTAATTTAGAGTATATATTTAGGGGAGATTGCATGAGAAGATGCCTAAAATGAGAATGAACAATTTGCATATTTAAAGCAAAACAAGCATGTTTTTTTCAACTGAATGTGCATATTCCATTTTTCAGGAAATACATGGCCTCTGTTTGAAATCATATATTATTATGAAAACGAATTTACTTTGTAAAAAGAAAAAGGCACACATGAAGTTCTAAAAAGATTCACATTAATATGCTGAAAATAAATAGGTTCAATTAATTTGTGATAATAAAAAGAGTGTGTATTTTTATATAGGCACACCAATGATGAGTAAGTGCATTACGAAACTTTGATCACATATAGGGTTCTAGGAGTTCTGTTCAGGTCAGAGTTGAGGTACCTATCTACTTTCGACATGTTCCCGTAGCAAGCCAAAGCTTACCTTTTTGCTTGTGTTCCTTCGATGTGAAAGTGTATGTTACTTGGACTCGGGTACTGATGTTGGATACTGATACGTGTCCAAGTGTCGGATACATCTAAATATTCAATGTTACGCCTAAAATGAAATGTTTAAGTGTCATACCAATGTCCGAGTATCAAGGATTGGACACGGGTACGTGAAGCAAAATAAAGAGTCTAAGTAACATAGGATGCAGCTACGCAACCAAAACTCATGTACTTGATACAATGGCATCACGTGGCATTTGCTTTAGCTTTGCTCAAGAATACAAATGTGTGTAACTTGAGTTTCTATTCTGTTTTTTAATTCCAGGTTTATGAGAAGAAGAGAGATAAAAAGGAAAGACCCTCTAGATGGAAGTACGACTTGGGTTGGAAAAGAAATGTTGAGCAGGTTTGATGTTTTTTTGCTATTCATATTATGTTTGAGTTGCCAGCCTTTTGATGCGTGTTATACCGATTCAGTAAACATGAAAACCTTTACGATACGGGCGATACGATATCGTGCAGCCTTATTTTGCTATTCATATTATTTTTGAGTTACCGGCTTTTTTCAAGTATTTGTAATGCGAACAAAGAAGCTTCTTCTGTCCGAGTTTCAGTAAAATCATTTTGCTGGAGAACGGTGTTCGTGTTCGATTTCTTTGTGGCTATGTCTTTTGTTAAGTGGGTATTTGGGATCCACTCCTAGTCACCTATTTAACGTTTTTCGTGCTTTTTTATCTTTAATGAAGTACTTTTTTTGTTGGGAACGTAGTGCAAAAATGCGGTAACGGTCACGATTGTGGTGATTGAGACAGTGTAATAAAGATAATGCCGTTGTCATACCACCAAATATCGGCCAAACCATTAAATATCCCTTAAAGTACGCTAAAACGTGGTTTTCAGCACCTATTGGTACGGGTTATACCGATTCGTTAAACATGAAAACCTTTACGTTACGGCCGACACGATACAATGCCGCCTTATGTTGGAAGAGCAACATTGGCAAATGCTGTAGCCGGGATTCAAGATTAGGGGTACCGCCCCACGTGACATATCGATCAAGCTACAAGTGGAGGAGGATACATTACTTTAATTCATTACAATACTTTTAAGAAGCTTGTTTAACTTCCTTAAGTAGAGTATCATCCATGAAGCATAGTTGATTTTTTGTTCTTTTGGAAGCTTTGGGTGCTCCATGCTATGTGAAAATCGAACAAAAGCTCTAATGTTAGGGTTTAGGCTACTGGCTTCATTTCTTCTTATTTCTAACCATGTTATTTCTCCCGATCCTTTTTGCAGGTCTTCGGTACGCGAAAGGCACTATGGTGTCTTCCGATGTTTTCAAAGCATGACCTCGACAATTTAACCTCACTACAAGGCACTTATTTTCCGATGCATGATGATTCTGAGTCATAGCAAACCGGTAAGTATTAGATGAAACAAACCGATATAAATATGTAGAGTGCTGTCGCACCAGTTAGACGGCCCAGTTGTAATATTCGAGTTCACGGGCAAGTTTGTCATTGAATCAGCCGGAGTGTCGAAAATATTGCCATTGTACATGTTTGTGTGAGCATTCCTCGTAAGTTATCGTTGTCACAAGCACGAGAAGGTTAGTATTGTTTCATTTTTTATCAAGTCTCGAATAGTCGGATTTGCATATATTGCTCAAATGTCTCATGTGGACATCAGATTTGTATGAAACTGCTCACCTGCAGATACTTCTAAACTCCAAAGTTCTAATAGTAACATCCATCTTTTTTTGTGTTTCTCTTTCGCGTCGGATTCTAGAAGGTCGATGCCCATTCCTATTATGGCTTATGGCGTGGTTAATTAGAAGTATGTTATGAAATAACACAAATTTTTGTGAGAGATGATCTTCTCTGATTGGGTCTGCGAATAAAGAATATGTAGAGTAAGAGCAGACATTAAACTTTAATGGGTTGGTCCTGAGAGACGACCTCTCTTGTGAGACTGGCTGATAAAATAAATATTTTTCAACATTTGTTTTTTGGGCGCTGTTAGTTTAAAATCTTTAAAACTTCAGTTCAATACTCCTTCCGCTCCTAACATTTCACAACATAATTTTTTATTTTATTTTTATTTTTACTTTATGTGTGACTTCCCTTATTTTCTCCCGGAAAATTTACCAACAAAAATTCAATTAAGAGCTCGAAATTAATTTTTACCTAGTAATTTTGGAATTAAGTTCATCAGTAATATTATTTCAGTATTGAATTTTGGTTAAAATCTTTTGTTAGAGAGAATAGAGCTAGAAAAATATAGTATGAAATAAGTTAATAATAATCTTAAAAATTCAATTTATAAAAGATGGCGATAAAAAAAAATGGTGGCAAATAATAGAGTCCAATATGATATGGATACAATTTGAGCCAAAAACATTCAGGTGCTCTCTTGAGAGATCGTCTTTTTGTAAAAACGATTTTCAAAGATCCAATTGAAATCTATATTTAGAGTTGTAACAATATATATTTAGAATTAGACTGGGCTTTTGAGAGGGCCTTTACAAAAAACGGTTTCAAGTAAGAATTTGCGAAAAACATTTAATTTGAATTATTGCATAATAAAGCATGGAAGCACGTAAAAGGGGTTGCAGAAAGTGAAGTAGTAGAAGAATAATTGATAATCCAAGTCAAAGTAAAATAGGTTGGCTGGGTAGTCAAAGTTTGCCACCTTCTTTCTGCAGGGCCTGCTTTTCTGCATCTTTGAAAGAGAAATACAATCCATTTTCAATTATTTGCATTTATGGATCAATTTGAAACCCGTCTTTTTATAGCAATTTCTTGGCTAAATTCTATATATGTTGGGTTCCTCACAATTAAAGGCCCTACCTTAATTACCTCCGTCCACATAACGATTTTGACATTAGTTATTATTAAAGCTTATTTTATATATATATATATATATATATATATATATATATATATATATATATATATATATATATATATATATATATATATATATATATATTTATCAGTTAACTGATAAGAAAAAATATAGTCATGTGAGATCTTGTTTGAATCGCTAATCGCTAATCGCATACTTTCTTAATATTAAGTGATCAAAATAACACATTGGATTGCATGAAAGGTCAAATGTAACAATTTAGTGGAATAGAGAAAGTATGTATCACAAATTTTTATGTGTCGTGTATTATCATAAGTATGGCTTTTTTATTTTGAGGTCGTCTCATCGATCAAGAGACGGTCTCTCTCACAAGAGTAGTCCAATATGTACTGTGTTGAAAAATAATACGTATAATTAGCATGTGATCGCACATTTAAGAATTAGGACCAATTGATTTCAGGATTTTACGCAAGTCAATTCTTCTCCTATTTGTGTACAAGCTTAATAACAAACTTTATATTGAATAATTTGGTGTTTGATTTTTTCGAGAAATTAACTTAGCCAAATTCGTAATTTGATGGTTTGCTTTTGATTTAATGCTAAAAGACTAATTCAACTAAAAGTTTAAGTTGATAGTTATAATCCAATATACCTTATATATAGTGTTAGATTTCAACCACAATATAGGGTTTAATAGTAATTGGAAACAAATTTTTTGACTTGATTGTTTAATTGGACACGAGATCATGAATTTAATCACTTAAAAAGAACATACATATGAAACAAAAAGTTTACGTAAATGCATTATTACTGATTAGTATATAATGTTATTAATAATATTATAATATAGTATAGCAATAAGAAATAAATAAAGCCACAAATGATATTATAATTTATTACTTATCTTTCAAATTTAATTTTTTAAACGGAATACTTTTTATTTTAGTTTTTTTATAGAATATACTGAAAAAATAATAATTATGTTAAATTTAATTTTAAAACTCTATTTAGAAATCATAACACTTGCAACAAGTCTCTTGAGAGACCGTCTTTTGTAAAGACGACTCTCAAAAGTCTAGTCCAAATCTATATTTAGATTGTAACAATATATATTTAGAATTGGACTAGGCTTTTGAAAGCCGTCTTTACAAAAGACGATCTCAAGTAAGAATTTGTGGAACACTTATTTTAATTGAAATAGAACCTGATTTTCTAATAATAGAGAGTTTCTTTGATCATGATAGAAGTTTTGGGCGAACGCCAAATTTATAGTTGGACCCAAATAAATATTGTATTACATTTACTGAATACAAATATTTGATTATAACGATGGGACACTTGTTCCACACCTACTCATCATTTTATGTGAGCTCATGTCTCACCTATCTTTCACACCTCTCATTATAAGGGTGTAAGGTGTCTTGTGCACACATAATTGGTATTTATAGTGATCAAGGTTATTAAAAAATCTTAGATATTTTAATTTTTTAATTACATCTTCTAGGAACTTCTATCATATTATCTTAGATATATATATATTTTTTAATTCTTTAGTTTAGATTTTTATTTAGATGCTTCTTAAATAGAGTATAAATTGTACAAAATACTAGATATGTAACTAGATTTTTCTAGATTACTTTTGCAATTCCGTGGACGTATGAAAGGAGGAAATATTGGTCATTCTAATTAATAATCAAAGAAAGCAATTGATAAACGATCTTCCCTTTGTGCTCAATACGGCCAAACATATATTATATGCTATATGCCATATAGTTTGACTACTTAGTAAGATTTTGTCTTTATTCGTTCTCGTTCAACTTGACCTCGATTTTGGATGTTATGTCGTTTACGATTTCTTTTGAATTGGAAGACTCTTTAGCCGCATTTTCTTTATAATTATGAGTTGTTATTTTTCTCTCTTCCTTAAACTCTAATTATAATTCCTATGAGCGGAATAAATTGAATATAATGATAATAAATGATTGCATATTTATATTTTATTTGTCTTCTTAAATTTGTTATTGATAAAAAAAGAAAATGTATTAGCACAAGTACACTAATCCAAATGTTTTACCTAATTTGAGAAACTTATGAAAACTGTAATTAGACATCAATAGTATATAACATATTCTAAGGCTTCAACCATAATTTTAAGCTTTTGGTTGAGTTGGTTCCTTAACAAAGTATCAGAAGCCAACGTGACAAAAGGTCATTGGTTCGAGTCTCAACCACCCCTTATTTAAGTGGAATATTTAGCACCAAGTATGAGGAGAGTCTGTGTTGCATCAACACTTCTAACCCAAAGGGCTCTCGTGTGAGGGGGCGTGTTAGAGAAACTTAAGCTTTTAGTTGAGTTGAACCTTCACAAATAGTTTATAAAATAAGATAATTATATAATGCATTGAATGTCAAATTCTCATTTCTATTTTATTTCTCGATTTCCAATTTTTCACCCCACTATTTAATATTTTCATTTTATTTTAATTAAATTTTGATAATTTCTTTTTATATTCTTATAAATTCATCCATCAAATTAGTTCCAATATCATAATTATATTAGTTGACTATATATACATAATACATATAATCAATACATTTAGCTAGACTTTCCTGGTTCAAAACTCTAACTTGCTTGACTAATATAAAAAATAATTAATTATTAAGATCAAAACAGCCATTTTCAGTAGATCATGATCTTGGACAAGATCCTGATATTAATTAATTTTGATTCAAATAATTAATAATTAATATAATAGTAATATTTTAATAATAAAAATCATAATGACCAAACACGTAGAAGTATTATTAGCTAAAGATGAATAACCAAAAAGCATGCCAATTTGCTAATGTGAGGTCACATACCTGGAGCCTGGAGCATGCTTTTCGTTGCGTGAAGGTGTTAAGGTTAACTCTTTATTTATATATAAAATAAATTAAATAATTTAATTATATTTAAAAGTGGTTTAAAAAACTTAAATTTAATAAATATGTTGAGTCATTTGGTTGTCTTCTAGTTCCTTTGAATTAAAAATTTTCACTTCTTATTCTAACTAAATGTCTACTTTGATTTTGCACATTTTACGCCATCATATTGCGGTCTGTTCGCGCGTTATACGCGACCATACCGTGATCCGTTCGCGCGCAATTGAATTATCGGAATTGGTCATATAATATGTCGTTGGAAAACTCTTGAAGTCTAGTTTCTAATGCCGCAAACCTTGCATTAATACAATTTTTTTCTAAAAAGTTACGCCCAAAAGATTGAGCATATATTAAATTTCAGCACAAGCAACTTTAAACGATCATCATTTAATTTCTCGCTTGGTTATCGGAATTGGGCATATAGTATATCATTGGAAAGATCTTGAAGTTTAAGTTCTAATGCCGCAAACATTGCAGTAATATGATTTTCCTATCAAAAGTTATGGCCAAAAGAGTGAGCATGTATAAAATTTCAACAAAAACGTGTGATTAGGTTTATTTTCCGATTTTAAAAATTTATTTTTTTAATTAATATTTTTATTTTAATTTAATTATTATTAATAATTTTAGTTGAATAATAATAATGGTTGATTTTATAATTAAAAATAAATTTAAGAGCATTTTTTAATTTCATTATAAAAAAGGATGATGACACAATAAAAACTATTAAAAAGGCTATCGAAATTTAAGGATTAGGAAAAAAACTTTCTATGTTTCTTTTAAGATTGATAAAACAGAGGTCCTCAAACATCAACGTGAGAGTTTAAATTTTTTGCAGCAAAATTAAAATAACAGTCAGACTATATCATTACACAAATTCTTACTTGAGACCGTCTTTTGTAAAGATGGCTCTCAAAAGCCCACTCTAATTCTAAACATATATTTTTACAATTCTAAATATAAATTTGGACTGAACTTTTAAGAGTCGTCTTTACATAAAACGGTCTCTAAAAAGAGTACCTGATATCATAAACTCCTTCAATTATACACGTTCATCCAAATTGCAAACAACTATAACCCTCAGTCATCATTTCGATTAACAATTTAAAAGCTTTTTATGTTAAATAATGCAAAATAAGCGAGACGGTCTAATTATTTGTTTTTGTTTGTGGGTAATTAGTAGCCCAGCAATAGGTTGTGAGTTGTGACCATAAATAAAAGGCTATAATTTGGGGACAAAAGGGCAGTATTTAGCTTTTGTGCTGACTGGTACAGCCTTCTTCTGGGGAAGGCTTGGACACCAATTTCTCAAGACTATTAGTACTTCTTACTAAATATGTTTTGAATTACATTTGACTTTTTAAATTCCATTTTAAATTTATTTATTAGTCACTTAATAACATTACGACAATAAAATATTATTATTTACTATTATAAATTTCTTAATTTGGGGAATCTAGCTACTTAACTTTAGTTTATCATCATTATATGGAATATTAATTAATTAATTTGGGCCCACTGCCTACAATTATATCAGCTGTATTCATTAAAGTGCTCAAAAGAGCTGCACACTACTCCTATCCTCATTTTATGAGATCTTTTTTCAGCTTCTCCCCTCTATTATATTTGTTACATTACTTTTTCTATTATATTTGTTACATTACTTTTTACGCAGTTCAATGTATTATTTTGATTGTTTATATATTGAATTATACACGTCTAAAAATTATAAAAAATTAATATTATAAAAGTAAGCGATTAGACGATTCAAATAAGATCCCACTTGACTATATTTTGAATAGTGTAGATTTGGAGGAAGTATTTTTCAAACGTCCCATTCAATTTGTTGAGTTTAGTTGAAAAAATTGGTCCCAAACTCCCAATTAACATTGTATATATTTAATTATATGAATATAATACTCTTCATCAGCCAAAAATTTATATTTAATTGATTTATATTTAATTAAATCCTATGCACTACTTATTTATGTGAACTTGCACGTCTAATTTGTTACCAAGGGTCAATCGAAAATAAGTTCTTTCTTTGTTTTTATTGTTAACAAGGATAAAATTGTGTACATCCGATTCTTCCAAACTGTACCCTGAATGAGAGCCACTAAACGATATTGGAATAATAAAATGTGTGAGCTTAGCTTGTTCTATTTTCCTCCGCTTTGAAATACTTGGTATATTACGTTTATTGGCACTATTCATTGTTTAAGAATTTTTTTATATATTGCAACTAATGTGTAAGAAAAAATATAGTTAAGTGAGATCTTATTTAAATCGTCTAATCACATACTTCCATAATATAAACTTTTTATAATTTATTATAGATGCATAGTTATGATCAAAATAACACATTCTATTGCATTTAAACTCAAGGGAGACAAATGATTGCAAGCTGAATTAAATGATTTTATGTGCTGATTTGACTAGCTGATTTTGAATAATCTGCTAAAAGTTTAAAATTACCTTATTCATATAACAATAAATTGTTTTTACTTTCACCTAATAAATTTAGCAAACACTACACAGTTTGATCACTAAATCATGTATTTGTATCAAAATAAACAAAATCGTTCAATAAGCTCTTTTACCAAACGGTCGGAATCTTATTTATAAATGTACATATACGCTAATTCATTAGCTTAAATTTGATCAAAATCGTGGAGAAAAATGTCTCAAATACTTTACTTACATTAGAAACTTTAATCGACTCAAAGTCTAACGTAACAAACTAAGAGCTTAAATGTTATTAACCCATAAGTATCAAGTTTTATACTACCTCGAACCAATTTAATTGTCCCATTTGCTTGGACACGGTTATTAAGGGTTGTACGGAGTCCATTAAAAAGGTGATAATTGGGGTATTTTAATTGATTAAATTAATTGTAAAAGTGACAATTGGAGTATTATAAATAGTAAAAGTGGGGGATATGTTGGTCTTTACTTGTGTGAACATGAGATATTTAGGTAAATAAGACAAAAAAAGAAATGAGACAATTGATATAAATTTACAAAATAAAGAAATAAGACAATTAAATCGGTTAGGAGGGAGTATACAAAAAACTTCACGGGCATAAAAAACCTCATTAAATTAAAATGGCTATACAAATCTCCAAATAGCAAAGAAAATTAAAAAAGTTCACCCTAAATTATATGATCATACACAGTAAATTAAAGTAACATTTACAATACCATTAGCTGGTCCAAAGATGCAGTGCCCATTGATCAATAATTCTACACAAAATAATACAAAACCAAGTTAAAATTTTTTTTTTTTAATATCCCCTCCAATTCTAATTTAATTTCCCATTTTTAAAAATTTATTTTTATTTTTAATCTTAAGTTTAAATACAATTAAGTAGAATTTTTTAATTCATTTCAAGAAGAGATATTATAAATTGAATTATAAACGAAAAAAAAGCAAATGAAACATTAACTCTGAATTGAAGCCTGTCATTTTAAATCTTTGATTAATTAAATTAAATCTATTTAATCAATTAAAACTCACTCACATGATCATCAATCATCATCACATCATCATCATACTCAGTTTCTACGGAGAGACACTCTGAACCATCTGATCAAACCCAATCATGATCATCTCTCCAAGTCTTGATCAACTGAGTCAGAAGTGAGTCGACTCAGTCCTATAACATCGAGTTGTTGTTGTTCTTCCTGAGGACAGCAGAACTCAGCAACAATGGAGATTAACCAAACAAGAGGGGGAGTAGTAAACATTACCAAACCAACAGGAACCATCCATAATTCATTGGATTTTGGATGGTATTTTATAAACCAATATGCCAATATTACCCCTCCTATTAAACTCACCAAAGTTGATGATAATAACAAAATTATTATTTTTTGTATTTTCCTCCTCTTTGGAACTTCTTCAATATCATTTCTTTTAATTCCCATCAAAAACATTCTCGGCTTTGAGAGGTCAGATGTATAAAAACTTATCGACCATGGTATGGAGAAAAACACATAAATGGTTATAAAAAAAGATCGTTTAAAGAGGTTAAATGTACACAATTTTACTAATTATTATGAGTATAAGGAAATGATACATTTTGGTTTGGATATATAAGATGGGGATTTTAATTATATACTTGTTTAAAGAATTATTAATAGGAAAATAGGAAGTATATAGAAAAAGAATTAAAGAGGTAGCGTTTATTGGGTATAATACTTGTGCTTAAGTTTATTTAGGGAAGTGGATATATTTGTGAGGGAAGATTGTTACTGATATGGTTTCCAACAAACCAGCCTTTTTGTATGAGTGTTTTAAAATAATATAAATAAATAGACTTAAGAAAATTTATTAAAAAATCACACTTCTAGAGACTCACACTTTAAAAAGGGATTTATTCAAATTTTTAATTACATAATAAGTTGAGGAAAGAAAAGGTTATGTAGAAATTTAAAAAACTGTTGGGATGGTTTATCCCACATCGAAAAATTAAAGATGTGTGCAGGTTTATAATTTATTGGAGCCCTTCTGTCCATTGTCATATGGTTTTGAAATGTTTTATATATTTTTGGTTTATGAAGTGTGTGCACCTCGTGTCTTCCGTTAATGTGTTGGCATTTATAATAAGTGCAGTCTAATTTAACAAAAACGATATTTGTTTCAGTTGAATCTGTTATATAACATATTGTGGGACCTCAACCAACAGCGTAGACTTTTAGTTGAGTTGGTTCCTTGACATGACATCATCAGAAGCCTACGTGACAAGAGGTCACGGGTACGAATTTCAACCACCGGTCATTTAAAGTGGAATATTCAGCACTTCTACGCATCCACACTTCTAACCCAATGAACTCTTATGTGAATGGGGCGTGTTAGAGTATATAATATATCCTAAAACTTTAAAATCATAAACTTAAACTTTTAGTTTAGTGGGTTGTTTTGGAGAATCAAAACGCAATTCTATTTTAAAGTCTATTTTAAGGCTGCTACTCACCGGTAAACGACTTGGAAAGAATGGTCGTATCTGAGGAAAGATCAAAGATGTTTTTGGTACTTGATTCTAGAGGTCAATTAATTAACAAGTGGCTGTTAAACATATTTGTTTTTACTTTTTACCAATAAGTATGTCATGTGTGGAAATATCTTTAGGCAAAACTAACGAGTACCCTTCTATTCTTATTGACTTAGACTCGTTAGTTTATCTTCTTATCTTTTTAGGTAATATAAATTGGTATTAAATGAAGCCAGATATTGAATTGTGTGAAATTTACGTGAATGAGAATAAAAGAAGGTGGTAAAATTCATTTCTACAATATATGAAAATAAGTCAAACTGAGTATAACAATATCATCATCCTACCCAGTGTATCCCGTTTATAGATTACTATGGACAGGGTCTGAGGAGAAAAGGATGACGACAACTCATACCTGTAAAGGAGAAAGCGACCAAAAGGAGTCCCCTGGCTCGAGAAAGATGAAGATATGTTCCTGCCACGTGTGAGATTATTAAACGCATATAGATAAAATAAACAAGTTAAAAACAATTGTAAAACTTCAAAACATCAATACTAATGATAAAAATAGAAACGAGCAAGAGAACAAGAACACCAATACATGCTCTAAGAGGAAAAATCATTATTCTAAAACCTGGATATGGCGCTTCCAACTACCTCTATCCCTAGTCAGGTCCTCAGAGAAATTTAACTCATGCAAGTTAAATTTTATTTGTTTATCCCAAGTTCTCCTAGGTCTTCCTCTACTCCTCGTACCCTCTACTATAATGCTTTCGACCCTCCTCGCAGTTGTGTCGAAAGTCTTTCTCCTCACAATGCAAGTACTCGGTCTTCGTACGACTATTGCGCAACCCTTTACCCGTCAAGTAACCAACTCAACTAAAAGCTTAAGCTGATAGTTGAGGCCCCTAGATTGTGTTATATACTCTAATACGCCCCCTCACATGAGAGCCCTTTGGGCTAGAAGTGTGGATGCGACACAGACTCTCCTCATACTTGGTGCTAAATATTCCACTTAAATGAGGGGTGGTTGAGATTCGAACATGTGATATTTTGTCACTCTGGCTTCTGATATCATGTCAAGGAACCAACTCAACCAAAAGCTTAAGCTGAAGGTTGGTTGAGGCCCCCAGATTGTGTTATATACTCTAACATTACCTTCTAAAGCTTCCTTCCACTCATCCAATATATTACTAACCTCCTCTTTAGTTTCTGCTACCAGCACAATATCGTTAGCGAGTAGCATGAACCACGATACCGTCTCCAAAATAGATTTAAAAATCTCATCAGAAAATAGAATACCAAACAAATTGAAAAAATGAAGGGAGAGTATCTTGTGCGGGACTATAAAAATAGGTGTATATAAGTATGTTTTTAACATATTTTATACTCATTTAAAATATAATTAATCGTTTGCTTTGTTTGTGCAAGTGCCGAAATCAATTAATATTGAAGGTGATCATGTTAATCACTTTATAGCTCAATTCATGGCATGTTTTATTAAGGAGATGATGAGAAGTGCAAAGGGATAGAGTGGCTTGATTATGGTGCTTTAAGGAAGAGCGCAAAAGGGTTTGCAACAGAGCTGCCTTGAACAAGGCAACTACAACATCTAACATCAGTAGCCCACTGATCTAGTGTGCTCAAACGTGCATGTTTGAGCACATTCTATCAGGACTGATGTGTTCCTTTAATAGTTGATTTCTTTGGGGTCACATATTGTTAGGGATAGCAATGAGTCGGACTCGGCTCGGATTATACATACTCCGACTTTGCTCCGAATAATAGTTGGACTTTTTTTTTTCAGTCCACCTCCACTCGGAGTCGGATTATGCATACTCTAAGTTTGCCCCGACTCGGACTTTCGGACCTCCAACAAAGTCGGATTATTATCAAACAGTATTATTGTGATATTGTACAAATGATTTTAAAGCATAAAAAATTAACAAAATATATTTTTCAAATACAATTTAACAAAAAAATATATACTTTGAATTCAAGTTTAACAAGAGAAATAGTCCTACTACTACAATTTAACAGAATTTTCTCGCATTTTGATTTGACATATTTTATTTCTCTTGATATGATTTGTCGTATTATGGTTGATTAATCTAAATAAAAATAACAAGCATTTTTTCAAAACCGAAAATTACAATTAGTATGACAGAGAGTTTGAATTAGTCGCGTCTAGAGTTTTAAAGGAACAAAATGTTGGTGTAAAAGTCAAATTCAAAGTCGGATTTGCTTCAGGGTCGGAGTCGGGTTGGAGTGTCGGATTTTTAATAAGGTTCAACTCCGGCCCGTCTCTAACTCGGACTCGGATCGTAAAGTTGGAGTCGAAGTCAAATGACTTTTTCCTCGGACTCGAATCGAATTACTTTTCTCGGATCGAGTCGGACTAGGGTCAGATTCAAACTGAATTGTCATCCCTACCTATTGTTTTGTGTCAGTTGTAGTACTAATTTAAGGGGCTATGTATAAGGCCCGAATTAGTATTAGAATATGGGGGAGACTAATACATTGAAAGGAAATAGGGTTTAAGAGCTCTTGAGTTTCTTCTTGTTAATGTATGAGTACTTCCATCAAAGGTGGAAATTTTGAGCTTGATAATATATGATCAAGCATAGTGAGTAGTAGTATTTCATTGTTGCATTGTTGAATTGCTAATGAAATACACCATCCTATTCGTTCTTTAACGTCGTATTTCCTTATCTGGTTAAGTCACCTTAGAATATCTCATTTCTATTTTGGGTATATTAATTTTATCAATTTACCCCTACCAAACTTATCCTTTTCATGCCTTTACACCCACTAACCCCACTTTATCGCTATTAAAATTTAAGAAAATTCCACGTGGTAACCCTGAGGTTTTAGGTTTTCCACGTGGTAACCAAAACTTTTCATGCCTTTACACCCACTAACCCCACTTTTAATTTTATTAATTGTTCCACCGTGACCTTTTTGCACATAAAACGTTAGCAAAATGTTTGCAAACGTGCTTTAAGTTTTTTGTACGCCTATTTATGTGACTCACCATGCGTTTCAACCTTTTCCCCTAAAATATAAACCCTACTTTAGTATCTTTGGATTTGGAGGAAAAAAATATGATTTGGATAAAAGATAGTAGCGTTGGGGTTTATGTTTTGGGAAAGAAGGTTGAAACCAATGGCATTTGTAATGGTGAGTCGTATAAATAGGCGTACAACAGCCTTAAAGCTTCAAAATTAACATTTGTTAACGTTTTTATGTGCAAAAAGGTCACGGTGGAACAATTACGTAAAACTCAGGGTTACCGCGTGGATATTTTAAAAATTTTGGTTACCACGTGGAAAACCCAAAATCTCAGGGTTACCACGTGGAAGTTCTCTAAAATTTAAAAACACAACACTTTTTTCTTGCACATGTGATCCCATTTAACCATCTAAAATATGGTAAAATACTAAAATGTCAAATGGTACACATTAGATAAATAGGACTATAGGAGGGAGTATAATCTTAAAGTACACCATTTATGTTATTGTGTATACTTTGTTCATCAAAGCATATACTTCCTCCGTTCCATAATACTTGCTACATTTAACTTTTTTACGCAATTCAATGTACTATTTTGTTCATTTATATGTCGAATTATACACATTTAAAAAATATAAAAAGTTTATGTTATGAAAGTATGCGATTAGACGATTCAAACAATATCTCACTTGACTATATTATTACTTACATATTAGCCGCAATATATAAAATAAGCTTAAACGATGAATAGTGCCAAAAAACAGAATGCAGGAAGTATACATTAATCTTTTTCTTATGCGTTATCTACATCTCTTTCTTGTCATTAGAGAGTTCAAAATCCTTCCTTTTCATAATTATTTTGCAAATTTCTATATACAAATGACTTTTTGATCGCACTTTTCTTTATAGGTATGAGTTGTCGTTGACGTGTCGTTTTTCTCTCTTTAAACCTTGATCAAGCAGAATACACTGAATATGATGATAATGAAATGACATTTTACTTCTTTTACAAAGACAAATCGAATGCAAGTAATGGATACTCCTTGGAACGCATTAGTTTGTATATCATGATCATTTGAACTCAAGCTACAGCTCAGCTACCCGCCTCAACCTTGACAGTTATAACTTATAACTATCTATAGCTACCTAAATAACATGGCCATCTATTAGTAAACGGCAAAGCGGGTTGTGATTCAGAGCAATTTTTTTGAGTTTAAAAGATTTATTTTTATATATATTAGTGATATTAATTTTAATTAAATTTAGATATAACTTATATTTTTTAGCAAGTCTTCTGAGAAACCGTCTTTTTGAGAGACGCCTCTCAAGCCCAGCCCATTAAAGCCTAATTAAACTAAAAATGATGATTGACTCACCAATTTAGGGATGGTCTCTCAAAGAGACCGTCTCTCACAAGAATTTGTGTATATTTTTTGCTAAGTAATGAGTTCTTACTGTTTTTTTATAAAGTAATTTAAATATCAACAATAAAAAACCAAGGGTGTATTATATTATTCGTTACATTTTATGTTTTTAGGGGCCATTTTTATCATCTGCTTTGGGGCCCAAAAATAAATAATAACTAACAACTACATCATAAATACGCCGAATAAGCAAGGAGATTAAATGAATAATTTTTGTTAAGATTTCAATCTCGTAAAGGTTGGATGATTTTGGGGGAAAACTCTCATTTCTCTTCTATTTCGTCCTTTCTTTACCTCTAAACAAATAAAAATTACTTTCCCTTTATTTTTGAGCTAGATAATATTATTGTATAATTTCTTCCATATATTTGATCATATACGGCCAACACCATTGCATAAACAGTTAAATTCAGCTTTTTAACTTCTAAGTGATATTATTGGGTCGAGATTGACTTGGGCTAATAACGACTTAAAACTCCTTGAAGATTATTGTCGTTTTCTCTTAAATCATGGCATTGAAAATATCATAATCACCATGATTAACAAACTTGAAACCTAATTTCTTCTTAAAATAAGCCAAAAATCAAAAGCCAATGAAAAAAAGCATCTTTTTTGACTTCTAAGTGATATTCAACTAACTTAAAGTCTGATACGAATAGTATTATACAATAAGCTTAGTATTCTAATCATGTACTTAGCAATGACCACTATATTCAGTTATAACTGAATACTATATAAACATGCATACTCTCCTTTTACCCACAATGTAACACAGTAATATCAGAATGCATTTCTTCCCACATTCTCTCTCTTCAATGGTGTAGCATTCTTTGTCTTTTATCACATGGTATCAGACGCAGGCCCTTACTTCACGCCATAGGTCTGTCTTTTTCTACTTTTCTTGTCCTTTTTTTTTCATTGCTTTAATAGCAAACGCCCTGCTACTACGAATTTTATCCTTCTTCTTCCTTCTTAATCTGAGTTTCTTGAAACCTCTTCAATGGCGGAACACACTGTTAATCGTTCCTATCCTCACCTCGACCTAAATCAAGATCCTTCTTCCGTCTATTACCTCCATCCTTTTGACCACGCCAGTACCAAACTTGTGAACACTCATTTTGACGGTCATGGCTTCGGCGATTGGAAACGCTCTGTCATGATTGGTCTCATAGCCAAGAATAAAATGTGTTTCGTCGATGGCACCCTTCCACAACCTTCTTCTGATGCATCTCACATTAAAGCCTGGGGTAGGTGTAACAATATGGTCCTAGGCTGGTTAATTGCTTCTCTTGATAGAGTAGTAGCCAAAAGTGTTATGTACAACAAATTTGCTTCTGATATTTGGTCCGATTTAGAGGAACGATTTGGAGTTTCCACATCTGCTCAAGTGTACTCTCTTCATGAAGAACTTTCCAGCATTTCTCAAGATCCGAATATGACCATTACTGAATACTATACTAAGGTGAAAACTGTCTGGGATGAACTTGATAATTTGAGCCCTCTTCCTACTTGTATTTGCAATGGTTGTAGTTGTAGTCTCACTAAGAAAGTCCTGAAGTTGCAACAAGATCAACGTCTTATGAGCTTTCTCATGAAAGTTGGCGATCAATATGCACCGGTGAAAACAAATATCCTCATGCTTCCTAAACTTCCTAACATTTCCATGGCCTACCGCATGCTTTTTCAAGAACAAAAACACAAAGAACTAGCCAAACTCCACAATTCATCTACTGACTCCTTAGCATTTCATGCTCACAGACGTTCTCCTTATGACAAATCTTCATTCTCCTCTCGTTTTTCTAAACCTAATACTACTGATTCCAGTTCTTCTCATAGACCAAAACCTAATATTGGTGTTAAACGAGCATCCTCTTATTTTTGCGACCATTGTAAGATAAATGGTCACTCGGTTGAACGTTGCTTCAAGCCCAATGGCTTCCCTCCTGGATACAAACAACGTAAATTTGCTGGTTGTGCGCAAGATACTGATAATAAGAGTGATCTTGAGAATCTTGGCTTAACTTCTACTCAGCTCGACGGCCTCATGGTCTTACTGAACAAACACAAGGAATCCAGCACTGATTCTCCTCCTATGGATCTTGACTCCATCCATGGCGCTGCTAACTTGGCAGGTAAATTCTATTTTCTTTCACATTCGATTGCCTCTAAATGGGTCATCGATAGCGGCGCCACCGATCATATGTGTAACTCTTGGGACTCTTTTAAATCTGTCCACAAAATCCTTGGTGCTAAGCATAGTATTACCATTCCGGATGGTCGCAAGGTTATGGGTGATTTTTATGGTGACATTGAATTAATGGATGGTATTGTTCTTACAAAGGTCTTATTTGTGCCTGACTTCCAGTTCAATTTGATATCTATCTCTAAGCTTTGTCTTGACGCTTGTACTAATGTTCTATTTACTGGTGATGAATGTGTTCTCCAGGGCCATTCAAAGAGAAGAGTTCTTGGTAAATTCTCTCATGGACTTTACTATGCTGTCCTCCCACCTTCACATTCTACTACTTGTGCTGCTGATGGATTTTCCCACTCCAAAAAGGCTACTATTGACCTAGTCAAACTATGGCACCTAAGGCTAGGCCATCTACCTATTTCTCAATTAAAGGGCCTAATACCTAATATTGATGTAAATAAATTTCATGACACTGTGTTTTGTACCATCTGTCCGGCGGCTAAACAAACCCGTCGTCCCTTTCCCCTTAGCTCTATTAAGACTATTAAGAGTTTCCAATTAATCCACATTGACATATGGGGCCCATACAGACATGCTACCTATGACGGTTGTACTTATTTTTTAACGATTGTTGATGACTTTACTCGAGCTACTTGGTTGTATATGATGAAGTCCAAGAAACAGTACATTACTTTCTTTCGACAATTTTATGCTTTCGTAGAGACACACTTTCATTCCAAAATCGACACAATTCGGATGGATAATGCCAAGGAATTGTGCGATGGTGATGCTAAACTCTTTTATTTACAACATGGTATTTCTCACCAAACTTCTTGTCGTGACACTCCTCAACAAAATGGAGTCGTCGAACGGAAACATCGCCACCTATTAGAAGTCGCTCGTGCCCTTTCCTTCCAATCCAACCTCCCTATCCGCTTTTGGGGCGATTGCATCAAAACCGCGACTTATCTCATCAACCGTTTCCCTTTATCCGTCCTTGGAAATATTTCTCCCTATGAGAAACTCTATGGCACCCCTCCCTCTATTTCTCATTTACGTGCTTTCGGTTGTTTATGTTTCGTATCCACCCTTAAACATAATCGACCCAAATTTTCTCCTAGGGCCTCCTCATCCGTTTTTATAGGTTACTCTCTTACTCAAAAAGCCTACAAAACATATCATCCCACCACTGACTCTATCATTTTTTCTATAGATGTTCAATTTCAGGAACATCACTTTCCATTCCATTACACTACTCCCACCACTTCACCTTTATCTGATTTCTATCTCCCAGCTCACACACAATTACCCTCACCTGATGACACTTTTCTACCCACTCTCAAGTCTCATCCTACACCTACTCCCCTAGCTTCCACACCTACTCCTACTTCACGTGTCTCCATGACACCTCACCATACTCCTAGACTCCCTTCTACCACATATACTGTGTCTACACATACCCCACCAAACACTACTACACCTTTGTCTACTAATTCTCATACCTCCTCCCAACATAATGCTAATGACCCATCTCACTCTCCAAATACTTCTCATATACTTCCTGAAATTTCCCTTGTGGTTGATCTCTCTAATCCACCTTTACCAACTCGCAAATCATCTCGTCCCACTAAACCACCACCTCATCTAAAAGACTTCGTGTGCTCTACTGCTCATTGGTGCAACCTTGTTAGTTTTGAGTCATTACCTTCTGATCATCAATCGTATATTGCTTCTCATGGTCTTCTACAGGAACCTAAATCTTATACTCAAGCTGCCAAAGACCCACTATAGGTTCAGGCCATGGACTCCGAAATTCAGGCTCTTCAAAAGAACAACACCTGGGAACTCATTTCTTTGCCCCATGGCAAGAAACCGGTAGGTTGCAAATGGGTATATAAAATCAAGCTTAAGGCAAATGGGTCCGTTGAGCGTTATAAAGCTCGTCTGGTTGCCAAGGGATACACCCAAGAATACGGCATTGACTTTCATGATACTTTCTCTCCTGTGGTTCGTATGACCACCATCCGATGCATCTTGGCTCTCGTCGCTGCTAAACACTGGCCGTTACACCAAATGGACGTTAATAATGCGTTCCTATATGGGGATTTGAATGAGGATGTATATATGGTTTTGCCTCCCGGTTTTCCCGCTCCTCCGTGATTCTAGTATTACTGCCCTCACGCCTCATGTTACACCACTTCCTTTGAATCACAAACTCGCGGCTCAAAACTCTACTCCGTTCTCTGATCCTACTTTGTATCGAAGTCTCGTCGGCAAATTGAACTTCCTTACACACACTCGCTCGGATATTTCTTATTCCGTGCAGGCTCTTAGCCAACATATGCAGCATCCTACCATCAATCATTTTGCTGCCCTTACCCACACACTTGGGTACTTATCTCATACAGCCGATCAAGGCATTTTGCTCTCTGGCAGTGATGATTTGGTTCTCCAGGCTTTTTCGGATTCCGATTGGGGTGCATGTCCGGATTCCCGTCGTTCTATCTCGGGTTTTGTTCTACTTCTTGGTCGTTCCCCCATCAGTTGGAAATTGAAGAAACAAGCGACTGTATCAAAGTCCTCTTCGGAAGCTGAGTATCGATCCATGGCTAGTGCCTCCTCCGAAGTCGTTTTGGTAGTACGCCTCCTTGAAGAGCTCGGCCTATCCTCTTTGAAACCAGTTACTTTGCATTGTGACAATATGTCCGCTCTCCATATTGCCCAAAACCCGGTTTTTCACGAAAGAACCAAACACTTGGAAATTGATTGCCACTTTACCCGCGACAAAGTCATGGAAGGATTATTGCAGTTGACATACTTGCCCACATCTTCTCAACTAGCTGATATATTCACGAAGATCATACCTTCTGCCCAGTTTCGACAATTGTTGCCCAAACTTGGCGTGTTTTCCCCAGCCAAGTTTGAGGGGGGATGATACGAATAGTATTATACAATAAGCTTAGTATTCTAATCATGTACTTAGCAATGACAGTTGTATTCAGTTATAACTGAATACTATATAAACAGGCATACTCTCCTTTTACCCACAATGTAACACAGTAATATCATAATGCATTTCTTCCCATATTCTCTCTCTTCAATGGTGTAGCATTCTTTGTCTTTTATCACAAAGTCATTTGTTAAACATTTTTTTTTTGACTGTTTAACCAATTAAAAAAATTAAAAATCAACCAAAGAAACAAAAAATACTAATTGTCAGATACCTCATAAACTAATGTTATTTGAAATCAAATCATATTATGTGCAGTAGTCACCAAAATATATATTGGTCATTTTTCTATGTAGAATTGAGGGCAAGTATTTCTCCTTAACAACCCATCAAAAACCCCATAAAAAATTAATTAATTATTGTATAAAAGTTTTAATATTTTATTTTTAGATTGGTAGGATAATTGAGCGAGTTAAAAAATTATGAATGACATGAAGCATATAGTGTAAATGTTAAACGTCTTTGTTTATTGAATGAATAATAAAGTAAATTATAGAGAGACTAAAACATTAGAGAAGTATCGGTTTAAATTTAATACAAGAGAATAACCTCATAAGCTAGCTAATAAAGAAAAAAAATAATAATTTGGAACGAACACAAATTGTTAACCTTATAAATAACCGTTATTTACTAAGACCTGCTCTATTATGAAGGCTTGTGACAAACTTTCCCTTAACATAAATCACTCTATATTTTGATGATAAAATCATTGGCATCATGGTAATATAATTTTTCTAACCTATGCAACAGCGATATAGGTTTTAATTACAAAATAAATAAATTTGTTTCAATCTAATTGAAATGACAAATTCTTGTGAGAGACTATCTCTAATTGTGTTGTCTTATACAGGAAAATATACAGTAAGTTACTCGATGAACATTAAGATATTGTACGTAGGCATTTAAGATATTATAAGCATTGCACGCTTATTCGGTGGACTTAAGGAGATTGTATAACTAGGCATTAAGGATACGATAGGCATTAAGGATGATGTAAATAGACATTAAGGATACTGTAAATGGGCATTTAAGGACAACGTAGATAGGGACAAAGGATATTATAAGTAAGCATTAAAGATACGATAAGTAGGTATTAAGGATACAGTAAGTGGACATTAAGCTTTGATGGGATGGGCCTGAGAGACCATTTTAGCAAAAAAAAAAACACGGTTTCTAGGTAGTCCTCACAATATTTGGTAAGTAAGCATTAAACAATCCGTAAGTAATCTTTATCCTAAAACAAATTGCAAATTTAAGCTATTGAGGTCACCAAGCCCAAACCTTCGACTTGCTTTTTAGATATAAGGATAATTAAGATCTAGAAACACAATATTTGGAAAATCTTTACATATCTTCAATCACACTCATCCTTTTTTAAAAGAAAATTAATATTAATAATTTAATATTCCATTCATTTTCTGTGAATTATCTCACATTTAGATTATTTTCTAATAATATAACATTCAACTAGTCTCTTGAGAGACCGTCTTTTTGAAAGACGTCTCTTAGGCCCTACCCATTAGAGTTTAATGCCTACTTACCTTATCCTTAATGCCTACTTACAATATCTTAAATGTCTACTTACATTATTCTTAATGCCTACTTATAATATAGTAAAAATATATGAGCCGGCCCAATTTAGAGATGGTCTTTCAAAGAGAACGTGTTTCACAAGAATTTGTGTATAACATTTGCTATAGATTTTCCCACAACATACTATGTTACTAATAATAGGTGTAATAATAAGGTATGTTGCCAGTACACTAGGACAAAAAGATTGAATTATTCACAACAAACTAATGACAAATGTTAGATTATTAGAAAATAATCTAAAAATGAAATTATTCACTAAGGACGAGCAAAAAAAATTGATAATTAATATCAATTTTTTTGTTAATTGAGAAACTAAGCAACTTTCTGAATCATTTTAAAAGGACATATTCCCAATTGTTTGTATTTTTTTAAACTAATACTCCCTCTTATTAACTTTTAATGTCTCATTTTGTTTTGGCACATTTACCAAATTAATGCACATTTTCAATATTAAATATCTCTAATTGTACTTGAGTAGAAATTAGAAAAAAATTAATATTAATAAAATTTACAATAAGACGAATCAAATAAGATCTCACATGATTATGTTGTAACTTATGAATTAAGAACAAAGCTTATAATAAGAATGATTAATGAATAGTGTGGAAAAACCAAATCTATCTATCTATAACTAATACTAAAACAAAACACAACTGATGTCATCATTTTTTAAAATTGCTTAAGTGACACTTTCTCAATAAAGATTTTCCCTTAAAACACAATGATGATGTCATTGTATTTATTACTGATATTTATAGCTTTGACTTTTTTATTTTCTAATTATGACTAATATTATCAATATTGATTTATTTTTACTTTTTAGGTCATATCATTTAATATATGATAATATCATATATATTATTTTATTTTCTTTTAATTATTTATAAAAGCTTTATAATGTTATAGGATATTTTGAGAGGGTTAAAACATAAAGCCATTAATTTTTAATTTTTTTATTTAAATAAATATATCAAAAATTTAATAAAACCGTGCATCGCACGGGCGTTATCTTGTGGACAACTAAAACGAATAAAAGGGAGTATTAATTATTATATAACAAACTACTAATGCAAAAATCATTTTATACACATGTCATTCTTGGATAAAAAATTTCTGTCCATTTGACTAATTGTCAAAAGATTTTTCAATTTTTTTGAAATTAAATCAAGTCTTTATTTTAAGACGAGTTATTTTGATTTTTGAGTAGGGTTATATTTAAGTTGGGATGTTTTGATGTTTTGGAGTTTTTAATTTAAGCATTTTAGGTTGACCCAACAAGTCAAGTGTTTTCTTATCATCGGTATTTATAAAAAACTATCATGTATATTTTTTATTAAATCAATTTGCATAATAATTAGCCAATATACAACTTGAAGAATTTCAGGGACCAAACATCAAATCAAAACACAAAAAGTCTTAAATCATAGATACGTCTTTTAAAATAATGGTGAAAATAATAGCCAGCTAAAATGGTAAAATTTTGTGAGATGGTATCTTTTATTAATGTTCAAACCTTGCCTACAACTATATATACTTGATCGATTTTAACTCCTTTTACTCTAAAATAAGTACCTAATTAACTAGTTAGAGTCAATATCTATCTCAGTTGGAGCAAATACTATTACAGAAAAATTGTCCTGAATAATCCGACATATTGCCCATTTGCTGTGAATAATCTCAACTATTGATTATTTCTAAATAATCCAACCTTTGTATATTTTTTGCTGACAGCACCCCTAGCCACATTTTCACCGACTATTGTAGGTACCTATTAGCCGTTACTCTCACTTCTTCTTCCCCCTTATGCTTCTTTGGTGGTAAGTAGCTATAGTAGTCGGTTAAAATGTGAAAAGGAGTGCTGTGAGCAAAAAAAATTCAAAGGTCGAATTATTTATAAATAATCAATAGTAGAGATTATTCATAGCAAACTGACAATAGGTCGGATTATTCTCGACAACTTTTCCTACTATTACTTCAATTTAAATTTTAAATTTGATTCTCACCTGATCATTATCCTTCTTTCAGCCTACTCTATTATGAAAATCTTAAAAACAAACTAACATAAAATGTTCAAACTTAGATTTGTTTCCCTTTGTTTCAAGTTCTTGATTACAATACTAAAAATAAGAATTCATTTTACCTCCATACTTGTTAGAAGATTGTTTGCATTATTGTGATTTAATTTACACTATTAGAAAAATAATAATTACAAAAATTGATAGTGTTATTTATTTTTATTAAAAATTATTTTCTTAAAAAAAAGATGAGAAAGATTGAAGATGACTTAGAGAACATGAACGAAAAAGAATATGAAGAATTAAGACTTACAAATTGAGACGATGAAAGGTACTAATATATTGGTTCATGTATTGTAGTCTATTCCAATAAACTATTGCTACTACTATTTTCACAAATTCTTGAAAGACATTGTCTCACAGTAAGACCATCTCTATTGTATTAATCCAATCTATATTTACAGTCTTAAAGTTATTAATTATAATTATAAATAATCACTTATAATCTTAAAGTGATTAATTATAATCATAGAACAATAACTATCATGTGAGATGGCCTTAGCCATACAACTAGCCCAGGCCCAATAACTTTTTAAAAAATATTTTGACATACTAATTTCAAGACTTAAAAGGACAATTTCAAAACTTAAAAATCCTATTTGAAGACTTAAAAGGTCAATTTCAATGTTTTTAATATCAACTTTAATGTTTGAGAAATCATATTATAAAGCTGAAATAAGAATTTAATGTTCTGCAATTGATCTTTTTAGTCTTAAAATTGGTTTTTTAAGTATTAAAATGGACCTTTTAAGTCTTAAAATTGTCAAATTGCATGTCTTAAAATGTCAATTTCAAATTCTAGAAATTGGTCTTTTAAGTCTAAAAATTGGTCTTTTAACTCTTAAAATTGACATTTTAATTTGTGAAATTGGTAAAAAAAAAGGACAATTGGGCCGGCCCAATAATATGTGTCTCACAAGTGAGGCGGTCTCACACAAGTTTTTGTGATCTATAATGGGGTTGCCACTTGCCACTTTATTTCAAAATGACAAATTCTTGTGAGAGACGTCCTCTTTAAGAGACAACTTCTAATTGGACCGATTAATTATATATATTTTTAAAATTGTAAATAGGCATCAAAAATAATGAAAGTAGACATTTGAGATATTGAAAGTAGACATTAAAAATACGGTAAGTAAGCATTAGGATTGTAAGTAGGCATTAAAAATACAGTAAGTAAATATTAATCTTTAATGGGTTGGACTTGAAATACGTCTTTCAAAAAAGACAATCTCACAAGAGACTAGCCGTTTCTAAATAATTCAGAGAACTCGTGTGTGAAAGTGTTCTCATACCGACATAAGTTCATAGAAAGAGCTTAATTAAAGTTTTAATTTAGTTGGACTATTTAGTCCTTTTTAAAATTCGGTCACAATATTTGTGTAATCTGTAAATCTTTTGTATGACGGGCGCTCTCATGCAACGTCTCCCAACCCAACCCAACCCGTAATAAAAATAATTAGAAATTTTTATTGACAAAATATACTTTTTAATTAATTTTTTGAAGTTGTTATTTTAATGTTTAAAATGAGTATTTTAGATTTTGAAATAGACATTTTAAGTCTTAGAATTGACACCTAACCACTTTAAACCAATGAGTAGTAATTTTAAGTCTTAGAGTAGGCAATTTAAGTCATTGGTAAATGAAGGTTAAAACTTAAAGTAGATACTTTAAACCTTAGAGTTGAGATTTCAAGCTTGTAATGGATATTTTAACGGTTAAATTAATTATTTAAAAAGTAAACTTAATATTTGGAAAATAAAGGTTAAAGATTGGAGTATAAATTTTTACTTTTAAACCTTAAAATGGTGTTCTAAGTTTGGAGAATTTTTTACGTGTAATCAATAATTCAGCTACTCTTGTGAGAGAACGTTTCTTAAAAAGATAACCTTAAAACAAGAAGAACATTTTTATTTTTTTATTTAATTTTGATTGGACTATTTAGTCTATATATCTAATGCGTCTCTCATACAAATCATTTTTTGCAATAAATTGTGTAAATAATTAGGAAAAATTACCAGAAATAGTACAACCTTTTGCTTATTTCCCAACAATAATACCAACTTTTGATTAACCATGAATAATACCAATTTATGGGGTGTTTTCCTAGAATATACCTAATATGTTAAAAATCAAATTATAGGTGATTATATGACAAAAAAATTTAGTAAATTAGTTAATAAACTAAAGTTGGTATTATTCTATGAAAAAACCCCTTAAAGTTGGTATTATTCATGGTTAATCAAAAATTTGTATTATTATAGGAAAATTAACAAAAGATTGTATTGTTGACGGCAATTTTTTCTAACAATTATGAACGTCTAGAATCATAGAGTTCGCCTGCAATGCGCAATTGTGGGCCTTAATTAGTGGGTTGTTAATTGGATTTCCAACCCGCCGGCGCTCATAGATGTAAATCATTATTCTCTTTATTGATTTAATTACTCTTGTAAATTACACTTTATGTATTCCTTTCGTTTTATTTAATTTGCAACATTTGTTATTTTGGTTCGTCCTATTTAATTTGTATTATTTTTATTTTTGGACTATGGTCCACCACTTCTTTTTAATCACATTCATACATCTCAATTCTTTTTTGATTTCAACCGCACAATTCATTTTCTTTTCATTTATTACCGTTATCTATTTTTTTCTTAAACAACAAAACTTTTCTCTTTGCTTAATATCCTTTTCTATTTCTATAAGATAAGACAATTGCATCTTTTACTTTCAAATGGCGGCTCTTAGTTTGGTAATATGATTAACAATTTTTAATCTCTCTCTTTCATAAAGTCGATGTGCTTATTTTGTTTTATTAGGAAAGTTTTATAGTATATAAATCAAATAGGAAAAATTGTTCCAAATAATTTGCTTTTTGCTTATTTATAGTGAATAATATTATTTTTTGTTTATTTTTTAGAAAAATTACCGTAAATTATACAATTTTTTGTTAATTTTTCTACAATAATACTAATTATTGATTAACCATGAATAATACCAATTTAGGGGTATTTTTCTAGAATAATACCAACTTTAGTTTATTAACTAATTTACCAATTTTTTTAATATAAAGTAATATAAAAATATTAATTTTAATTAATGATTTAACTATATAGTGTCTTTATCATATTTATGAGTTTCTAGTCAAATGTAATTATTATTATAATATTATTATTATAATAATTACATAACAAAGCATTAGATATGAATATTTATACAAATCATACCCACATAATTTTTGCAAATAACTACAAGAAAACAAAAGTAATATTATATAACATCTAAAGGTCTTGAAAGACCTTTTTGTATACAACATTATTGGTGCTAAAAGTTATCTCATCATTCTTATCACATGTGAGAATTTTTAAACTTTTAGGCTAGTCACTCTAGAAATTGCGACGTATAATCGTCCATAAATAAAAACAGATTTAGGGAGGAACAAACTAACGTGCGATATCGACTGTTTTTGGCTCTTATTGATCCGAATATAACAGTTGCTTTTATAACTCGATAGCCTAAATGATCAACTAATAACCGTGTACCATTGCATAAGCCGACTGAATTATTCATGTCCTTAACCTTCCAATTTCCCCTATCACTTTTTATTTCATGTATATAATTTAAACCCATTATTAAGTATTAATTGATTTATGTAGAAAGCTACTATAGAATGCAAATAGGCATTGAATGTTAGAGCATGTTGGTTTTTTTATGGTATTTTTAGCAAAAAATATTATCAAGCAAAATGATTGATTACAAAAATGTTTCAATTAATCAATCAATCAACATATTCTATAAATATTTTATTTTCTAATTTTTGCATGTAAATCAGTACATTTGACAGGTTAAAAATATTACCTAAATAATTATTAAGTTATTGTTTCCAAATCTCTCAATTTAAAGATTAAAAATATCACTGAAATGATTCTCAATAGCATAAAAATATCACTAAAATGATTCATAATGTTTCCAATTATTTTAGTAGCTTAAAAAATTATTGTATATTATTAGTTGAAATAATTTAGTCACAAAATCAGTATATTTAATAGGTTAAAAATATCACTGAAATAATTCTTAATGTTTCCAATTATTTCAATCAATTTAAAGATTAGAGTATATTATTAGTTGTACTAATTTCTACAACTAAATCAGTATGTTTACTAAGTTAAAAATATAATCGAAATGAATTTTAATGTTTCCAATTCTCTTAGTCTTAGAGTATATTATCATTATTACTTGAAATAATTTTTGTAAGCTATTGAATTCAATTATGGTAAGTTCTCCAATAGATTAATGAAACATGACAAATCGTCCAATAAAAAATTTCACATGACAAATGCTCCATAATAATGACACATGACTTTTTACAAGTGTTTTAATATATGTTACGATGATTTCCATGGAAAGTGAATGAATGTGATTCCTTATTATATCGTTTTCATTGATAGTCTTCAATTTCCATACGTCTAGCCCTCGAATTTCAAAATTTCCAAATAGATGCCTCGTATTTTTTTTTTTTGAAAATATAGATGCCTCATTTCTCAATATCAAACATAGACCAAAAATTAATTATTTATTATTGATAACGACATTTATTAAAAGTAAATGTTATTATCAATAGAAAATTATGAGAATAAAAAGAATATTTAATTTAGTCTATAATACAAATTCTACTAACAAAAATATTACTGTATGTTTCGTTAGAGAAACTTGAATCAACAAAAGACCTCATAAACACTTGAAGATGAAGCTAGCTTTGTTGAAGTTCAATCGTCTTTAGTTTGAAGATGAAGCGACTTTTCCTCTTGTACCTAAGATCCTGCACTCAACACGTTAGCCTTGCCAGGGGTGATCTTTCGGAAAACTCCTCCGACGCTCAAGTTAGATCGGAGATAAGAGATCAACATGGGCGATTCTGGGGCCGTGCAAGGTGCCCAACCACACAGGGCCCCAGAATTAAAAGGCCTCATATTTAAAAAATTATTATAGAATTGCATATTATTGGTGTAGAGTAGTTGGTAAGATTTTTACTTAATGTATTAATGATCATATGTTCAAAACCTATAATTACATTTTTCTCTCATTTTTTTATCTCTTTCCAAAACAACTTTTAACCTTCCAAATATATTTTCTTACCTTATTTAATGTTTACACATTCATCAAATATCAATTACCACTAACTTAATTTATAAAATAATCAACAATTTATTTTAAAATTTTCAACCTTTTAAACTTTTACTCTTTTTATTATTGGTCATCAATTTATTACTATTTTTTTCTCTTTCATTTTAACAATAGAAAAGAAAGTTTAATTTTTAACAACTTAATTTAAGTTTAAGAAATATAAATTATATTGAATTTTTATTTTGTTAAATTTTTTTTAATTATAAAGGGCCCCAATTTTAGAAATATATAAATAATAAACAGGGCCTCGGAATTATTTGCTTCGTCCCTGGAGATCAATGAATGTAAACTTGATGAGTATGAAGGAGTAATTATTATTAGAGGTTTGAAGTTGGTGAGTATAGATGAAGGAATTAAGGACGTGTGATTGTAGAGAATTTGTGGTTGTGCCTCTAATGAACTCAAGAGGAGATATTTATAATAGTCGGTGAAGAGATGATGTGGCAATTATTTTAAGGAGATCATGGGTAACATGATAAATAGTGGGTAATTATCTTTAAGATTTCAGGAGGTTATTTCCTTGGAGGCCATGCAATAGAAAGGAAAAGGTCAAAAGGCCTTTTGACCGTAAATAAAGGAAATCAACGGAGTATAAAAATAATTTTACAATAAATAAATAAATACCACATAAATATTACCATAACACTGTATATGAATCTTGTAAATTTAATTTGTAAAGCTTCTTTAGAAGAATCAATTCAAACTTATTTTTTATCAACTACTTTTTATAAAATAAAAATTTATTCAACGTAGATTTCATGATTTTATAAATTTCTTTATGAAGATTTGATTTTATAGTAATTGATCGCTTTAATATTGTAAGTGTTATATTTAATACTTTAAATATAATCACTTTAATACTATAAACATTTTAATACTTTAAAAAAAAATACATGTGATAACTTTCAGCCTTTAAAGTTATAATTGATCACTTTAAGATTGATCACATAAAAGTTGAACAGATTCTCATAAGAAACGGTTTCATTGTGAGACGACTCTCATACATAGGTTTAACAATCCATTAATACAAATTATCAGCATATGAAATTGTTATTTTGAGGTTGTCTTACCAAAAGATGATCTAAAGTTAAAAGTGATCACTTTAAAATTATAAGTAATTATTTTAAGATTATAAATAATAACTTTAAAACTGAAATTGTATATTAGATTAGTCCAATAGAGATAATCCGTCTCATTTCAGAATTTGTGTTAAATAATGAAAATTTGAAATAAATAAGTAAAAACTTAAAAAAAAAAATTCAAAAACTAGAAAAGTGTTGAAACTATTTTCTAAGATAAGTACTTTTTCTCTTGGCCTTAGGTTTGGATATGTTAGTCACTTAGTTGTAACTAACAGTGACTTAAGGTCAAAAATAATCAAAGAGTCAGTTCACTGTTATTAATAGCGAACAAGCATCAACACTATTTTTGAACTTAAGTGCATGTTCCCTGTTAGTAACAGCGAACACCCCTTTTGTCTTTTTTGAACCCTTTGCCTTTGTTCGCTGTTATTAACAACGAACATAACCAAACCTAAGATCTTGAGGAAAAGTGCTTGTCTTGGGAAATAATTTCAAATATTTTCTATTTTTTTGAATTTTATTTTTATTTTTGTGCTTATCCATTTCAACGTTTTAATTACACAAAAGTTGAAGTTCATTTTGGACTTCACATCCGCAACTGAACCGGCCCATATTCCGCACAATGACTACTAGTACTCTACAAGTATCTAGACGGTCCAGATCAAGTAAGCCCATGTTTCTCTTCTTGGGTCCAAATAACTCTGGGCCAATAACTCAATTACAAAAATGTTCACTTGAAAATTTTTTGATAAAATGTTCACTTGAAAATTTCAATATGCACGATAATAGAATATACAACATATTTTGAAACCTCAAACAAAAATGTAATTTAATGATTGAGACATTAAGATATATTATATATAATGTCAGATAGAGACAATTGTTTGGCAAAAAACATGCACGGGCAAGCATTATCAAGGTGCTTGTGTGAACAAGTTAGCTCGGACTTTCTTTAAATTGGTTTTCTTCACCATTTGCTCAGCTCTCAATCAAATTTTTCGTAAATATCAAATCAAACTTAAGTTTAAGCTGATAATTGTTACAATATGTTGATACTCTACTAACTTTGCCAATGGATATCCTTATAGAGTTTGGGGCAAATTCGATTTTAAGATGGGGATTTCTTGCACCAAAATCATCCTTATTACTTGTAAGACGATCATTTCATGTTACCATATTAATTAGACTACATCTATCATCTTGTTGAGACTTCTAAGTTGCAATCAACCATTCTCAATGAGGCTGGCATAACAAGAGCGGATGCGGTGGTAGGTGGCTTAAGGTGCCTAAAAAATATTGTGTTCATGGCTTGAAGGTGCATTAAAGAAGCAAAACCATATGTAATAAATAAGGTGATTTAAGCATGAAAAATTAATGCAAACAATCACTTAGAGATTTAAGGTGGTTCACCATTAATTAGACCACATTCATCATCTTAAGTTAATGCTCTCTCTATCCAATCACTTTTCGTTTTCATTTGTTTAACTGATTTTGTACCTTTTTCTTGTTATTCAATAGTCTCATTCTTTTTCTTTTAATCTCATTTACAAACTTAAATTCTATTTCCATCTTAACTATTCATTTTATTTTCCACTTGTTTTTTTTATCTCATTCTCCAAACCAATTTTTCTTTCCATTAATAAATTTTATTCATTTTACACTATGTGCAATATATTAGAGAGACAGAATAAATATATATCAATATGTATTTACAGGATATCAGAGTTTAAAATTATAATACAAACTTGAGGGAATTACTCCGGTAAAACCTTTTACGAGTGACTAAACATGACTTGACTCACGTTTACAATAGTCAGGTTGTAAGCATTATAGATATTTAATGTAAAATAAAAAATGAGTAATAAATAAAGTAATAATCTGAAAAAAAAAATTAATTAAATCTTAAATTCTAAAGTTTAGTATTCTAGTTAGCTAAAGACTTATAGCATGTATCACTTTTCTAATCATCGCTATTCTTCTTTCTCAGTTTTATACAGTAACCAATAATAATAATAATAATAATACAAAAATCATGTTCCAAAAAATAAACATGAAAAATAATCAAAATTTAAGATAGATATTTAATGTGAAATAAAATTCTAAAGGAAAAAAAATTCAATATTTTATTATATAGATAAATAATGTAAAACATAAATAGAGGAAAAAAATAAATCACAAATTGTTGTGAGAAACGGTCTCTTCGAAAGACGTATTAGATATATGGGCTAAATAGCCCAATTAGTATAAATTAAAGAGAAAATAAAGTGAGCTTCTTATTTTAAGGTTACCTCTTTAAAAGACGGTCTCTCACAGATTAACCGTAAATAAATTAATGTGAAGATTGAGGAGACTGCATCTGGTCAGCATGCAAAGGCAGGCCCACTAATCTCTTAGGAAGTATATATATTCATTCTGTAAAGCGACTGTAAAGATTTGGACATTTTCAATTATTCAATTTCAGTTTTCAATTCTATACGTCTCTTTTAATTGACGCATCAATCCTCCTAATTTTGGTTTCTACTTGCTCACTTAATTATTAACTTCATTTTTAAATACTTATAATTGATCGTGACGTACGTGTAGAAAAATATTCCGTTATACTATATTTGCTATATTTGATTTTTTACGCAATCTGATATTTTATTTTAATAATTTTTATATTGAACTATACAAACGTAAAAACTATAAAAAGAAATACTATAAAAGTATGTGATTAGATGATTCAAACAAGTTTTCACTTGACTATATTTTCTCTTATACATTAGTCAAAATATATAAAATAAGCTTGAACGATAAATAGTGTCAATAATAGAAATATAACGAATATTTCAAGAGGGAAGAAGTATTATGTTGAATATAACACGAAAAAACTTAAAAAGCGTAGGAACTAACAAATGCCAAAATTGTTGAAATAGCTGGATAAGTACACAATACACATACATTTATAAGAGACGTTTTAGTCCATTTCATCAATTGGCCCATTTTGATAATTCATATTTTAACTAAAAATTAATTCTTTATGGAGGGATAATATATTTACTAATCATATATCATATACAATACTATAAAAATGTTGGAAAATTACACGTGTCATTCTCTAAGGAGGTATAACATATGTAATTATTTTAGTGAATGATTGTTGATTACATACCAATATTTACTTAATTTAGAATTTAATTATTGTTAAATTTAGAGCTAAATTAGGTATAGTATGGAGTATATTTTATTATGGCATAACTAACCTAAAATTTAATATATTTAATTAAATGAAAAAGTGATGTATTTTCAATAAAAAATTTTAAAAAATCAATATTTAATTTTTGCTTTTCAAAAATCATGTATTCGATATATTAATCATAATAATATATGCTTGCATTATTCTTTAAAGTTATATTTTTATATATTTTATACTCATAAATTCGTGCATTGCACGAGTTTCTATACTAATTAGAAATAATCACCCATTTTATGAAAAAATGTTTTTGTTATATATGCCTTGATCAGTTGGTGGCCCATTCATTTGGGAGTATAGAATCTAAGCTAAAATTAGTTGTTCATGAAGCTTGATTAACCAATTGAAGCAAATAGAGACAATTGAAGAAAAAAAAAAGAAAAAGTTGAAGTTTTAAAGAAAAGTCAACTCAATTTTTTAGAGAGTCTTAAAGTCGAGCTGTCCTATATATATTTGTTATGAATGGTGACTTGAGTGCACAATTCAAATGTGCATTTATAAGTGACTTTTGGAATGGTATCCTATGGGATTAAAGATGGGTGATTAAAGTGTGTGACTTTAATGATGGTGTTTAAGTTAGTGATTAATGCATGGTGTAAATTGTGTATTGATGGAGGCACTTAAATATGAATATTATGATGGTAATTAAAGCATGATGAATGACACTTAATAAGGAATTGAAGAGCCAAGAGAAGATTCTTGTACAAGACATCCAAGAAATAAAGCATTGCCTTTATCAAGCATTGGATTCGGTTTTTGACTCTTGGTGTTCTTTGGAGCTATTTAATATGAAGTTAATTTCTTGTATTAAGTATGAAATACTCATTAATGTAATCTCCCCTATAAATAGGGAGCTCATATGCTCATCAAACAAATCCACAAAGATCAAACACATACCCCAAGCCTAAACACTTAGCCTCATCTCTTCTCTAATTGTAATTCTCAATTATTATAATATAAGAGATACTAGAAATAACAACTATCCTTTATATTAGCTATCATAAATCAAGGAAAACCTATAGTGTTTTAGATGTTTTGCGTAAATTAAGTATTGCCATTAAAATTAATGGTACTTCTATTATTACTTGCTAAATTATAGGTGGTTACTATTCATTTAGAAAAATTATAAATTCAGCATTGTATTTTTCATTTATACATATATCCTAGAAAAGTTTCATAGAGAGAAAGAAGAGCAGAAAAGCTTAGTGGGTTGTGATTGCAGAATGGTATAAATAGTCATTTTGTTTATATTATTATTTCTCCCTCAAATTTGATTCAATAGAAAATTTGCATTATTTTCTTAACAACTGGTATCAGAGCTTGGTTGACAATTAGTCCACATTACGATTAAAAAAAACGATCGTAAAAGAAAAAGTCAAATTTGAGTGCGAGAAATGGCGGCAGACAAAGGAGAAGTTAAACTTGAAAAATTCGATGGTAAAGATTTCGGATTTTGGAAAATGCAGATTGAAGATTATTTATACCAGAAAAAACTCTATCAACCTCTGGAAGAGAAAAGCCAGAGGGCATGCATGAAGCAGAATGGAAGCTTCTAGATAGACAAGCTCTCGGAGTTATTCGATTGACGCTATCACGCAATGTGGCGTTTAACATTGTAAAGGAAACCACAACGGCAGGTCTCATGAAAGCTCTCTCTAATATGTATGAGAAGCCATCAGCCTCCAATAAAGTTCATTTGATGCGGCGGTTATTTAGTTTGAGGATGTCGGAAGGTGGATCGGTAGCTCAACACCTTAATGAACTCAATTCTGTCACAACCCAATTGAGTTTTGTTGAAATCAAATTCGATTATGAAGTATTAGCGTTAATACTTTTATCTTCCCTTCCAGATAGTTGGAATGCTACAGTCACAGCTGTGAGTAGCTCATTGGGAAGTAACAAGTTGAAGTTTGATGATGTTCGTGATCTGGTTCTTAGTGAGGAGATTCGACGAAGAGAATCGGGTGAATCTTCATCCTCTTCAGTATTGCATACAGAGTCAAGAGGAAGAAATTTAATCAGAAAGACTGAACCCGGAAGATCAAATTATCGAGGACAATCCAGAGATAGGAGGTCAAAATCTAGGAATCCAAATAATTTCCAAAACTCAAAGACTATTGAGTGTTGGAATTGTGGAAAGATTGGGCACTATAAAAATCAGTGCAAGGGAGCACCAAAAGGCAAAGAAGTGAAGGCAGAGGCAAATGTCACTTCTACCGGAGAAGGTGATGATGCGTTGATATGCTCATTGGAGAGCAAAGAAGAGTCTTGGGTATTAGACTCTAGAGCATCGTTCCATGCTACTTCTAATAAAAACTTTTTTGAGAAGTATGTCCATAGAAACCTTGGACAGATATACCTTGGTGATGATCAACCTTGTGATATTGTTGGTCAAGGTAATGTTAAGATTAAGTTAAATGGGCCAGCTTGGGAGCTGAAGGATGTCAAACATGTTCCCGACCTAAGGAAAAACTTGATCTCTGTTGGGCAGTTGGCTCGTGAAGGTTACACTATAATCTTTCAAGGTGATGATTGAAAGATTTCAAAGGGAGCAATGACAGTTGCTCATGGTAAAAAGAATGGTACTCTCTATTTGACAGCTGGAGCGTGTTATTCGATTGCAGTTGCAATAGAGAATGAAAATTCTAAGTTATGGCACCAAAGACTTGGTCACATGAGTGAGAAAGGAATGAAGATCATGCATTCAATTGGGAAACTCCCTGGTCTAAAATCTGTGAACTTAGACATGTGTGAAGAATGCATACTTGGAAAGCAGAAGAGAGTAAGCTTTCAGACATATGGAAGAACTCCAATGAAAGAAAAATTGGAGCTTGTTCATTCTGATGTTTGGGAACCAACAACCACCCAGTCTATTGGTGGAAAACAATACTTTGTGACTTTTATTGATGATCACTCTAGGAAAGTATGGGTTTACTTTCTAAAATACAAGTCCGAAGCGTTTGAAGCTTTCAGGAGATGGAAAGCTAGGGTTGAAAATGAAACAGGTCTAAAGATCAAAAGGCTCAGGTCCGACAATGGTGGAGAATATGAGGACACCAATTTCAAGAAGTTTTGCTATGAGCATGGTATCAAGATGGAAAGAACTGTGCCAGGTACGCCTCAGCATAATGGCATAGCTGAGCGGATGAACCGAACGTTGATAGAAAGAGCCAGAAGTATTCGTATACAGTCAGGTCTACCAAAACAATTCTGGGCAGAAGCAGTCAATACAGCAGCTTACCTGATTAATCGAGGACCATCAACCCCATTAGAATACAAATTACCAGAGGAGGTATGGAGTGGGAAAGAGATTAAATTGTCGCACTTAAAGGTATTTGGTTGTGTAGCTTATGTGCACATTAGTGATCAAGGCAGAAATAAGCTTGATCCTAAATCAAAAGTTTGCACTTTCATCGGTTACGGCGAAGATGAGTTCGGATACCGCATTTGGGATGATGAAAGCAAAAAGATTATTCGTTTAAGAGATGTAATTTTCAATGAGAGAGTAATGTACAAAGATAACACAAATCAGAAAGAATCTACTTTCATTGATGAAGATTATGTCCAAGACAGTACGATGCAAGAGTACACTATCATAAGTACTCCGCAACAAGAAGAACATATTGTACAGGGCAGTACATCGCAATCAAATGACATACAACAACTATCTAGTCCAACTCCTACACTAAGAAGGAGTACTCGACCACATGTGCCAAATAGAAAATATATGAATTATTTGTTATTAACTGATGACGGGGAACCAGAAGATTATTATGAAGTATCCCAGACCAGAGATGCTAGCAAGTGGGAGCTTGCAATGAAAGATGAAATGCAATCCCTGATTTCAAACCAGACATGGGAACTAACTGAGTTACCCATAGGTAAGAAGGTCCTTCATAACAAATGGATATATCGAGTAAAAAAGGAGCACGATGATTCCAAGAGGTATAAGGCTCGACTAGTTGTCAAAGGTTTTCAACAGAAAGAAGGAGTTGATTATAATGAGATATTTGCTCCTGTTGTGAAACTCAATACCATTAGAACAGTGTTGAGTATTGTTGCAATTGAAGATCTTTATCTCGAGCAGTTAGATGTGAAGACTGCATTTCTTCATGGAGATCTTGATGAAGAAATATACATGCATCAACCAGAAGGTTTTATAGAAAGTGGGAAAGAAAAGATGGTATGCAAACTTAAGACAGTTTGTACGGGCTAAAACAAGCTCCAAGACAGTGGTATAAAAAGTTTGATAACTTCATGCACAAGGAAGATTTCCAAAAATGCAACGCTGACCACTATTGCTACTTCAAGAGATATTAGTCCAGCTACATCATCCTATTACTTTATGTTGATGATATGTTAATAGCAGGTTCTGATATGAATGATATTATTAAGCTGAAGCATCAATTGTCAAGGGAATTTGACATGAAGGACTTAGGTCCAGCAAACAAGATTTTAGGAATGCAAATCACAAGAGATAAGCAGAGAGGCACTTTACAGTTATCACAATCCGAGTATATCAAACGTGTTCTCCAGAGATTTAATATGGGTGATGCTAAGCTTGTTAGTACACCGTTGGCGAGTCATTTTCGTCTATCAAAGGATCAGTCCCCTCAGACAGATGAAGATAAAGAATATATGGCCAAGGTTCCTTATGCCTCGACTATTGGAAGTTTGATGTATGCAATGGTTTGCACAAGACCAGATATTGGACATGCAGTGGGAGTTGTAAGCAGATATATGTCCAATCCAGGAAAAGTCCATTGGGAAGCTGTTAAATGGATTTTGAGGTATTTACAAGGTACCATTAATAAGTGTTTGTACTTTGGTAAAGGTGAACTGAAAGTACAAGGTTATGTCGATGCGGACTTTGGCGGTGAAGTCGATAATAGAAAGAGCACAACAGGTTATGTATTTACAGTTGGAAATACAGCCGTAAGTTGGATGTCCCAACCACAGAAGATTGTTGCTTTGTCTACTACAGAAGCTGAGTATGTATGTGGCAGTGACTGAAGCTAGTAAAGAGATGATATGGCTTCAAGGTTTGTTAGATGAGCTGGGGTTCAAACAAGAGAATAATGTTTTGTATAGCGATAGTCAGAGTGTTATACATTTAGCAAAGAATTCGGCGTTTCACTCAAGAACAAAGCACATTGGTATTCGTTATCACTTTATCAGGTCTCTTTTAGAAGATGAAGTGTTAACTCTCAGAAAGATTCTTGGCAGTAACAATCCAGCAGACATGTTAACGAAAACAGTGACAATAGACAAATTGAAATTGTTCTCAACATCAATTGGTCTTAAAATGACAGAAGGCTAGTTGAGGTTCTACTCCTTGGTGTGAAGACAGATTGAAATCAGTCTTCAAGTGGGAGATTGTTGAAGAAATAACAACCATCCTTTATATTAGCTATCATAAATCAAGGAAAACCTATAGTGTTTTAGATGTTTTGCGTAAATTAAGTATTGCCATTAAAATTAATGGTACTTCTATTATTACTTGCTAAATTATAGGTGGTTACTATTCATTTAGAAAAATTATAAATTCAGCATTGTATTTTTCATTTATACATATATCCTAGAAAAGTTTCATAGAGAGAAAGAAGAGCAGAAAAGCTTAGTGGGTTGTGATTGCAGAATGGTATAAATAGTCATTTTGTTTATATTATTATTTCTCCCTCAAATTTGATTCAATAGAAAATTTGCATTATTTTCTTAACACGGAGGACGTAGCCAAAATTTAGGTGAACCTCGTTAATATTGTGTCGTTTATTATTGCATTTTTATCTCTTATAAACATCGAGTTTATAGTTTGCGTAATTTATTTCACACAAGACTTCACACTTTCGATCTTGGTGATATTAAAGGTTGTAACACAACGTTCGATCCCTAATACGTCATCGTTTTCAATATTCAAGCTTTTAACATTTGGCAACAGCAAAAAGCGGAGTCAGCTAATTATTTGCCACCTGAAAGTCGACATGGTCCTTAATACATCTTGACCTTATTTACCCAACTAGGCCTAGGAAGTACGTAGCCTACATAAATGAACTTTTGCATTGTTTGTACATTTCTTCAATTAAAATAACGAATTTCTTATATTGTATTTTAATCCCAAATTCAAATCAAAGGCACTCTATTTGAGCTTTAATATATCTATCAAATATACTTTATAAAAAAGTCTACAAATTATATATTAAAATTCATATATTGAGACGTCACATGAATATAGTTTAACTTTGTTACTCCTATATTCAAGAAAAATTATATTTGAAATTCTTCTATCCATGTATGCCGCATAATCAAAAGGTATCCAATAATATACAATAAATAAAATAGCATTAATAAACAATACCACTAATAAAAAAATAAATTTTTTGTTGGTTTTTACTATTCAAACTCAAGAATCTCTTTCGAAAATAAAGAATTAACGTTATAAATCAAATTAATTAATTGTTACCTGACATAATAGAATATTAAATAAAGTATTTTGATTCGTACTTGTGATGGATATATTTTATAATTTCCTTTCTTGGTGAGAATTGAGAATAATAGACACATATTACTTTATACTTCCTCTTATTATTGTTATTTGTCTGATATCTCTAATTATATATTAGTAAAAATTCTAATGAAATTGTCATTAAGATGATTCAAATAAATGTAACTTGATTGTGATTTAGCTTATGACTTAAGAATAAAACATACGTTATAAATGATTGACAAATAATGCAGATTTCCAAATAAGACAAATCATAAGAAAGATAGAGAATGTCCATTTTAAAATTTTATAAATATGTTCAGTATTTTCACCAAGAAAAGAAATTTAAATATGTTATTTATTTACTACTTGGTGAGAATATATATTGCTAAATTTATTAATAACATATTCCCTCTATTATTAATAACATATTCCCTCTATAATAATACACAAAAATTTGGGTGAGACCATCTCACTTGTAAGACGCGTCTTATTGAGCCGGCCAAATTATGTATATTTTTTTTACCAATTAAAATGTTAATTTTAAGAGTTAAAAGACCAATTTGAAGACTTAAAAGAACAATTTTAAGGATTTAAAATTGATATTTTAAATCATGAAATTTGACAATTTCAAGACTTAAAAGTTCAATTTCAATACTTAAAAAACCAATTTTAAGACTTAAAAAATCAATTAGCTAGACTTAAATTTCTCATTTCAACGTTAAAGTGGATGTTTCAAACATTTATCAACTTTAAAGTAGGATGACTCAAACATTTCAACTTTGAAAATTGACTTTTTAAGTCTTAAAATTGAATTTTTAAGTCTTGAAATTATCATTTTAAGTCTTAAAATTAGTGTGTTAGAATATTCTAAAAAACTTAATGGGTCTAAACTGGTTATACGGATAAGGCGATCTCACAGGAGAGTTTATGTTATTAATAACATATTCCCTCTAATATTATCATTTAAGATAAAATTCAATTTTTACTTGCAAGTTGAAACAGTATAATTCCTTTACGTTTCATTTAATGTACTACTTTCATCCTCGACACTTCTTAGTTAGGCATTAGCAAATATCATAGGGAGTTGATATTGTTCAAGCACACATTGTGAATGAAATAAGATTATTTATCATACTCTAAAGGTTTAGACCATATCCAACCAGGTCTGAATTCATTTATTTTTGGACTCTAAGGGTTTGGATTGAATCAGATCTATGTGTTAGAGTATATAACATATCCTGATGGTTGAGGCCCCAGGATATATTATATACTCTAACACCATGACCTTTGGGTTTGGATCTACATTTTGAGATCCAAATTCAACCCATAATAAACCCTTTTGCATCTATTTTTTAAATAAGTTATATTCAGCCCGTCTTGTACGACACCGTCTCACAGTGAGATGATCTCAAAACAAAATGTCTATAAATTAAAATTTTCTATTATTGGGCTATTTAACCCATCACATTGAGACTGTCTCATACAAGAATTTGTGATTATTTTTGAATAATTTGCAAATTACAGCCTTAAAATGTAGCACTTTTACAAATTCAAGCCAAAACCCAAAATTTTGATCATTTTGGTGGTAGGAATTTTAGGTTTAGTGGTCGGAGTTCTTTGTTTTTGGCCAGAACCCGTAAACTTTGATACTTTAGTGGCTATAATTCACAAAAAATAAGCATTAAAATTGTGATTCGCAAAGTGTTAAACTTTAAAACTGTGATTCACAAATTTCAATAACTTCTTAGAAAAATTGTCCTAAATAATTATTTTGTTGACAACACACTTTATTACATTTTAACCGGTTATTGTAAGTACCTACAATCAAAGAGGAGTACAATTATGTTAGAGTAATAACATATCCTGAGACTTCAACCATAAGCTTAAGCGTAAAGAAGAAGCATTATTCACAATATATTAACACCAATATTAGATTATTTATAAATAATCAATAGTAGGTACTAATAGCCGATTCAAATATAAAAAAATATACAAATATTAAATTATTTAAAAATAATTGATAGTATGAATTATTCTCAACATATGAGCAATAAATGTGATTAATCTAAGATATTTTCTTTTCTTTTTTAAAGTTGATTAGTTTAAACTCCAGTTAATCACTATATATTCAGAGTTGTACTTCTGTTGGTGGATGTTGAAGAATTAATACCAAATTTGAACTTTGTTCATTTTCTTACTTAAATCAATCTCTACTTCCTTTACCAAGAAATGTTCGATACAATAAAGAAAGATGAAATTTTTGTGATGAGAGTAATGATAAAGTAAGTGGTGAAACTATTTAATATTGATTTTAATTGATAGCGAGAAATATATTGAAACCACATAAATAAAGTAAAATAAAAGCAACACAAATTTCCTATGAAACAGCCACATACATACGAGTATACGACCACTAGCCTATAATTTTGATGTTGTCATTTTAAAATTTGAATTAGATATTTTAGACTTTGAAATAGGTATTTTAAGTCTCGAATCGAATTTGACAAACTTTAAATCATTGAAATAGACATTTTAAGTCTTAAAATAGATATTTTTAGACAGAGTAGGTATGTAAAATATAAAATTAAGGGTTCGAATAGGGTTTTAAGAGTTAGAATTAACATTTTAAGTGGTGGAATAAGTGTTTGGGTTGAAGTCAATAGCTAAAAAATTAAATTAAGCCTCTAGAGAAGGAAGATTGAGACTTAGTCACTTAGAGTAGGAGTTTTAAGGGTTAGATTTGGCTTTTCAAATCTTAAAATGGATGTTTTAAGACTTGAATTCGGCAATTACAAAATTATTTTAGTCGTACGCATGAGGCAGCTGCATACAAGTATTTGTGTAAAAATAAATAAAGATATATATTATTCTTTGTGAATTAGGTATTTTATATTGATTTTAATTGTAAGTTGGGAACATATAGAGACCACAATAATAAAATATTGAAATATTATAAAAATGTAAGAACAATTTTGTCAAAAATATGTTAAAGTGTAGGTTAGATATGACTAAAATTATGGAATAAAAATAATATAAATTTTTTTAACATAATTTAGAAATAAAAGTAAATAGTTCGTACAAGTATGATTATTAATTGAAAACACCGAAATAGTTATTTAAAAATTTGGTTAGATGGTACGTCAAAGAAATTTATTAGGAACAACATTTGGTAGACTGTCTAGACAAGCTCCATGCTTGTCAATAATCCAATAAGAGTTAAGACTAATTTTTTTGGAGCCTTCCATATAATTTGCTTTATTTTTTTTATAATTTATAATTTTTAAAATCACAAAAATTTGCGTAAGACCGTTTTATTCTAAGACTACAATTGGACCGACCCATTGTAGACACGTATAGCACACGCGCCCTCCAAATTTCATTTTTTTTGTTTTTTTCATTTTCTGTGCATTTTTCAATTTGGACCTTAAACGTATCAATTTCAACGCAAAGTAGTACTTAAACACATCAATTAAAATAAATTTCAATTTGAACCTATAAGTGATTAATTGTGGCGTTAAACTAATCAATTTCCACCTAAATTGAAATTGATATCTTTAAGGTCAAAATTAATACCTTTAAGAGTAAAATTAAAAAATGCCCAGAAAATGAAAAAGAAAAGAGAAAGTGCAATGGGCTGGAATATTAGGCCGTCTTACAATAAGACGGTCTCTCCCAAGACCGCCTGTTTTAAAATTTTCATTTGTTTTGATTTGTCTTATTATTTCATTGATACATTTGTTTAATTTTTTATAAATACTTCCTCCGTTCCATAATACTTGCTACATTTCAAATCCAATGCACAATTTTAATCATTAATATATTAAACTACACTTATCAAAAAATTATAAAAATTTAATATTATAAAAGTATGCGATTAGACGATTTAAACAAGATCCCACTTGACTATATTTTTACTTACCCATTAGTCGCAATATGTAAAATAAGCTTGAACGATAAATAGTGCACAAAAACGAAATGTAGCCAGTATTTCGGAACGGAGGAAGTATTATTTATTTTATTTATTTAATTTTCACAACGATTGTATTTATTATTATCATTATTGTTTTTGGTGTTCCTTTTTCTCTTGCATTTTTGCTATTTGTTATTATCATTATTGTTTTCAGCTTTAGAATTGTTTCTTACTTATGTCAGCTATATGCGTTTTAATTATCTCTCACGTGGCAGGAACGTCTCTTCATCTTTCTCGAGCCAGGGGACTCCTTTTGGTCGCACTCTCTTTTATGGGTATGAGTTACCGTCGTCTTTCCCTCCCAGTGAGCGGGATATACTGGGTAGAATGATGATGATCAACGATTGTATTTATGACAAAAGTCACTAGACGTACATCGGTACATACTATATTAGATAAATATACCATCTCAAAAAAATAAATAAATATACCATCTTCCAATCAATGTTTCAATTATGTATGAAGCTTCTCTAATAATGATGATATACTCGGGCATCCAACATCTATTATTTTCTGTTGCATAGTTTTTTAATAAATTAATAATTGCATTTTGACTAATTTTTTAATTTATAACCCTTAATTGACCTTTTAAACGTAATCTGATACTATATTAAGTACTAATGTGTCCAAGGGTAATCATGGGGGTCAATAGAAAATGGTGAATATAATTAATACGAAAAATTTGTTTCCCTCTATTTAGGAAGAAAATCTTTTCTCAAAAACAACCCTAAACTTAAATTACTTGATTTGATTTATAAAATCACAATCAAAATTTTTATTTTTTTACATAAAATTGTCACATTATTGTCAAATACCGGATTCCGATCGGTCTGATTGGAGATGACTTGTTACCTAGTGACTTTCTTTTTGGCAATCACTTTTAACCTTTGCTTTAAACTTTTGACTTTTAGCCAATTAATTAATTACTTTTGTGAAAATCAAATATGTTTAAGGCTATTTTGATGAAATATAATAATATCATTATAAGATATTTGTCATGTTTTATTGTATATTCTAAATCATAGCCTACAAAAGATATTATAAGATATTGAAATATAAATCATATTTATCTAAGAAGATATTATACGATGTTGAAATATAAATCATATGAAGAAAACTAGTTATGTAGCCAACGAAAAAAAATACTCTATAGGTTTGAAAAGTTACATTAATAACCAATTTTTTACTCGTAGTAAATAAATCCACTTTTCAATCATTTTTATAATTCAATATTTGCTCCCACTTTAATGTAAATAGTCCAAATTTTAATTTGTCTTAGTTTGACGATAGCATCACAATTATTACTTATTGTTACTATTATGGTATATTGTGTGTAAATGTGGCCAAATTCACATTATTAGAAAATAATCTAAATATGTAACTATTCACCGTAGATTAGATGGGTGAAAGTTTAGATTATTAATGTCAGTTTTTCCATCATACTACCTCCATTCCTTAAAGTTATTTCCATTTATCATTTTGGGTAATTCCCAAAAAGAAATTTTCTATTTATATCACAAATTTTTGGGACAAAATTAACATTGTAAATTGTCATTTTGATATATAAATAATGCTTTTGGTCCCTACATATCTTCCACTAAATCCAATGTTAAAATTTTATATTGTTGATGGTCTCCAGGTGTTTTTCACTGGCTTTATAAAAAAAACTTTTAATAGTTTTGATTCCCATATTTTTTTCCACTAAATTTCTTTTAATATTTTCCTAATGTTTATGATCTCACTTTTCCTCCATTAAATTTATTATTCACTCGACATCTAAAAATTATATTTTAATTAATTTCTAGGAACATTTCTTATAGGAATTTCTTTAAGAAACAAAGAAAGTATTTTTTTATGTATATAAAACAAATATGGATATTATTTTCTAGCATGCCCATACAATGTACATGTAGTTAAGAGGTCAAACATAAGAAGTTTAGACTAATTAGTTTACTCTATTATATACGTAGAAAGGAAATAAATAATTAGGGAAAATTAATACCTAAAACTAATTAGTAATAAAAGCCTAAGGTACGGCAAAAATCACACAATTACGTATGGAATCGGTTATGGCTCTTTATTTATAGATTATGGATTAAGAAAATAATTAAATGTATATTATTAATCTCATAATGTCGTCTTATTAATTAAAAATTATATTAAGATCCTATTAATTCAATTCCCATACAACCATTTTATTGATTGAATTATTACCTTACATTATGATTGAATTATTATGTTACATTTATTTTAAAATGACTAGGTAGCTCATAAACTGATATTGTCCTCTTATTGACTAAGTTAATAAAAATATTTAATATAAGATCATTAAGCATAGATTTATTTAAAGATTCATAATTCTATGAATAATTTCCCAATAATATCAATGCATAATTTAAATGGGAGCAATCCCCTACCCTAGATTAAAAATATATGATACTTGTCAAGAAAAATAAATTAAAGAACATAAGTAATAGAGAATCAAAAGATAATGAGACTTACTTGACAAATAATAATGATGGAAAGAATTAAAGTCTTGAATTAAAGAAAGTGCAATTGTATCACTAATTTAATGGGAAAATTAGGGTTTAAAGAAATAAACATAGAAGGATAAATGGTAAATTTCAAATGAAATGGGAAAAAATTAAGATGTTTATGGACTAATAAAAAAGACGTTATAATAATCACTCACTAAAAGCTAGTATTTTAAAAAACTAAATAATACTTTCAGAATGTTAAGTCAGTTCAATTTTTTATTGAGCACAAAAAGTCAAGTCAGTGTTTTGGGTGCCTCATGATGTACTATTTTCATCTAAAGTCATGTCAACGTTGTTGGCTCACTCATCCCAAGCTGACTCGAGTTTTTCTTTTGGAATAAAGCTTGATTAAATTTTGAACTTCTTTGTTTGGTGACTTATATCTCCTTATAATATCTCCTTAACATCTTTCTTCTTAGACCGGACGTAAAGATTTAAAATAGGGTATTTTATAACATCATAAATCTTGTCTTACTTTTTCGAGTAATATCTTAGATTTGATGCTCACCTAAACCTCCCTTCTCTCAGTCTACCAATACTAATAACAAAAAATTATAAATTTTTGATTCTTATAATGAAAATCCAATAAAAAAATTATGAAGAATCAATAAGATTACATGACGCGCTATGTTTATAAAATCTAACCCATTTTTTTGTATTATCATCATCATCAATACTCAGTGTATCCCGCCATAGAAAATTATGAACAGAGTCTCGGGAGGGAAGGATGGCGACAACTCATATCCATAAAAGGGAGCGCAACCAATTTTTATATTATATATTTTTATATTTATATTATATTCAGAAAGTATTATTCCTAAATGATTTCAATGAAGGGTTAAAAATCCCTATTGCAAAACGACGTTTGTAATATGTTAATGTTATCATCGATAACGAGCTGTGCAAAGATGAGATTATTGTTGAGAAGCTAGTAAATGAGATTCTTAGATAATCACTATTTTGATCGGAAACTTGAGATATAATGAATCAGGGGAAAGAAAAACCCTAGTAATATATTAATTTCTATTGTCTACTGTCGAGGCTATAGAGGTGTTCATTCGCATAATCGGGTTGCTTTCGGTCAAGTGTTTCGGGTCGGTTCAAAATCGGGTTTTGTGTTCACATTGGTTTTTAAATAATGTAGATCCATTTTTAAGTCGGATCAAATTGAATTCGGTTATAAAGTCGGGTGTCTATTTTGAACACCTCTACGAGGCATAATGAGATAAACTATTGTTAAATAAAAATATACTACCTCCTATTCAGCCTAATTGTTCCATTTAGTTTTTCATACTTGCCGAGACAACATTTTAACCCTTAAAATCTCAAATTATTCTTAATTAGAAATTATAAAAATTTGATATTAATAATTTAATTTAATACAAAAAATAGCTAGGACAGTTAGACTGAATAGGGAAAAAGTCTAAGGTAGACTTAGTCCACATCAACTTTTGGATGGATTATTCACTCTCACTCTGCACTCTACTTCCAATCTCTCACTCCCTTACTACTACTTCCAAATTTTTTAAAAAAGAAAAAACAAAAAAACAATAATTTAATTTAATTTAATTATTTTAATTTTTAATTTAGTTTAAATTTTTTAGTTTTATTTTTTAATTTCTAAAATTTTTAATTTTAACTTTAATTTATTTAATTCTAAATTTTTTAAAATTTTTTAATTTTTTTAAAATTTAATTTTTCTATTTAAATTTTTTAAATTTTTAATTTTTTTTAATTTTTTTTAAATTTAAAATTTTATTTTTAAATTTTAATTTTTAAAATTTTATTTTTAATATTTTATTCTTAGATTTTAAATTTTAATCTTAATTTTTTTTATTTTTAGATTTTATTTATTTTTAAAATTTTTTTTAAGTATAAGAGTTAAATGAATAAAGTGTGAAAGTATAAGAGTAGAGTGAAATAAAGTGAAAGTGTGGAGTGAAGAATGGGGGGAGTAAAGTAAAGTGGTGCGAAATGGGGTGAAGTGTAGTAAAGTGGAGTGTAGTGGGGTGTAAGACTTGATCCACACTAATATTAGTGTGAACCAAGTCTACGCAAGTCATTCTTGTGAATAGGATTGATATATACTATCAAGCATTCATTCAAAGTATACGTATATACAGCACAATATAGACTCCAGGGCCGTCTCGTTCATTTTTGGGCCCTAGAGCAAAACAATAAAAAGGGCCCCTAAAAAACTTAAGGCGTAATGAATAATATAATACACCTTTCGTTTTTTATTGTTAAAATTTAATCTGCTTTATAAAAAAATAATTAATAGCTCATATTACTTAGCAAAAAATGTAAGTTATATATAAATTTAATTCAAATTAATATCACTTATATACATAAAACTAAGTTTTTTGGGCCCTAAAAAATTCGGTAGCCCGCTTTGCCCTTGCTAATCGACGGTCATGTAAAGAGTTCTATGAATCCAACTCAACTATCATAAAATGGAAACACAAAAACTTGCGTAAGACCGTCTTAGAATAAGACGCGGTCCAATATGGAGTCCATTAGCTTTTTTTCCTTGATCTGTGCATTTTTCAATTTTGCTCTTAGAGGTATCAATTTTTACCTTAAATATATCAATTTTGAAAAATTGATATATTTAAGGTAAAAATTGATACCTCTAAGAGCAAAATTGAAAAATCCACAGATTAAGGAAAAAAAGCTAATGGACTCCAAATTGGGCCGCGTCTTATTCTAAGACGGTCTTACCCAAGATCTGCTGAAATGGAAAATCTAACAAATATTGAACTAGGGATGGTCACGCGTTCAGGACCCTGTTGGACCCCCTTCGGATCCGCCCCCTTTTTTAAGGGTCTGGGTCTTTTTTTTGAGATACATCGGATCTGGGTCGGATCTGGATCTAAAAGATAATTGGCGGGTCCGGGTTCAGGTCCAAGAACTGGACTCTGAACCCGTCCCTAGGACCCTTATAAATATTAAATTGTCCAAATTTTTGTCTTCTACGTATGAATTCGGCCCCTAACACTTATTTTCTTTACATATAATCATAATATATATAAATGATATATATATGCTACTTGCTAAACGCTAACCCAATTACCCTTATTTCATGGACTTAAACTAGTATTTATAATAGAAATTAAGCGTATATAGATGACGTTATGCGACTTTAGATGTTAAATTAGTATTAAATATTTGTAAAATATATACGATCTTACAAATATACGAAAATATAATGACTTACAAATAGTTCAAATTTGAAAAATCAAAGAGACTTTTTTTAGACCCATTAAGGACCCTAGACCAATCAGGTTCGAAGGGTCTAGATCTGAGTCTGAAAATTTTAGACCCTTATACTCTGGATCCCGGTCTAGATCTCAAAAAATTAAAAGGGTTCGAATCCAAGTTTGGTTGGACCCGCCCCATGACCATTCCTATATTAAACCCTAAAATTTTACGTTATCTCATTTCCAAGCATCCTCATTAAAAACTCAAAATTGATCAAATAGAAAGTCCTCTACATTTAAATGCTATTGAGATGATTTATCCCACATCGACAAATTAAAGATTGTGTGCAGTGCACATTTTATAAGTCATTAAAACCCTTCTTCCCATTGTCATATGGTTTTGGGATGTTATATATCTCCTTGACTTATAAAGTGTATGCACCTCGTGTCTCCACCCGTTAACATGTTGACATTTTACAATCAGTGGCGAATCCAGCACTCAAAATGATGGGTAGCATCAAAGTATTGAAGAAAATTAATAAAAAAAATTTGGCAGAGTCTTATTTGTAAGATATACAACCCAAAATTTTTCATTATTCTAAATTAACATGTAAGTAAAATATCGTAATAATAATCTCATATCACTGCCATTATAAAATAAAAAGGGCGATGTCTGTCATCCACATCGCGAAATACAAAATTACAAGTTAAGTTACAACGAGATCAAAGATTGACTTAGTGAAATACCCTTTGTTCTGAAATATTCGTTGTATTATGATTATGATTATTGACACTATTCACAGTTCAAGCCTATTTTATATATAATGACTTATATGTAAGAAAAAATATATGCAAGTGAGATCTTGTTTGAATCGTCTAATTGCATACTTATATAAAATTAACTTCTTATAGTTTTTAGATGTTTATATTTCAATATATAAATGATTAAAATAACATAAACTGTCAAATGTAGCAAGTATAGTGAAATGAAGGAAGTAACAAAAAAAGGAAAATATTTTTTTTTAAAAAAACATGGGTAGCCTATGCTACCCAATGTATACTTCCTCCGTTTTGAAATACTCGCTACATTTTCGTTATCGACACTATTCATCGTTCAGGCTTATTTTACATATTGCGGCTAATGTATAAGAAAAAATATAGTCAAGTGAGATGTTATTTGAATCGTCTAATCGCATATTTTCATAACATCAATTTTTTATATTTTTAGACTTGTATAATTTAATATATAAACAATTAAAATAACGCATTAAATTGCGTAAAAAAGTAAAATGTGACAAGTATAGTGACACGGAGGAAGTAATATACATCCGCCTATGTTCAAAGCAAATTCAACCTAATTTAACAATCCTAAATATTTCAAAATGGAGGTATTACGTTACCAGCCAGTTTCCTGAGAGACCGTCTTTCTGAGAGACGTCTCTTAGGTCCAATCCATTAAAACTTATTTTCTACATTTACTCTACATTTTTCCTAATGGGCCAACTCACCAATCAAAAATACCGACTCTCACAAAAATTTGTGTTACATGATCGAAGTCTACAAGATTTGGACTACTACACAAACATAAACGTGGATGTCGTCAATTAACAACCATATGCATATAATTATGTACTACACTCCTCACTCTTATAATGTACGAAAACATATGGGTTGTGGGCCCAACAAAAGGGCCTCTACTGACTGAAAATCCTAAAGGGCCCACCTGTTTTATTTAACCGGGTCCCACCTAGACCCGCGTAGTGTACGAGTTTCTGGCTTTCTTTTTTTTACCCTTTATCATTCATTCATTCATTCTCATCATCATCATCATCTCATTCTTTTCTAATCCTTTTCTTTTTTCCTCTTCTTCCTCCTATTTATTATTTATTTGCTCTTCTTTTATTTTTCTTCATTTATCACCGCCTTTAAAACAAAAGAAAATCCAGAATAAATAAATAAGTAAATTGATAGATAAATAAATAAATTTTAAAGAAAAAGTGTTAAAAATGGCGTCGGAAAAAATGAGTACAAGAACGCCGGGAACGAGGACAAGAGTAGGGAAGTATGAATTAGGGAAAACATTGGGTGAAGGAAATTTTGCTAAAGTTAAATTTGCTAAAAATGTTGAAAATGGTGATTTTGTCGCCATTAAAATTCTTAATCGTGATAAAGTTCTTCAACATAAGATGGTTGAACAGGTTAATCTTATTCGCCTTTTCTTTTGATTACGGTTTATTACGATTTCACGAATTATATTCTCCTAATTCACTTGCGTCATTTTCGGATTTTTTTTGGGGATTTTCAAAGATTTTTGAATTTATTTTAGGATTAATTTTCTAAATCCCTAAATAATTATTGCATGTTTGTTTTTTTGGGGGATTTGGTTTATAGTGTTCTTATATTAATGATCAGTACGAGGTTTTTATTTTTTTATATCAAATTTTATAAAAACGAAAAAAAATTGTAGTACTCCATTAATTTTGATAAAATGAATTTTTTTGGGTTTTGGATGATTTAACGTTTAATTTTGATATGACTTTTTAAAATTGATTAAAAGGAGTATTTTTGATTCGAATATTCTTTTAAAAAGTGATTGTTATCCATAAATCCTTATCTACTACTATTTGCTTGTTTGATTGTTTATTGTTAATAGATAAAGAGAGAAATTGCAACAATGAAGGAGATCAAGCATCCTAATGTGGTTAAACTCCATGAGGTACTCTAACTTGATTTAATCTCATACTTCTTCAATGCTTAATGATCATTCATTATCGTGTTGTTTAACTCGATTTGGATTGGGAATGTTTTGCTTATTACTTCCCCTTTCCATCATACCTGCTAAACTTCACTTTATTACACAATTTATTACGCAATTTATATGCATAACCAAAAAATAACAAAAATTTTAATAATGTAATAATACGCTATTAAACGATTTAATCAAAATCTCACTTGACTATCTTGAGTGACTATATTTTTAGCTTAAATAACGAACAATACAAAAATGACTTGTAGCAAGTATATCAGAACATATATAGTATTTAGCTGTGGTAGGTCGATGGTACCTATGCCAAGATTAAAGGGCAAAGAATCATATTTACATAAGGAGCAGTAAAGTCAGCAAATAATAGAAGTAAAAATCATCAGTTACATGTATGTTGCATTGATGTTTATAGTAGTATGTTACTGTTATCACTAGAAAACTTTGGTACATTTATCGAAGTTTAGATTATGTGGGGCTGTGAGAGTGATAAATGATCAAGTAATACAGTGCGGTATGAAAGTGCATAAAAATATATAATGCCCATTTTAAAATAGTAAACACTAAACAATGCCTTGGGTTGACACCAATTATGTTACACTACATGCATTGGCGGCATCAGGATTCCTGTGCCCATTATTGAATAGTAAACACTAAATATCAGTGCCTGCATCTTTCGGGCACTGATATATAAAAAAAGATTAAAAGGAGCTGCTGCGAATCGAACTGAACCTGAGATCAGCAATGCAAATATGTTTTGCTTTCACTTAACTAACTGTGGTACGTGTATTGTATTCAATAATAATAATAATAATTATAATAATAATAATAATTATTATTATTATTCTCTACTAAGTTAAAAGTTTATATATATATATATATATATATATATATATATATATATTTATAATATTTCATTGAAAAAAATAATTAAATTATTTTTGTATTGATTGTGCACTTATTGAGCTTTAATTGTGAAAAATCTTACTATTTAGAAGTCTATATTAGTTTAGATAACAAATTACAATTATTTTGACAAATAAATTCGATCAATAAGTTGGAATTACAATAAGAAATAATGTGTCTTATAGAAGTACTAATTTAGGTTTTATCATTCATGGAGTGTACAATGTTACTTATAGACCTAGATAGCAGATGCGAACTTATTTTAGGTGAATTTTGGCAAGTGAATTTTGGCAAGACGTGCATTTTCATTTTTTTTTGTTGAGCTGAGACCATGTCTTCACATAGCTTTTACCTTGTCCGTCTATGGCATAATGTTGAAAGTATGTTTTTGTAAGTTATCCTACCACGACAACATAGTGTTTGTTTTTGTTGTTTTGAAGTAAAAGTGTCCGATGTTACCTTCTTTGTCAATCTTGGAATGGGCACAAGTGTGGGAGTCTTATCTTTTCAAGGGTTCTAATTTCTAATGAATGGTTTGTTTAGTTATTGTTTTGTTTGCAACTGCGAGTTTGTTCAGAACATGGCTGAAACCCTGAAACTAATCTAACACAATGTGGATGCTGTTGTAAAAAGTGTAAAACAGGATTATAGTGGTATTGTATTGTCAAAGTCATAGCTAGTTGGAGTGATTCTTTGGGGTTGGATATTAGGATTTTTATCGTTTATTTCTTGTTACATTCTGCTGCCTTAATTTCATTCATAAATGTGATAGTTGAGTACTAGGAGTAGTATCTATTTCATTCTGTATGAGGATGCATTTTGGTGAGTCGTTTACTATGTATTTATGTATATGCTCATGCACTCTAATCTAATCATGTCTTTCCGAGTAGGTCATGGCAAGCAAAACAAAAATCTATATTGTCCTTGAACTAGTTGATGGAGGCGAGCTCTTTGACATCATAGTGAGTCCTTCCTTTATGATGTTAATTTATTCCCTTTGTAGGCTGTAATGATGAGATTTGATTTCACGCAGACTTGTCTATGAAAGTGATCGCGTTACAGCTATCTAAATGCTCCTTTAAACTTACCTTAATTGAATTTTGATGCTCAATTTCATGACTTGTTTTAGTTCATCGTCCATATTTTATGGCAATTCTTTTTTTGCGCAGGCGAAACAGGGCAGACTTAAGGAAAGTGAAGCCAGGAAGTACTTTCAACAGCTAATTAATGCGGTGGATTACTGCCACAGCAGAGGCGTGTATCATAGGGATCTTAAGGTTTTCCTCACTCCAAATTTTTATTGATTATACTTATCTTGTCCTTGTCCGTAGAGAAAATTTTAGTTGCATGCAGTCTTGTGGTTTGTTACTTCTTTTGATCTCTTTATCTTTGTAAATCACTTGCAGCCGGAGAACCTACTTCTCGACTCCAATGGTGCTCTGAAAGTTGCAGACTTTGGATTAAGTGCATTTTCGAAGCAAGTGCGGGTAAGTAGTATATGATTTATCACTTGATCTTCCGGACTCCTTCATTTCATGTCTTTTAGAACCTACTCATGAAAGAATAACCAAGCAGAAATGACATACGAAAGGAAATTAAAATGTGAAACTTCGCATTTAAGGAATAGACGTTTAATATATATAATTTGCAGGAGGATGGTCTACTTCATACTGCCTGTGGAACTCCTAATTACGTTGCTCCTGAGGTACTCATATGTAATCTTTAAAGCTGTCATTTTCGTTTTCTGTTTAGTTCTCGTGCTCCCTAACTATTTTCATTTATCATCAGGTGCTCCTTGATAATGGTTATGATGGTACATCTGCTGATATATGGTCCTGTGGTGTCATTCTCTTTGTGCTAATGGCTGGGTACTTGCCTTTTGATGATCCGAACATCATAAATTTGTACAAAAAAGTGAGTGTTTCGGGATTTATTTGATTTGATGCACGCCTTATTCACTGAGAAATGAAATCTTTGACATGGGTTGTTTTTTTTTTTTTGTTTGTTTGTTTGATTGCTGCAGATTCATAATGCTAGCTTTGTAATGCCTTCATGTTTTTCGTCTGGTGCTAAGAAGTTGATTAACCGTATTCTTGATCCTAATCCTCTAACGGTAAGACTTCACGATGAAATAAATCTTGGAATGTGTCTTTGGTTTCTCCGTCTCTCATTTTTGTCATGTTCAAAGATCTCTAATGAGAATGTTACTTAACTGTAGAGGATCAAAATTTCGGAAATTTTACAAGATGAATGGTTCAAAAAGGACTATCATCAACCAAGTTTTGCTGAGGACGAGGATGTGAATCTTGATGATGTAGATGCTGCTTTTAACAACTCAGAGGTGAGATTTTTTTGCATTACCAAATTTTGATTAGTCTATTAAATCAAAAATTAATATCTTACTGTTTGCTTTGCAGAAAAATCTGGTCACAGAAAGACGGGAGAAGCCAGTATCTATGAATGCTTTTGAGCTTATTTCTGGGTCACGAGGTTTCAGTCTTGATAGCCTTTTTCAGAAGGAAGCTGTATGTTTCTTTTTGCAGAGCTTTGTCTTGTATTTAACTATAATGTTGTGCTATGTTAATGGTAGAAAAGAATATAAGATTCGGTTGTGGATTAGTTTCCAACTTTAGACAAAACAAACTAGAGTCGGAAACAAGACACTAAGTTGGCCTTGACACTTGAAAACACTCTTTACACTTGCAAGGTTAATGTCAAAACTCGAGGGACGGCAATTTTTGGATTTGAAAATTAGAGTAATTAGTGGTAAAAATGTATGGACTAGTCCATTGTTGTCTAAATGAGTCTGTTTTCTTGGTCTCTGCATGATCTACAAAGACTCCAATGCCATTGAATGATCTTGGGTGGGTTTGGGGTCAAATATACGCAACCTTACCCTTGTTAGTGATAACAAAGAGGTTGTTTTCCGATTGACCGTTTTGGCTTTACATAAATAAAACATGCACAAACTAGGGGTCAAGTTCCAGTGAGAATCAAGCTTTTATGAGAACCAAACTCCCTGATAAAAATGTGTTACTTTTTTTACAGAGGATGTGTTACTTTTTTTACAGAGGATGTGTTACTTTTGGACAAAATAATGTTACTTTTTAACAAAAAAAAGTGTTACTTTCAGAAAAAATAATTTTTTTAAAAAAACAAAAATATTAAAAAGTAACACGTTTTTTCCGAAAAGTAACACATTTTTTGGTAAAAAGTAACACCTTTTTATGAGTTATTTTCAGAATTTTTTTCTAAAAGTAAGACTTTTTTGTGTAATAGTATCATAAAAACAATAACACTTTTTTTGTCTAAAAGTAACACATTTTTAGTAAAAAGTAACAAATTTTGTAAGGCAGTTTGGTTCTCACGGTTCTCATATAAGGATGGTTCTCACCGGAACTTCTTCCCACAAACTAGTGACTATTAATTATCTTTTTCTTTTCTGTATAAATGTTGAAGGTGTAAAATCTTTGTTGATTGAAGCAAAATCTCAATATCTTTCATAAATCATATATCATGATTCTTTAATTTTACTTTATAGGGTAATGTAAAACGAGAAACGCGTTTTACTTCTCAGCGCCCGCCCAACGAGATCGTGTCTAAAATTGAGGAAGCTGCTAAGTCTCTCGATTTTAATGTTCGAAAGCAAAATTATAAGGTATGTATTGTTGAATGCCTTAAGTCTCTCTTTCATTAGTTTTTGTTTTGTGTGGACTTCAGTATGAGTATCAAGTTATGAGTATGATGTTTTATTCTGGTCTTCCCCAGATGAAGCTACAAGGTCATACAAGCGGAAGGAAGGGACGGCTTTCTGTTGCTACTGAGGTAATTAGTGTTGTGTATTTTGATTTTTGTCATGATGATGCAACAACTTTTGTGAACATGACTTGACCCATTATTTTCCGACCCAAATTTGAGAATAGGCCCAAACGCAAACCTCTGTAATTGATGTATAAGTTGGGCAAAATCAGCGCTTACGTAGTTTGATCAAAGGACAAACTTGAATTGTTTTAATCATTTTCAGGTGTTTGAAGTAGCGCCTTCTTTGCATGTAGTAGAGTTGCGGAAGACCGGAGGTGATACCTTAGAGTTTCACAAGGTACATACACTCAAATAATTACTAAATTTAAGTTTTTGAAATTTATGGACATCATAGTGTCTTTGAGGTCTTTATACCGAATTCAACTATTTGATATTTCAATTTTATTTTATGATAGTTCTTTAAGAACTTCTCATCGGGTTTAAAAGACGTTGTTTGGAAAAGTGAAACAATAGATGAAGGTTCAAGGTAACGGAAGTCTTCCATCACACAACCAGCTAGTCCGAGTTGGGAGATTACTGAGAATTGTTGATATCTCCCTTTGTTTTAGGATAGGGGAGGAGGCGAATCTCACATGATCGATGGATACCTTATTGTAGATGTTAGATGCTAGTGTAATGTAAGTTATTGTTCTGGATTGACTGTTACCTTCCCCCCTCCCTCCACCCAAACAAGCAGGGGCGCGAAGCGGGGAACCAATTTTATTCAATTGGTATGTATGATGTTTGTACTATGACATAATCATATAAACCTTAAGTACATCTTTTCTTGACATTTTCAAATATTGTGTATGTGTGTGTTTGTATGTGCTTGCGAAGAAAGTCATAACGACAATGGCGTGCTTATTAAGACAGGCTTGGGCTATCGATACTTTCTCGACACTACCAACCGGCAACCGCAATGTTAGGAATTTTCGGAAAGCTAAGGACGAAAGGTAGGATACTTCTCAAATGTTATGTGTTTAGACTTTGAGCTTTCTTTTCATTCAAGGCCCTTTGCCTTCATTGGACTTTCTGCTCAAGAGTGGGACAATAGGGTCCTTTGAGATTCTATGTAGAAGCTAAGCTTTGAATTACCCTTTGAATCCAAGTGCAAATCATGCGTTCCGCGTGTTTTGATGATATTCCTCTTAATTTGCATTATTTATTTTTTTCATTCTAATTTCCAGCAATTTCTTATTGGGGCTTGGACTGTATCATTGTTGTTAATACACATTTAAATTCTTTTCTAGTATCATCAACATAATTTAATTCTCACTTTATTTAATAAAGCCCGTTTTGTATGAGACCATCTCATGGTAAGATAATCTCAAAACAAGAAACCCATAAGTTAAAAGTTCTATTATTAACCTATTTAACCCAAATATGAAGTATGTTTCAAGTGAAATCATCACATACAACAATTTGCGATGGGCATTTAACATTAACTTTACTGCATTAAAGGACAAAATAATACAACTTCCCATAGGGATGAGGTGAGGGGTGGTCAGGGTAGAGAAGTGACACTGACACCACTTAAAATAGGTTAAAAATTTCATAAGGTGTCCTGAGAGACCGTCTATGGCATAGACGACACTCTCAGTAGCCCAACCCAATGGAAATTTCAGTTATTATTTTGGAAAGTGTAAAAATGGGTTGGACCATTACACCCGTCTATGCTATAGACCGTCTATAGCAAAAATTTGTGTAAAAATTTAATGTACAATAAGAATTAAAAATGAACTTCGTTAAATTTGTTGTGTAGTTACTCTTTCAATCTTAATTTTTTTTATTAAAAAACATGCCCTTGATAATACTTATTAATTTTCGTCTTTATTTATTTTTAATAAAAACCTTGTTCTTAATAATAATCTTTAATTTTTTTATAAAAATACATGCCTTAAATAATACCTATATTAGTCAATCACTTAAATTAATCCGCTCTTTCTCATACTCCCCTCAAGAATTACATTTGTTCTCTTTAAAGCAATCACTTAGGGACAAAGTGAAAAGGGAGTATTGTGTGATAAAGAAATGAGTCACTTTATAGAAAACTCATAGGTACAAAGGAATAACGTTTAAGGAAATTAATTAGTTCTTGTGATTAGAAGTAGTTAAGCTAATATTTGAGATTAGAATGAATAGGGAATGAGATTAAGATGTTAATTAATAACACCTTAATTTATATTAAAAGAAAGTGCTCTCTAATTTGAATTGAATGAAATAAGTAAATAGTGAATTTACATTTTATTTGTGCAAGAATAAATAGGTTTCAAAACCTTAATTACATGTATATAATAGATAGATAAATAATAGATATAAGTGTTGTCACTCTTTCAGAGACGTACTCAAATAATCTATTAGATTCGTGGATCCGCCTCTAGCTGCATATGTCCTGCTAGGTTTTCCAATCCACTGCTAATGATCATCAACTCGATAAACTACTAATTGACCGTGAATATAAGGAGAGCATTAATCGAGTCTTATATTAATAAATCCGAAAATAATGACAACAGTAATGCTAGAGTTTTAATTTCAAAAATTAATACCGGCTACCTAAAACCAATATATCATTTTCAATAAAATTGCTCATAACTCGAAGATAAATCATTGATAGCCAACCAGTGGCAAAATGTAATGCAATGTGACGTACAACAATCACAGCCCACAGGCGGCTATCCGTTTGCATTTATTTTGTGGAATGTTGAGTTAGTATGAATATATGATTATGCATGTGTTTCGCAACAAATTAAATACATAATTGGCCAGCAGTTAGTTAGCTAGCTAGCTAGTTACACACAATTTATCTGCTATTCCTATGTTGTGTGTCATTTCTTCTCTTCCTTGTAATCAAGTCAAGAGGTGCCAAATGAATTTTGAACTTTTTTTAAATTAAAAGTTAGATATACTTGCATGCAGAGGTATTCAAAACAAATCCGATTACTCGATATTTACCCGACCCTGTAACCGAACTCGACTTCAAATTAAATTTAAATTATATATGTAAAAACCAATGTGTACTCAAAACCCGATATTGAACCGACTCGAATCAGGGACTCAAAATCGATCCAATGACCTGAATGAACACCTCTACTTACATGTTCCATCATTATTCCTTCTAATATACTAGTTATATTTCACTTTATTACGCAACCCAATGCTGTAAGTAAAAGACATATGATTCCAGAGGTAGTCTACGTAAATGACGGTGATTTATAATATTGACAAATCACCCTTATGTGGAATATTTTGATAGGGTTAAGCTATTAGGATTTTAATTTATCTTTTTTCGTTCTGTTTATTTTTTGATGTTTGTTTTGTTTTTTTTGCGGCGATATACATATCACGGTGATTGATTAGATATTTCTGACATAGGGGTTTTTGAATCGAAAAAAAATATGTTAATGTATTAATAAAAATACATATATTTAGGCTATAGATAAAGTGCAAAATAAAAAATTTGTGTATGATCTCAATGTTTTCGAGACGACTCTGATTTCTAACAATTTCACATGTCATGTTGTGAAAGAAACATCATATCATATGGGCTCTAATTTTTGATATATATATATATATATATATATATATATATATATATATATATATATATATATATATATATATATATATATATATATATATATATATATATATATATATATATATATATATATATATATATATATATATATATATATATATAAAAGATTTTTTTATTAAAGTTTCTTAAAATATATACTCCCTCCGTTCCTTTATGTTCTTCCACCTTACTATAACGGGTAGTTTCAAAAGTTTTTCCACTTTAGAATACTTTCTATTTTTGGAAAGTTTTCATCTCACTTTTACTCCTTAAAACCCCACTTTCCTTACTTCACACTACTATTTAATTATTTTCTCTTTCATACTTCTAATACAATCATTACTTTACATTACTATTTAATTATTTTTTCTCTCATACTTCCAATACAATCATTACTTCCCACTACTAGATAATTAAAATAATAACCACTACCACCAAAGATTTCTTCTTTCTTAATATTTGTGAAAAACCCAAAGTGGAAGATCAAAAAGGAACGGAGGGAGTATTTGCTTTTTATGTTGAAGTATTTGCTATATTATTAAAGTTTTTTCATCAAAGTTTTAATTTTTAATGTATTTCATGAAGAAAGAAAAGATACATAATAATCAAAAATATTTTTGAGAATGACAAAAAATCATTAGGATAACGTTGTTGCAAGATCACCTAGATTTGTCTTTAATAATATATGAGAACTTTAATTAATACACATATCAACAACCTAGTTTTTTCATTAAAAATAGAATATATTCTAAAATCATCTATCTATTTTATAATAAGAAATATTATAATTTTAACTAATAACATTTTGAATCTCAATATAAAATTTATATTTATATTTTTATACTAACAATTTCATTGCATTGCACGTGCATTACACGAGTTTTTATACTAATGTATAATAGTTATTAGGGCTATAACCATCTGTTTGAGCTTATTATTTTGGTTTAATTGGTTTTTGAAGGTTTGATATGAAATAGAAAATCAATATGAAAAAATATCACAGATTTCAATTACATCCATCATTTCAAGTGGAATTTTTAAGCTAAGTAGGAAGAAGCAAATATGACGGCTAGTAAGTATCTACAATAGCCGATTAAATTTAACAATGAATGGTGTTAGCAAAAAACATACAAGAGTTAAATTATTCAGAAATAATCAATAATAGTGATTATTCATTGGGCGCAGATGAACAACAATGACAATTTTCCAAAAGAGACATGAAGGTTGTAAGATCGTAATCATAGGGCAAAAATGTTGCCAAATTCAACACGCGAAAAATGACATTTTAGCATTATAAGCTAATCTTGAGTTATTTCGTAGGACATGTGCAATGAACAAGACAAGACACAAAAATAAAAATTTTAAAAGCTTTTTTTTTTTTATTTTATAATATTGATTCAACTCGTGATTTTATAAATGTTTTACAATAAACATATTAAAAATATTTTTATTTTTTGATCTATGAATAAAGGCTATCTACTATCTACTACACTAATTAATATAAGGCACCTAAAAAATACTATTATGAAGGATTAAAATGTGATTAATGACTAATCTAGTTGTAATCATGTAGGTTTAGGAGGCTAGGAGTAATGATTGTTTGTCATTTTCATGAAATAATTAAAATTTGGTTTTGCTTGAACAATTTTCAAAAATGCATTAAATATTGCTAATGTCATTTTCTTAACAACATAATTAATAACCCATTTTCCTAACTATATTTCTTGTGCCACTAACTTGAAGCAATGCAAGAACACATTTTGCTAGTTTAATAGTAGCTAGGATTATATCGTCCTCATCTTGAAGGACATAGTCCATTAGGGTGGTCCGAATTTAGTTAATTGTAATTGTCAATTAACATATAATTAAACTTATAAAACTATATTTGTTTCTAGTCTATCTGTAACCAGGGACGGATCAAAAATATACAATAGTTTTCTATGTTTTGTTTATTTTTACAATTCTAATTGTTTTTAGGCGGCCTAAAGACAAAGTAAAGCAAAAGTAATGCAGTATTAATATTTGAGGTTTTTTTGTTTTTGTAAACGGCCTGTGTAATCATATACGTCGCAAATGATCGCAATCGTACCCTCCTTGTCATAATTATCATTGACATATATAAATTATGGTGATTCGATGCATATATAGTGTCATTATGGTGATACAAAGGAGTAGGCGAGGGGAGATGGTTGGGGAACAAGTATGGATTAATAACTTATATGACCAACTTTAGATAATTGTTGGATTATCCATCACGTATGCTTGGTGAGTTGTAGTTTCAACTAGCAAGATATTGACTTTTGACTTTGCGTCTATGCTGTTATAGGGTAGGTTGAAAAAAGAATATAATTAGATGAAAATCATACTTAAAATTTAGCGTAAAAATATGGTATTTACTCTACATGAGCATTCTAAAAAATTAAATACGAGTAATTACTAATTCTATAGTCCAAATAATAATTTGGAAAAATTGATATTAATAATCTAACTTTTCACTCATCCGCTATGAATAATTCTACCTTTAAATTATTTTCTAATAATCCAACATTTGCGATAAATTTCCCCACAACATACCATATTACTAATAATTGGTGATAAAAGGGTATGCTGCTAGCAAACAAAAATAAAGATTAGATGATTCACAGCAAACTAAAGGCAAACGTTGGATTATTTAAAAATAATCAAAAAATTAAATTATTCACGGCAGATAAGCAAAATGTTGGATTATTAATGTCAATTTTTCGTAATAATTTTTAATATTTTTAAGTACCCACCCAACTTAATTATAAATTCAATGTGATGCATGGTGTATTGTTAAGGCCTTATGGGGTATTTAAGTAGTGGGGTAATGCTTGAACTTTTCTAACTACTCTCTTTATCCCATAACAAATCCATTTATTTGATTGATATTGGGAGTCCTCTCATGGGACTTTGAACGGTAGGGGTGGCAAATGGAGCCTTGGAGGAATTCTTTTAATTTAGAATTAATTATTGATATAAAATTTATAAAACATCTACATCAAATTTAATACTCCCTTTAAGATCACGATTTAATCTAACAAAAATTACGATTATAAATATAGATAATATCTCACAGTCTTGCATATATTCTCTCTTTAACATATATGTATTGTTATTTAATACAATTTTTCACGAAGAGGCCTTTCATTTTTGATTTAGCTAGTTTTCATTTTAAATGTAGCATATATAATTACTTTGTATATATAAAATTAACATTTTCGATATCAACATATCAATTTTTTTTACCATACATTAAAAATACACTCCTAACATCTACATATCAATGTGTACTAATTTTAGTATTTTTGTTAGACTTGCATTACTCCCTCCTAAGTCGCTCTTCTTCAACATTATTTATTCTCTCTGAACAAATAAGAGTAATATTACCCTTGTTAACGATAATACTAATAAAGAAATTATTTCCGATTAATTTTTAATAGCAAACGTCACATACAATTTCACATGAAATGGATAATCAAGGATACCAACGTAGTTAGCTAGATAGTTGGATGTCCATATCACTATACACCAAGTCCACGTTAATGGTTTCAATATACTCGTAATTTAAGGCACTCATATCATGCAATTAATACTAACTTAAATTTATCAGTTGAGCGATAACCAGTAACAAGTGAACAACTAGATTGACCCATATCATGATGCCATGAGCCATGATCCGACCACAAGGAATGAGAGCAACAAGCTCTTGCAAGAGGTTGCGATCAGGGCCGGTCCTAAGGGTGGGCAAGAGAGGTCGTCGCTCAAGGCCCCATGTCAAAAAAGCAAAATTAATGGTTATATATAAAGTTCATATAGGTTATAAATTGCAAAGAAAAAGGACCCTAATGTGCTATTTTGCCCAGGGCCCTAAAATATTTAAGGCCGGCCCTGGTTGCTATAGCCTACATAGGAAGTCGGCAATTGGAGACATGTGTTGCAAATTCCTACTATTCATTGACAAATCAAGCAATGGATAATGTCTGAGAATGAGACAAAAATATAAATGGATGATAAAAATAAGTAGTTAAGAACTTAAGATAGAGAGAGTATAAGTCTATAGAAAAAAATTTTTAAAAAAAAGAGAATGAGATTAAAAAAAAACGAGACAAACTATAATGAAAAATTGTGTAAATTGAGAGGAATAGGGAGTATTAAAAATATAAATAGTAATTTGATCCCTCTGTTTAATTAAAATTACCTTATTGTTAACTGTCAAGGAACTAATTCAACTTAAAGCTTAAGTTGATGGTTAGAAAGTTTTAAAAAGCGAATAAAGTGATATTTTATAGAAAAATGTATAGATAGAATTAAAATATGTGAACGAAAATTATAGATTATGGCTAAAAAAGTAAAAATAAAAATAGAAAAAATATAATAAAAAAAAACTAAAAAATGTGAGATAAATTTCGTAGAATGAGATGTAGTTAGGGACTATTGCCGGTTTGTAATGAGACAAAAATATTGTCCCTTGAGGATAGGGTATTCCTTACCATGCTCGGTCCTCAGATTAAATTGTAGGCTGGAAAATTAGTTGTATATTCAGTGGCAAAACTGTGTAGGGTCTCAAGCTGGTCAAACTCTACCATAAAACAATGTGTCATATACAAAATTTCTTTAAAAAATTATAAAAAAAATGTAATATGCTCTCTAATGAAGTATTTTTATTTAATTATTACTGTTAATTTCGAGAATCTCATAATTATAATTTTAGATCTAGGTTGCCATTGTTTAGACACAAAAAATTGTTGGCATAAAATATAAATATTATCCATCGACAAGTAAAGGTTTTATAAACAAAGGAGTAGTTGTAGCTTTTTCATATGTGTGGAACGAACTAGCATTATTTGAAAGGTTGTTTATCTAATTTCACTCCCGTTAATAAGAATATTAATATATAAAATAAATAATTAAATCTATAACTTTTAAGAAAATAATTACGATACTCTACTATTAATTCGAAAATTACATCGAATATTGTATGTGTTTGATCTTGGATTCCCCATCTTGCTATTAGGTAATCTTCCAAAATCTTCAAAGGTACGTACCATAAAATGCATGGAAGCAATGTGAATCCTTTTGTGCCGATTGATCATTTGTTACATGTTCAGTCATTTGAATTGGTCTTATTGTAAGAAAGACGAGGTAGCAAAGTCAAGTCTCTCATTCTCATTTAAACATTCTCCTTAAATTTTTTAATGTAAATTAATTTTGCATTAACTTTAATTGTGTCCAATCCTCGACGAGAAGAACAATAAAAGTGTGTATACATATATCTATTTAAACTTATTTCTCTACATATTTAAAAAGATATTCTAAATTTAATTTTCGGAACACGTTCCTCCGACCTTATCTCAGATACGACCCTAAACCTAAGTCTTGACGTTTGACTCACATTCGGTTTTAGTAGGGGTGTTCAAAACCGGATATCGGGTCGACCCGGATCCGAAAATTCGGGTACCCGGTTTATTAGAATTTTTTTTTTTTGTCGTTTTTTCGTTCAACCATATGTTTTTTATCTCTATTTTTATTTTGAAATTTTTTTTTAATATAAAATTCAAATATTAACTCTCTAAAAATATGTAGCTTTATTAGTCATAAAAGAAAAACTAAAAAAATTAAAGAATAAGATTATTGCTCATTGGTTTAAGTAAGGATAATCATAAAAAAAATAATTCGGAAGAGAACAATTGTTTTAAGATTTAACTCGGGATTAGCTTGAAAGTTACTATCATCATTTTATTTAAGAAAAAAAAAATCAAAATCAAAGCAAAACCGGACAGTTTTCAAAAACATGTGACCCGAATCCGGTTTTTAAAGATCTGGATTATGCGGTTTGCAAAAACCGGGTTAATTATTCGGTTTCATAACCGGATACAGGATAATCGGGATTAGGTTTTGTAAACTGGATTTTTTTGATCTTGGTTGACTCACACGTACATGTACAGTTACAAGGTGGCTACTTGCCAAATTGAATAATACTCATCATTTTATCATTGTATGGACCATTATATGATGCTTGACTGAAAATCACTTTGCCATTACAAGGTTGTACAGTTGCCCATATACTAGGAACTGTTCTTCGAGGATGAAAGTGAACTCATTGAGAAATGATTATCAATATACTCATTAAAAACTATTTAATTCTGACATAATATTTTCGACACTTCATTAAAATATCACCATATATTCTTAGAAAATTATCATAATATTATAATTTAAATTTATGACAATTCCTTCAAATGTCATCAAATATTTTAGTGATATTTGCAAATAATATGACAATGATACTTTAAATGTCACAATTAATACTATTATTTATGCTCATAATTAAGTAATTGTATTGCATTTGCATAACAACATTAGTATAAGGTAGACGAACAACTCATGTGTAAAAGTAAATTGGAATGCAAATTCATTTATACGGTCGCGTTTTCAGTTGGATTTGTTTATTGGTCTTTTTTAATAGTTAATCTGGATCCGTTTGAGTATGCCGAGGTTTTGGAGTTTAATATAGATATGACGATTGGATAAATTTACGATTAGAACTACCTTATAAAATCGGCTTGTTTGAACTTTTGGATTGTATTATGATCTTACCACCTAAATTTTTGAACTAAGTAGGTTCGCAATACATTCAGTAACTACCTATGATCCGAATTGGTCCCCTATTTTTAAGTCTTAGGATCGCGAAATCGTAGATCAAGACTCAGATCCTAATAAAAACTATGGTTAAAGGTATCAATGACAACTAATCATGGAATATTATTAACGTATTAATGATTAACTAGGTACATACCCGTGCTAAGCACGAAATCATAAGAATTTTTGGGAAAACATAAGAGAAAAAAATTAGACATTAAAGATTGTTGTAGAAGAGAAAAGAAGCATTAATGGAAAAATATATGAGGCAAAATCAAATATGGGTTAAATTAATTAAGCAAATCAATAAAATTAAATTAAATTTAAAAACTACCTAAAATAACTTAAGTAAAATTAGGCGAGAAAATAACTCTTAAAATTATGACAATTGTCACATTCTTCTATTACTTTAGTAGAATTTATGATTATGATGGCAAAGGATAAAAGTCACAATAGTCGCATTCATAAGGTTCTGACCAAGGACAGAGAACGCCCTCGACCATTAGACTGCGCTCTTCATTCCACCTTGAGCTATACCCCTTGGTTAGTTATTCTGTTATTTTTCATTCTAAGCCTTTTAATCCATTTGTTCAATATAAGTGATTAACAAATAGTTAATTACATAAAACAAAAAATTAAAAAATTAGTCAAATTAGTCAAAACAGACAAATTTAAGTCACAATTAAGTTTCACTTTCTTCAATAGTTTTGAGTTACATGTTTATAATCCAATGTATAACTTTTATGTAGTCAACTTTAACATGAAAAATTATTGTGGCTAGCTCTAACATGGCTAGATATCGGAATCTTATAAATCAGCCTTAAATAGTTAATTATTTACACATTTATAAAAGGCTTATTAGGGATCCATAGCCCCACCAAAATAAATAAAGTATTGAATATTTGAAGATAAAAGATCACTATAAAGAAAATTTAGAGGGAAGAGATCAAACCAAAGAAAATTAGTACCTCTACATAGTGATACATAGAGGTGTTTTGATACTTTGGTTGTTTGGGCCGGTTTCGGGTATAATTTCTAAGATGTAGTAATTTCAAATTTTAAGTATATATGAATCTTGAACATCTGATTTTTATTTTTATATGACTTATATTGAGTCAATCAAGTCATATTCAATTTCGGTTAATCGGGTCAATTTTAAACAGCTTCGGCCTAATTTTATAGTACAAATTGTTAAAAGTATAAAATAATGGACTTTTACGTGAAAACTATTATAGTGGCACTTGCATAGTTAGCAATCAAATTCATATATCAACATCTTAAAAGTTAACTTGAAACTATCTTTTATACATTTATAAAGGGGTTTTGGGGTGATAAGAAAAATATTGAAATTTTAAGAAAAATGACCAAAAAATTTAAAAATAAAAAAACAATTGTTTTGATTGAAATACAAATCTTAGGTAAATAGTTAATGTACATATTTAGTGCGTGTCAATAGGTTTGGGCTCAAAACCTATTGAAAAAAAAAAAACAATTTCATGCTCATTTTAATGATATTAGACATTAGTATCATAACCTTTCAATTTTCCCAATTAATGTCCAATACATTTTTTATGGCAAATGAAGGATGTGTTCGACGTAACAGTTTGAGTAGTGTTTAGAGCAATGGTGCAGGTAACTAGTCTCTAGTCTCTACATAAAAGTATTAGTTTGAGATTTTCTTTACATTTTTCTCAAACACATCATACTCTAACAACTACCATAAGCATTATTTTACCGAACAATGTTAAATTGCATAACTGATTTGACATCTAAGAGCATAACAACTACATACAATTGTACAATTATAGCTACTCACTGCTATACCAATTCAAATTTCTAACAATTATCCACACAACTATATTGTACCGTACATGCTCAAAATTTCTAACAATGATAAGTTGATGGTGACTAATACAATGATAATGGCTGAATAATCCTGAATTAAGAGTTAATTATCCCTAATCATCCATAGATATTAGTATTATTATATGAGATTTTAGGCAACTTGGGTCTTCATTGTCGTACTGAAAAGTGAAATAATCCCATAAATCTTCATCTTCTCAACTCTCATTCAATGCTTTCTCCTCATAAAGGCCAATAAAAGTCACCTAAAACCTAACTACCAACTTTCCCCAAACCCATTAAATAAAATCTGATTTATTATATACTCCTTCCAATATTTCAATTAATCAAGTTGAAAAAATTTTACATATGGTTTTTCATGGTTAAAATATTACTTTATCTGAATTTACTACATTTTTCTTTTACGCTATTTTACATTAATTATTTACAATTACGTATCATTAAAACTTCTAAAAAGTTAAAGGTAAAGGACCTTCCCGGTATCCCGCACAAGGCAGGGTCCGAGTGGGGGTTTTCTTTTTTCTTGAAAGATACAGACAAATCATATCCGTACCCCCAAGAAGGGAGTAAAGAGAAATGCGTGCAGTCAAGAAACCCCCAATTAATACCTGCGCTCAGTAGGGATCGAACCCCAAACCTTCTGCTCCACATGCAGATGCTCTATCCATTGAGCCACAAGCGTTTTTTCATTAAGTAGAATCAAACAAGATTTCATATGACTATATTTTACTTTATATTATTTGAATCCAATATATAAATATATACAAAACAAGATCAATTAATGAACAAATATTTTTATGATAAATTTAGCAACAAAAAAATTCAAATAAAAGTATTTTTCAGGTAGGATATTGTTAGTTTTGAGTCAATGTAAAGAATTACAATATATATTACTTTTATATTATTATCCGAAACATTTATAATGATATTGAGGCTTGAAAGACGGTTTGAAAACTACCAAAAAAATGGACACACTTCAAACATGTATATAAAATGAAAAGCCAGTGTTTTGTAAAAGTATTAATTAGTCACTTTTTTTAAAATAAAATCAATAAGAAAATTTATAATAAAATTGCACTTCAGTCGATAAAAATAATAGTAGTTTAATTTTATTATATATCTTCTTATACATGGTTTGATGAGTTTTGTTAAAAAGTTTAAGAATATTATTACCCAACAAATGTATCATTTTATTTTATTTTTGGAATAATTAAGTTTTATCTTTTCTTGATATAGTGCTAGTGTGCTACTATAACAAATAAATAAATTACTTAGAAATATAACCAAAACTATAATATTTTATATTATTTATACATAGCCCCAAGAGTTCATATTTTTCATAATTTTAAATTATATTTCTTTTGTTTTTTTTTCTTAAAACATCAATTTCATCATTTATTTTATGGTATAGGACTAGTCTATCTATACTATATACTAAAACAAAACACAACTGACATAAGCATGATGAGTTGTCATCTTCTCATGAGATTGATGATGTCATTGAATAAGGATGAATATATGAATATTAAATGTTAATGATGTTTATAAGATGATTAATTTGTCCATCATTAAAAACTTTAGTTGAGACTATAACATATACTATTAAAATTTGAAAAACAATGTAATAAATAGTAGTATGTAATAATGATGCACAAATTATTATCTTTGATTTTTAATTTACAAATCATCATTAATTTATATTTTTTTAAAAAAACATTCATTCATTTACAAATCAATTATATTATTTTTAATTATACTTTTAAAAAATTTCACTAAAATGCTTATTATATTATAGATACAAATTACAATGACTCACTGCTTTATCATTATTAGAATGATAACTATAAAAAAAGTTTAAATTTCAATTTTTATGAATTTAATAAAATATGTTAAGAAATAATTAAAATTAATGTAATATTAAGCCGGACCTATTCAATTTATTTGTTTTTTACATCAAAATGAAAAAAAATCGTGCATCGCATTGGGTTATCTAGTGTACTACTATCACAATTCACAAACAAATAACCTAGAATTATAACCATATAAAAGCACCCTTTAGCAACAAGCCATCTGGATTCACAATTATTAATCGTTAATTTACTTCTCTTTGTAAATTAAAAAAAAAAAAAAAACAATATACACCTAAATTGTGAGACAAGAATCTAAAAATCATTTTATTGTTCCTACTTCAAGGCTTACTTGAAAGTAATCTACTTGTTTTCCATCACATGCTCCCACCTCTTCTTTAGTCAATTTCTTCCTCTTCTCCTACATTTAATGTAAACACTTCATATTATATAATACTTTAATTTGTTGAATTCACACCGATTGTTGATCTGATTTTTTACGCTTTATCCAATACACTAATTTAATTTTGAATATCTTTAATTATACGTAAATTAATATTAATAAAATTCGCATTGAGACGAATCAAACAATATCTCACTTGACAATATTTTGACATACACAAATTTGTATGAGAGACCATCTCTAATAGGGTCGGCCTATTATATATTTTTTAAAATATTGTAAATAGGCATTATGAATGATAAATAGACATTTAAGATATTGAAAGTAGGCATAATGAATACGGTAAGTAAGCATTAAGGATAATATAAATAAACATTATGAATGCGTACGGTAAGTAGATGTTCTCTCAAGAGACTAGATGTTTGACATATAGATTAAGAATAAAATTCGAGTTAAAAGTAATAAATCAAGAAATAGTGTTAAAAAGTTAAATGGGACAATTACTCTGAATCAGAAGGAGTATATGTTTTTCACAAATTCTTGCTATAGACCGTCTATAGCATAGACGGGTAAATATGGGCCAACCCACTTTGCAAAATAAGTAACTGATTAGTTATCAGTCTTATTTTTAAATTTAAAATCATTGTGTTGGGCTGTTGAAAGAGCCGTCTTTGCCATAGACGATTGCTCAGGAGACCTTCTGTATATTTTTTAATATGTAAAAAAACATCCTTATGATTTACAAGTAGTATTAGCTTACCTATTTTCATGAGTTCCCTTAAAAAAAAAAATTAGGCTTTGTCTTTCTTGTTTGAATTCCTTTTTCCTTGTTTGGGTGGTTGAGCTATCTATCCAATTCTATGAACTACTCACATTTAATTCCTTAATAATCCAGCTTCAAAGCAGCTCATCATCTCCTATTTCCACACTATACTTTCTAACTTAAACTTCATTCACATACACTATAAATACCCTACCCAAACCACCCTTTTCCCCTACACCTATAATTTCTCTAGATTTAGGTCATCTTCTCTTAGACTTTTAATCACCCATTAATCTTTATATATTATCTTGCTTAACCCTCATTTTATTAGCTTAATTACAAAAGATTAGTCATAAATTATGGCAAGTATAGAGATGGAAAATGAGAGATTAATGGCGGAAATGGCGTTTAAAGATGAAGCGTCAGTTGTTATTAAAATCCGTCGTAAATTACCTGATTATCTTCAGTCAGTAAAGCTCAAATATGTCAAATTAGGGTTAGGATATTCTTTTAAATCTCCTACTTCTATTTTTGTATTTATGGTCGCTTTACCACTTTTACTTTCTATATTGATTCAACTTACGGGTCTAAGAATGGACCGGGTTTCGGATTTATGGACGAACCGGACTGTTTTTGTCGACACCGCGACGGGTGTTACTGGTTTGGTTGTATTGCTTGTTGCATTGGGAGTTTATTGGGTGAACCGGACTAGACCGGTTTATCTTGTGGATTTTGCTTGTTATAAACCGGTGGATGAGAGGAAATTATCGGTTGACTCATTTCTTAAAATGACGGAAGATTGTGGGGCTTTTAATGATGAAATGGTTCATTTCCAAAAAAGGATTGCAACCCGGTCCGGTTTAGGTGATGAGACGTATTTTGCAAGGGGAATTACGTCTAAACCGCCTAATTTGTCGATGTTGGAAGCTCGAGCTGAGGCGGAGGAGGTTATTTTTAACACGGTTGATGCTCTTTTTGAGAAAACCGGAATTAGACCGGAGGATATTGATATTGTGATTGTAAATTGTAGTTTATTCAACCCAACTCCATCCCTTTCTTCTATGATTGTAAACCACTACAAATTAAAGCCCACAGTCAAAACCTATAATTTGGGTGGAATGGGCTGCAGTGCGGGCCTTATATCCATTGATTTAGCCAAACATTTACTCAAAGCCCGGCCCAATTCTTATGCCTTGGTTTTTAGCACTGAAAATATTACTCAAAATTGGTATTTTGGCAATGACAAATCCATGCTTTTATGCAATTGTATTTTCCGTATGGGTGGGGCCGCTGTTTTATTATCAAACAAGTCAAAGGATCGTGGTGTAGCGAAATATGAGTTGGTGCATACCGTCCGAACCCATAAGGGGTCGGACGAGAACAGTTATAATTGCGTGTTTCAAAGAGAGGACGACAAAGGTAAAATTGGAGTCTCTTTAGCTCGTGAGCTGATGGCGGTTGCTGGTGACGCGTTAAAAACCAACATTACTACTCTAGGCCCGTTGGTGTTACCATGGTCGGAACAATTTATGTTTTTGGCAACCTTAATTAGGAGGAAGGTTTTAAAACAAGTTAAAGTCAAACCATACATTCCCGACTTTAAAAAGGCATTCGAGCATTTTTGTATTCATGCCGGTGGAAGGGCAGTGTTAGATGAGATAGAGAAGAATCTGCAACTTAGTACTTGGCATATGGAACCTTCAAGAATGACTCTTCATAGGTTCGGTAATACATCAAGTAGTTCGCTTTGGTATGAGCTTGCCTACACCGAAGCTAAAGGTAGAGTCAATGGAGGTGATCGCGTTTGGCAAATTGCGTTTGGTTCAGGCTTTAAGTGTAATAGTGCGGTTTGGAAGTCTTTGAGAAAGGTTGAGGTTGGGAAGTCTAGGACTAACCCATGGGTTGATTCAATAGAGAAGTATCCTGTTAAGATTAATCTTGCTTAGGGTTGTACAAACATTGTATTGTATGACTTGGTTGTATCATTATTATTATTTACTTGGTTGGAAGGAAAGGAGGGTGGGTTTGGCCAATACATTTATGATTTTGGCCTTGGGATTTAATTTTTCTTTAGTACAAGTCGTATTTTTAAGGTGCATATATTACTGATTTGTTTGGTTATTTAAATTAATTAAAGAATTGTTCACTTGAAAATTGTAAGTGTAAGATCGATAAATTGAAAATTACTTTTAACATTTATCATAATTCAGTATTCGAAAAACTAACTATGATGAAGTGATTGTTTGTCAAAAATTACTAGAATTAAATTATTGGAAATTTTAATTTAAAAATTCTTTGTGTTTAAATTTTGAAAATCTCAACTTTAAAATTTTATTTTAAAATTTTAACTTTGGTCGGCTTTTTATTCTACAAATAAATGTTAACTTTAAAATATTAGGAATATTTAAAATAATGTTACATATTCGTTTGTATGGATCTATTGATTCGATCTATGGATCCAAGGGTCTCGTCCAAGGATCCATGGATCTGATCAAAGTATCCAAGGATACAGTCAAAAGATCAAAGGATCTGGTCAAAGGTGTTGGAAATAATAAACAATATTTAGCGAATAATTAGTAGAATATAAACAATATTTAGAGAATAATTAGTAGAATATCTTTGATTTTATTCTAGAATAATATTTTAAGTATTTAGGTAATTAAGATATTTGTAATATTTAGTTTCCTTATTTCAGGGCATATCTTTTTTATTTATAGGGGGCATTTGCTCTTTTGGATGAATGAATAAGAATGAAAACCAAATGAATTGATTCCTAAACTCAAACCACATTATTATACTTTGTTATTAATTTCATCATGGTATCAGAGCCGATGGTGTTTTTCGGGGACCGATGATCGGCGACGGCATTCATCACTAACCAGAAAAAATCGAAACCAAAACTAAACCAAACCAAATAAAAAAAAACCAAGCCCAAAAAAATGATGTTTTTGGAACAGGTCCAAAGAATCCAAACATATAACCAAAAGATCCATACTTACCCAGAAATTTCTGAAAAATTAAATTTCACAAATTACACCAAGTGGTATAAAGAAATTCAAACTAAAATTGATGATCGGTAGCTGCTCAATCATATCATTGTCGCCCCTCCAGAAAATCAAAATCATCAATGGAAACTAGATGATGCACAAGTGATGTTATGGATACTTTACACCCTTGACACCACCATATCCGATGCTGCTATTTATTATACTTCTAGTGCCCATGAATTGTGGACATGGATTTCCACCCTTCTTGGGCCTAGAGGTGTTCATTCGGGTGAATTCGGTTCGATTGTATTTCAGATCGGTTATTTTTCGGTTGTTTGTTATGACGGGTCACACTCGGGTCGGGTCGGTTAGTCACGGTTCGGTTAAAGATCGGTTATTCAAGCTATCGAGTTAGCATTGGTTCGGTGTCAGTTGAAGTTTAGGTCGAGTGTTAATCGGTGTCGGATTGTCATCGGTTAATAATTGGTTCGGTTTTGTCGGGTACAGATCGGGTTCGGTTTTTTTAAAAAACAGAATTCGGCTACGTATTATTAATTATTATCGATCAAGTCAATATCAAAATAAGTTGTTAGTGAATTTTTAATTGATGACAAAATTCCCTTTTCTTAAAGCAAAATAGTTAAAATGCAAATCAATTAGTGATCATTATTACTTTGTTACTTTTACTTGTTTGACCGGAAATTAAAAATATAAAGTTATATCAATTTTCATCTAATACGATTAAAAGTAGTTAAATAAACATTAACCATTGATTATTAACTCTAAATATATGAAATCATGTATTTATAAAATTTAATTTATTAAAATATCTTTAACTTTATTAGATTAACTAAGAAGATGATTGAATCTAATTATATCATACTTCTATGTTAAAAATTGGTTCAGGTTTAAAGCAATTCGATCTAAAATTCGTTCGGGTTAAGTCGGTTTTTGTCGAATCGAGTTCGGTTTCGAGCATGATACGGGTTGGATATGACTCGGGTCGGTCACTTTTAGGTTCGGGTAATCTCGGGTAACGACTATGTGTCGATTACAAAAATCGGTTACAGATCGGGTTCAGCTTTCCCATTTTCGGTTGTCAACCGGTTCGGGTACAACATCGGTTCGGGTATTGTCGGTTCGATAAACCTAAAAAAGAAAGACATTTTCGGGTCGATTTACTTTCGGTTTCGGGTCGAGTCACTTTTGAACAGCTCTACTTGGGCCCATTACTAACGAAAGCAAGACGAAAAGGGGGAACAAAGCCGGTCAGAATCTGAAAATTCATCATTCCGGCAAAGTGATGAGTTCAAGACGAAAAAGTTGCCTCCAAAGCTCTGGTGGATCACCGGAATGGTGGCAAGACTAATTTCGCAATCCTTCACTAAGAAAACCAACAAATAAGCATTCTAAATCTAAACCCCCTAAGTCTAGAAATCAACAACAAAATGCAAGATTCGACTCCAAATCCAGAAAATGGAGATCAAAATCATACCAAAAAATCAAATTCTCTATGTCCTAAACATCACAATAACAATAGCCAAAAATCAAAACAAAAAAAACCCACAAACACCCTACCCCAACCCACATTTTCCCATTCAATTCTTTCACCCTTTTGAAACACTAATTTTCTTCATTCAACCCATTTAAATTTTTTTACCTACTTTCTTACCCAAACTCAAAAATTTGAAAATCATTTATGACAAATTTGTCGGAAAAATTATCAAAAATTCCTATGTAAAATCAAAAGATCAATTAGCGGATTTTCTGATCAAGGCAATTGGCGCAAAAGCATTGAAAAATATTATTAGCAAGTTCAGTCTCGATGATCCCAAGACCAAACTTGAGGGGGAGTGTTGGAAATAATAAACAATATTTAGAGAATAATTAATAGAATATAAACAATATTTAGAGAATAATTAGTAGAATATCTTTGATTTTATTCTAGAATAATATTTTAAGTATTTAGAAAATTAAGATATTTGTACTATTTAATTTCCTTATTTCATGGCATATCTTTTGTATTTATAGGGGGCATTTGCTCTCTTGGATGAATGAATAAGAATGAAAACCAAATAAATTGATTCTTAAACCCAAACCACATTATTATACTTTGTTACTAATTTCATCAAAAGGATTCATGGATACAATTCATGGATCCGGCTAAAGGATTATTCATGGATCCGGTCGAAGGGCTTGAAAAAATAATCACCCTATCTTACCTTTATAATAACAAAGAGATTGTTTTCGATTGATCCAAAGTTCAAAAATATTGGTCACAAAACCTATTATCAAAATGTGGTTTTAAAGACGGGCTAAAAACTATATATATCCTTAACTCGTTGGGTTGATCCAAACTCGGCTCAACCCTCTAAGACCCAACTCAAAATTCATACGATCCAAAATTAATCTGATCAAAAGTGATATACCACAAGTTGCTCAACCGACCGCTTTAATAAGTCTACTTTTAACCCATATATTTCTTGATTTACCATCCGTATGCATGTAAGAGTTTCGTGTAAATAGAAGAAAATAATTGAAAATTTCAACATAAGTAATTAAATTCAAGGTTTTTGGATACCTTAGGAAACATCGTCTCGCTACATACCGTGTGATAACAAGAAAAAAGAGTTTAGCCACCCTTGACTTGGAGAAAATATCTTCAATGCTTTGATGGGCCAATCATACACTATATTAATTTTGATGTATAGTATAGAAAACTAGAGTGAATATGAGAGTGTTATTTGTAATTATTTTATTGGCCAGCGTTATAAGAGTATTTATGGCAGGAGTATTAATTAAATGATTTACAATTCAGTGAATTTTTATCTTTTTCAAAAAAAAGTTTGATTCATATAAATGACAAGAATAATTGGTCAGGAATTTTTAAATACGATTTGCTTTATATTAATGACAAGCATTGCATGAATTCCAATACAAATTTTATTTAAAAAAATGCAAGAATAAAAGGCATAAATATAAATGGCAAGAAATTCAATTCAATTCTATCATACACTATATTAATTTTGTTGTATAGTAAAGAAAATTAGATTGGATAAGAGAGTGTCATTTGTAATTTTTTTTATTGGCCAGCATTATCTGAATATTTATGGCAGGAACATTAATTGCATGATTTTCAATTTAGTCAATTTTAATCTTTTACGGAAATAAAATGTTGGATTCATATTAATGGAAGGAATAATTGCAGGAATTTCAAATCAGTCAAGTTTATTATTTTACAAAAATAAAAATTTCGATTTATATTAATGGCAGGAATATTAATTGCAGAAATTTCAATTAAGTCACTTTTATTCTTTTACAAAAATAAAACTTTGGATTCATAATAATGGCAGGAGTAATAATTGCAGGAATTTCAATTCAGACAATTGCAAGAAAACTCACTCAAAATTTGGATTTATATTAATGGTAGGAATATTAATTGTAGGAATTTCAATTGAGTCAATTTTATTCTTTTACGATAATAGAAATTGTCTTTCAATACAATGGCATGAGCTACAATATAAATACACCATTTGACCAACTTAATTGTTTGCTCATACCAATTTCTTTTCTCAAACTTCAGTGTTGGCGAATAATATTTTCAATTATAACCATGTCCATGAGCTTAAATTATGTTCAGGAAATACAGAGTGATAGGGGGACATGAAAAATTAATGCAAAGGTCATACATATGTGGGAGTATAAAGAGAGATGTGACCAGATCTATTCACTTAATCTTGGTGGACGAAAAGGGAACATTTATAATGACTTCGATGGGAAAATTTACAATGCCAACTCATTCTAAATCCTGTGTGTTACGAAAATTATATTTTTTGCAAAATTTGGAGTTAATCCTGCAGTGGGTGAGTATAGATCAACCAAACATGAATGTAAGATGTTCTTCTATAAAACATCAATAATCAAAGAAATTCAGACTTGCAAATTAGCAAATCTATTTTTAACTTTATTTCATTCTCTGACATCTTGACAATGTTCAGAATGACAAGTTTCTTTTAGGTAATGAGTTCAATAATTCTTTTCTATTCATAAATAGAAATTTTTTTTATTTTTCAATGTAATTACTTATATACAACTTAATTTCAGATGTGATTGGTGAGTTTATAGAATATCGCGATTATAATGAAAATTCCCTCAAAAAGACTCTTAATATAGAGTTAAAAGATGAAAAGGTGCGTAACTAACTCTTGCAAAATTATATATTCAAAATTATAATGAGAATGTAGTATATAAGGAGGTGTTTCAAAACCTATAAACACTTTATTAACAACCTATTTTGTGTTTTTTATATTTAAATCTTTTTTAATTACAATATATGTATGTAAATACTTTATCACGCACCTTCATTTAATATTTTCGTTCGACTAAAATTTCATTAAGATATAAATGTATTTAAAAATCCGTGCATGCACGGGTTTCTATCCTAATAAATACTAATTATAGATAAAATAAACCATCATTTTTTCAAATAAAACTAATGAATAATGCATAGAGAAAAGCATCACTTTAACACAATTTCTTATTTAAAATTTACATAAATCAACATATATAAGTATATAATATATAAAAATTTAGCTTAAATTTTCATTATTTCTTCAATTGAAATATAAATACCTTACCTAATTTATTTATCTTGACATTGTTTGTGTTTAAATTATATTATGTATTTTAAACATCATGCTAACTTATTGATGAGTAAAATTTATATTATAAATTTGTAGTCATTTGATTGTCATTAAAATTTATATTTAGTTGACCTTCAAATTTTTTAATAAACACGGGTATTTATATGACCGAAGGGGAACATCAACATCTAATTTCTATCAATCTAATATGCAAACAACCTCTTAAACTTCCAATTGTATCACACAAAACCAAATTAAATCCTCTAATTCATCTCAAGTTTTTTTTTTTCCTACTCTCTAAAAGTAGCTAGCTAGGTATCTTAAAAATTGGAGTCAAATTAATTGGAACTTTCTTGTTTCATACTCCTTGCCAATTATCAACTTTTTCTCATATTTTTTAATTCTCACAACTATAATGGCAGTTGAAAATACAACCTGTGGAGATCAGTTAGATAGATAGAACATGGAACTTCATGGTATAAATTACATAACACAAATTCTTGTGAGACACATTCTTTTTGAGAAACCAACTCTAATTGGGTCGGCTCATAAAGAAAAATATAAATTAAGAGTAAGAATTAAACTCTAATGGATTGGGCCTGAGAGACGTTGATCAAAAAGACGGTATCTCAGGAGACTGGCTGATTACGTAATTGTTAAATAAAACTATTTTTAATCTAATTATTTTATTGCATAACTTATATATTCTCCCTCTTATTCTAATTAAATGTCCCATTTGGTTTTGCATATATGACATCAATGCACTATTTTAATCAAAAATACCTTTAATTGTATTTGGTTAAAAATTATAAAATATTGATTCTAATAAAATTTAATTCAAAATCCTACTCAACTATGTTTCAACTTTTATATTGAAAATAAAATATACAAAATAAGAATCTGAGAAAATTTTATTTATAGACTTAATTTACATTATTTTAATATGCACTTAAACCTTAAACGATGTCAAAATAGTAAGTATTTTTATTTGAAAAGTACAATGAATAAAATATAACAATCATATGGTGACGTTTGGATCTATTGTTTTATATGTCTTTTTATCAAAAGTAAAACTCACAAGTTATCAAAAAAAGTACAATTAAATATTAAAAATTCCTAAATCAATAACCGTGATTTGTAAATCACCACAAAAAGACAAAAAAATAATAGTAGAATAAACAAAACCAAAAAAAAAAATAAAATAACAAAACTCTCACCCTATCACATCTTACCATATAAGGGTGATTTATTAAGCTTACAGATAACCGTTATTTATTAAGACCCAATCATTAAATATCATCATTAAAATACTTGCAAAATAAAATAATATGGACTAAGTCTATACTAGAGTTTTACGGGCTAGTACATCATATCCAAATTAGCTCCTTCCTCAATACTCTACCTAACATAGAAATTGTAAAGTAATTTCCTAGCAACTTCTTTCCAACTTCCTTCTCTAACAAGTAACAAGTATATATACACACAAACAACCCAAAAAATTATTCCCATTACATAAACTATCTCAAGAATTTATTGGTTAATCAAGTACATAATTAAAGCTTAAAAACTAAGAATTTTAATAATGGTGTTACTTAACAAACTAAGAAATGCTGTTAAGAAGTTGACCTTCTTATTGAAGCTTAAAAACTTCCTTGCATGTTCAACATGGCAAGTTGCTTCCTTGATCCGAACCCGAACCCGAATTCCGGCCACCATTACCGTCCCATATCGAGGGCGGCGACGGGCCCTTAGCTTTAATGATCGGCCCGGATTAAGAGCTTGTGTTGAAGTTGTAATTATTGAAGATCAAAATCATGATCATGATCAAGATCAAGATAAATATTCTCCAAATTCATATGATGGGGATGATGAATATGTAAGTCATAAATCAGAAGGTTGTAGTGGTGCGACCTCACCATATCCCCTGCGCCGGACCACAAGTTATCCCCTAGAAGCTGACGTGGATAAACAATCTGAAATGTTTATTGAGAATTTCTACAAACATTTAATGTTTGAGAAACAAGTTTCTTTGAATTTAAGGTATTGTAGAGATTTTAATAGCTTTAATTCTTCTAGTGATGATTATAGTGTTGTTTCTCCTTTGTCTTCTGGTGGTTCTCAACTTGTGTCACCCATTTGATCAACAACCCTTCCGTTCCGATGAAATTGTTACATTTTTAGTACACGTAACAGACTTTTAACGAAAATTAACAATTTATGATGATTGATTTATTTTTTGGGTTTTTTTTTCAATTTTTATGATTATTGTAGATCTTGATTGAGAGTTCAAGATTGAAGAATTTCAATTTGATTTATTGTAATGCTTAAGGATATAGTCATTTTTTTTATTAAATAATGTACATAATACATATTATGTTGAGGTATTTTGGAGTGTGTTTTATTTTTCTATACTATATTTCTTTGTTTTATGATTGTGAATTGTGATTGGACTATCAATCTATCTTTTTTTATTAGTGTTATTATGATTTGAATAGTACTATAACTAATTTATGCCTTTTTTGTTTAATTATTACTTTTAGTCATCTTGAATTCTTGATCAATCAAATTATAAATATCTTTAGTCAAAAGATTTAACTTTTGAAAATAATCCTATGATGAGGAGGCTAAGACTTTTCAACCAAACTACATAATCCTTCATATTCTAATTAAATGTCTCATTTAATTTTTCATACTTGTCAATATACAATTTCAATCTTAAACAAATTCAGTTGTATTAAGTTAAAATTATAAAAAATTAATACAAATAAAATTTACATCGAGACGAATCAAATAAGATTTCACTTGCATATGTTTTTACGTACAAATTGAGAATTACCAAGTTATTCAAATTCAAAGTAAGAGTTATAAAAGTGTTTGGCAATTGACTGTTAGCTATTGACGTTTTTTGTTGACTTGTGTGACCTATAGGAAATGTTGGCTGTTTTTGTTAGATTTTAAGCTATCTCAAAAAGGCAACAATTTATGGAGATAATTTGGTAAATTTAGATATTAACTAGGAAAATTTACCTAGAATAATCTAAACTATTCATGATTTTCCTACAATAATCCCTTCTATTGATTAACCATGAATGATCCCAACTTTGAGGGTTATTTTCCTAGAGTAAACTTGGATAATCCGATGACCTGCTATAGTAGGTAATTCACTAAAAAAATAAATTAAATATTAATTTAAAATTAGAAAATAATTTTAAAAATTTACATAAAAAATTCTAAATAATAAAAAAATCATAAATTTTTTATGAACATTTTTTTAACATTTTTTTCGACATTTTATTTAAATTTATCTTTTAAAAAAAATAAAATAAAACTTGTAATAGCAAGTCATCCGGTCACCGGGTTTACTCTAGGAAAATGCCCCTCAAAGTTGGGATTATTCATGGTTAATCAATAGGTGGGATTATTGTAGGAAAATCGTGAATAGTTTGGATTATTCTAGGTAATTTTTCCTATTAACTATTGGCTGTTTATTAGAGAAAAAATTGGTCAATAAGCAAAAAGCCAATTAAAAAAGCTAACTGGAGTACTAGCTTTTTTATTTTATCTTAAAAGTCAGTTTTTTAGCTTGCTTAAAAGTCATTTGCTAATTTTTTTTTTTTGACTATTTGACCAACTAACAAGACAAAAGCCAAAAATCAACGACAAAAAAATGCTAAAAAAAAACTATGAACCAAACACCACATAGATAGATCGCAATTATAGTTAATTGTAAATTGTAGTGAGAAAAATAGCAAATTCAATTGGTAAGATCTACTTTAAAGGACATAACAAATTATCTAGAATGGGACACAATCACACAAGTAGTCACATATTTAGATATCCAAGTTTAACAAGTTGGATCACAAGCAAAATTTTCAACTTCCAAAAGGTTTTAAATATATCCGAAAATGCGATATCTAATCATAAAATTCCATTGATTTTTTATCTCATAAACATATTGAACTTTTATGTAATTCATACAATGAATAAATGCCTAAAGATATGTAACATAATATACTCTGAGCGTACGCATTTTATTTTAAATATCGATTGACCTATACATATAAACTCATATTTTCGAATTGAAATCATAACATCTATTAAAAAAGCTGTAAAAAGCCAAGTGTCAAATTTCTAGAGCACTTGCCATATGTAATTTTTCTATTGAAGTATTTAAATTAAATGAATTAAATACTTGACCAATCTACTTGAATCAAAGATTTGACAATCAATTAATACTCTAATCTATAGATTGAATAAAAGAATGGAAACATTAAATTAAGAATCATTAAGATGATATTAACAAAGTAAAAATTACAAATTAGGGAATAAAATATTAATCATATATATCTTAATAAATTACTACTAGAGAAATTTTAAAACAAAATAAAGTAAGAAGTATTTAGATAACATTAAATAATTTATTAAAATTTAGACTGATTTAGTTGTAGAAATTATTTCAACTAATCATCATAGAAAAAAGACTCAAAATCACACGTTCATTCGTTTGGAGCCACGCTAGATTAAAGAATTTTATTTGTTGATATTAGCTTAAGTGACTAATAAAATTAATTAATCAACCAGTTATTTATTTTATTCATCTACAAACTATTTCAATTTATAACACATATAAAAATTTCATCTTACCCTATTTTAACAATTATTATTTATTATTTCATGTTTATATAGTATATTCAATTATAAATTATTACTGCATGTTGTTTAAAAATATATTTATATACATCTTCGTACTAAGAATTCCGTGCATAGCACGGGATTTTATACTAGTAAACTATAATGACTCAAATTGACCATTGTTTTATCATTTTCAGGATGTCTTGTATGGATTGTATCACCATAAGACAATCTCTATTTTTCTAATTGATTATATTAAATTGTAACTAATCACATTAACACACTAAATATATATGAGTCAGCTCAATAGAAATCGTCTCAATATAAAACCGTCTCATTTAAGAATTTGTGTAGGTTTTGGATAAGTTATCCTATTCAATCAACAATTGCCAAATTTTATAATGACAAAGGTAAGAATTAAAAAGATCATTAGCCCATTTTTGTTTCATTATAGTTTGGATTGGGCTTAACTCACTCTCAACCTTTAAAAAGAATAATTCAAACCACACAATTTGGCAATGCATATTCCAATTTCTAACATCCACAAAAACCTTGCCAAATGCCAAATGGTCTTATATAATAAGATGCCAAAATCATGAACTATTATTGACAACCATGTGGGCTACCACTTCTCAAACCTTCCTCCCAAACCCAATTCCAATTACACATTCCATTTCCTTCTCGAAGCTTCTACTACCACCTACTACACCCCACTCAGCCGTCAGAAGCCGACGCTTTTCCGTCAACGCCGCCGGAACCAACCAGAAGGTAAGCGGGCTCGGTCTAGCAGTTCTTGGAGCCATCAAATCCGACCCATCAAACCCAAATTCGAATCCGGCCCATCAACAGGATGAAAAGCCCAACACAGGAAGACGAAAAGAAGAAGTGGATACGGGTAAAGAGGTAAGCGGGTCGGATATTTTACGGGCTTTACAAAGAGCTAATGCTAAAAAGTTAAGCATAAAGAAGCAGCAGCAACAACGGGTGAAGAATATTGGGTCGGGTAATATGAAAAAGGAGAATGTTGGGAAGAAAAAGGTTGTTGATTATGATAAGATCCGACCCATTACTGTTAAAAGTGATTGGGTTACCCGGTTGGATGATTTGGAGAAACGTCTTCAAGAATTCATGACGCTTTGAATTGTGAATTTCCGTCAAAATAGTGGTTTTAGGGAAAATGAAGAATGTTTGGGCCGGGTAGTTTAGTGTAGAAAGCCCAACCTGTTTTTGTACCCAACTTGTTTCTATGTGTAACATAATTGTTATGTAGTATAAAACGTTTTCACTTTAACATGCATTATATATATGAGTTAATTAATTCAGCTAATATAAATTAATCATATTTTCTTTATTTTATGATATTATTCTTATTTACTTTTTGCACAGTTTTCAAAGTAAGTTTTTGAGTCTTAAATATTTCTAAATACGTATCATAAAAAATTATAATAAATACATGATAGAAAAATATACATGGATATATTTTATCATCTATTTATGTCTTAAAAGTCTTAATTAAATTTTTCTCTCGAAAGTAAAATATTTTAAACGGGAAGAACGTTAGAAAAATAAGGAAGTATATAAGTATATTAGACTTTTTAATTTAAGTTATCTTATTTAAAGATGGTCATTCACAATAATGACTATATGATAGAAGTGCTTTGTTCATAAATGAATATTTCAATGTTCAATATATTCTTGTTTGTTGCTTCACTTGTTTGATTAATCATATGTGTTATCATTTTTATGTTCCCAATTTTCATTTTAACATGCCGGATGCAATGTAGTTGTAGAGGTAATTGTTAGTTTTGACTTTAGAGTAGATGTAGTTGTATAAATGTAATTGTTAAGATATTTAATCATCTAATTAGCTTTACAAATTATTTTAATCGGTAAAAATAATAGTTATAATAACTGATAGAATATAATGTATTAAATATAATTTAAGAATATCTTTACAGTTTTTTACTTAAAATGCTACGTGTTGTTACATTATCAAAAAAAGTTTTCGTACGACTAAACACGACTGAAACTACTACTTCAATGAACAATAATATTTTTACCAAAATTGTTTTTAGTCTTGTTGTATAGCTCATCATCATCATTATACCCAGTGTATCCCACTCATAGAAAATTATGATCAGAGTCTGGGGAGGAAGAACGACGACAACTTATACCCATAGAGGAGAGTGCGGTCAAAGAGTTTCTCGACTCGAGAAAGGTCTTCGAAAAGAGAGAAACCTAGAAAGTCTTATTATATAACTAATACTACTTAATAAGCTAGGCCGAATACACCTTTTAGTAATCATCATATTTTTCATTGATAGGATATATAGCATATTAGGGCTAAAACTAACCGTTAAAGTTATTAGTTAATTCTTGATAAGATATTAAAAGTCAATGTAACAAAATTGTCGGTAGTTCAAATTTATTTACTCTTCGTTTTAAATTAAATATTTAGTTCCAATTATAAGAAAAAATTGTATTGCCTTCAAACATCTGATTTAATAGTAATTTAACAAAGTATAAATAATCTAATAACAACATACGATTTCGCATAAGAATAAAGATCGCTCACACAAATATCTTTCTTAAATTAAAAATCTCCATCAGACTGTACCTTTCTACAAACCTTAGCTTCTTTATAAACCCTACCCGATTTACAAAAATACCCATTGTTAGGGGCACAATGAATGTCCTTAGAACACAAGCAAAGCCCTTCAAGGGCACACCCTTCTTTATCAATACTCAATCCATGTTTCAATCCCAAAACTTGATCGGTCCACACACTTGAAAACAATCCCAAAGGATCATACCTTTGCTTCACATCCAAAAACTTGTCACCATTCTTATACTTATTAATGGCACCCACAAAGTCTATATTCCGATTTTTACCCCAATGTGGCACGCCCCCATACTTAAACATAGCCATCTGCTCGATTTCCTCGAGTATGTCCTCGAACATCCTAGGACCTAACGGGTCTTTGCTTCGATAATAAGTTATATCGAAGTCTATTCCATCTTCGTCTTTTCCAAGATAAGCACTCGAGGCGGTAACATACCTCATTAGAATGCCATTATATAGTTCTAATCCACACAAGGATTTTGGCTCAAGGTTTATAAGTTGTTGTACATCTTTTAGGAAGTTCTTCACTTTAGAAATTGATATACTAAATCCATTTATAAAGAAAAATTGTCCCTTGACTCTTGGGTCCCATGCACAATAGGATGGGAGTAAACAATTTCCTGGTGTGATGCATCCTCCTGCTGATTGAACATTATTTTGATAACCAACTACCGGGTAGCCAGTAAATAAATAACCTACGTACAAAATTATAACGTATTTATTAGCTTAACCAACATTAGCTATAACATGGGTCGTCTCTAAATTTTTAAAGGCCGTGAGCGACAGTTAATTAGATATGAGCTATTTGAGTATAAATGTATTTGTCCATTGTTTAAGTGACATTAGTAACTACTATATCGAAAAATTTACATTTAAAAATCTTGTTCTCTTCTAAAAATTCCACTTTTCGATTATTTTTTAAAAATCTGACCTTTTGCCTCCGTTTTCTTTTATAGTACATACCTCCCTAACTTACCTGAACAACCGGTTTATTTCGAATTTTTTAAAAAAGAGAATAGAAAATTTTACTTTTAAAAAATCTGACCTTTTGCTTCTCTTTTAAAAATCTCATCTTTTGCTTGCTCTCTTTTAAAAATAATAAATTTTCAAATTTACCTGGTCACCGGTAAAAATGTTCTATAAAAGAAAACATAGGAAAAAGGTCGGATTTTTAAAAAATAATTGTAAAGTGAGATTTTTAAAAGAAAACAAATAAAATGTCGGATTTTTAAAAGTAAATTTTCCTTTTTATTAAATAAAGTACTGATTTTATTAAAAAAAAATACAATAAAATAGCAACTAAAATTAATTGATAGTTTTAATTTAAATTATTTTAAAAAAACATTACCTACTAGTGAGAAACACAAAATCAAAGAAGATAAGAAAAGTATACCATTATTTGTCAATCCGAAAGCTATAGCTTCCAGTGCTGCAGTTGTTGAATTACCCCAGAAGCATTTTAAATCAGCATACCCAAATTTTTCTGCCACTTCCTCTGAATATTACATAACACAAATAAAGAGATATATATCTTATCCTTTGAAGAAGGTAATTAATCGGGTAATTTTAACCGTTCATTTTTTTCTTTATCAAATCTGGGCTATTTAATTTTCAATAATAAAAAAAGAAATAAGATATATATAGATAAAATACTTTCTTTTATTCATCCTAATAGTCTTCTGTAATTTTTGATACTAAATATTCATCAATCGATCACTTTTAACTTGTATTTTATTCTTAATCTATATTATAGCAAAGTTAAATCAGGAGATGATCTTGTTTGATGAGTTTCAATGCAAAGATCATTAATATCAACTTTTTACATTTTTTAACTATGTGTAATTAGAAATATTAATGATAGAATTATTGCATTGACTAAATGAGCCCATTCAAATGAGACTATTATGATGAATAGCAAATAACTTTAAAAAAATTACAGTTCGACACACATTACAAAATATTTATATGTAACCAATAATAAACTCGAATTTAGTTTAAAAAATTTGCAAAATTTAATTTTTTAAAATTTATTTTAGTGATTTGAAAGTCAATCACTATAGAATACCCTAATGAATAGTTAAACATACATGAAAGAGCGAAATGAAGATTACCTATTTTTCGATTGGATACCAAGACAGGTGAAGCAATTGAACGAAAGCCAAAAAGTTTATTGACACCATTGCCGGACGTGTTAGAAGGAACTCTGTCATCGATACGATAACTAACTTGTCGTTGGCTAGGATACCATGTAATGTCTCCAAATTCATGTTTCTTACCAAAGCTTATGGCCTCTTCTCCTAGGTTGTTGTCATCATCCTTTGTCTCATAAGTTATCGATCTTTTGAACAAAGTCTCTAATTTCAACGTAACCTTTACAAAATATGTAACGCAATATATATAGTCATAATTATATATAGTTATCAAGTCAGACAGTATTCCACACATATAATGTAATATATATGTTTTTTTAGCTTGTCATATATTCATAATACTATTCATATATAACATAATAGTATATAACTATATTAATTCACCACGATAAAAAAAACTAATGTGTCTTATTCTTTAAAATTGACAAATGTAATAATTTTTTTAGAAAATATTCAAATTAAATTTAATTAAAAATCACCTATTTCTTAATCTAAATCTATAAACATGGTGAATAGGTTAGAAAAATCCATAATACTCAACATGAAACAATGCCAAATAAACTTATAGTATGCTAAAATCTATAGGATCTTGAAAATCAACATAGTGAGAGTCAAATGTGTTTTTGGCTCACTTGTTTGGAATTTTGACTATTGGATGATTCTTATATTTGTATGGAGAAGAGTGTAGTTTGGATCAAGTCATGTTGGTTTACTTCTTGAGCATGTGATTTATGATCAAGTATTTGTCTATCTGTATACGTACTCCTATTGGTGATATACTGATATTGGCCAGCCTCATTAATCATCGAGGGTTGAGACCCCTGGATATGTTATATACTCTAATATGCCGCACACACGAGAGCTCTATATAATTCTTTTTTGTTTGATAATTATTAAACACTTTCGTTTGATGGTTAAATGCTTAACATACTAGAGAAGGTTCAAGTTAAAATCGGCAATTTCCATCTTATTTTTTCATGGGCCCTAGGTATAGGCCCAACTTGCCCTTACCAATAGCCGACCCTGAGCTAAATGTGTAGATGTTGCACATGCTCTTCTCATACCTAACGTTGCTATTCCATTGTACTTTATATAAGGGGTGATTGAATTGAGAATTGAATACGTGATCTTATGTCACGCTAATTTCAAAATTCATGTCAATAAACCAACTCAACCAAGATATGTTATATACTCTAACATGCATTACATCTCATCACTTACATATAATTATGATCTAGTGTGAATGAACTAACCTGAGAAATTACTCCAAGAACACCAAGTGAGACTTTAGCCGCATCAAGATCAGCATCCCCTTCCTTAAGTGTTCTAATCTTATGATACCCATCACTAGCCTCACCAGGACTAATAATTCTAAGCTCAATAACATAGTCATGGACAGCACTTCCTCCCTTCCACCAGGAACTTCCATGGGCACCTGTTCCGAGCATCCCGCCTACGGTGAGGCCCCACCAGTACGGCGTATGAGGCAGCGCTAGCTCCGCTTTCGCCGCCTCTTTGATCAGTTGCTCAAGCGTCACCCCGCTTTGGACTGTAATAGTTTTAGACAGTTTGTCTATTTTGAGTATTTTGTTCATGTTCTTTGTGCTAATGAGTAGACTGTCTTCTCCATCAGGGCACACTAATTTTGGGAAGCTGTGACTGTATCTTGTTGCTACCTGTATATTTTAATTTGTTGGGTTAATTATTAATACTAATAGAAATACAAATATTACTTCCTCCGTTTCGAAATACTTGCTACATTTTAATTTGTTTTGGGCACTATTCATCTTTTAAACTTATTTTATATATTGCGGCTAATATATAAGTAATAATATAGTCAAGTGGGATCTTGTTTGAATCGTCTAATCGCATACTTTTATAATATAAAATTTTTATAATTTTTAAATGTGTATAATTCGACATATAAATGAACAAAATAATACATTAGATTGAGTAAAAAAGTTAAATGTAGCAAATATTACGGAACGGAGCAAGTATCTGTCTATTTGAAAAGACACAATTTCACTTGAAAACGAGGTTTTTAGTCAAGTGGTGGTTTTGTCTGAGGTGACACAAGAAGCAGAGCCGTTTTGAAAAATCAGGGGCTCTGTGCAGAATTTTTTTGCCTTTTTTATGGTAAATATATTTATTTTATTAATGTACTTATCTTTAGGAATGATGATGCAAATTCTTATATGAGACGGTCTCACCGCAAGACTATGCTTCATACTTGAGTTAAATAGTTCAATAATAAAACTTTTAATTTGTAGACTTCTTATTTTGAAGTTGTCTCACTGTGACTGTAAAATTAATTCATCCTATAAATAATAAAATTGAAATTTAATATTTATTACCAGGGTGAAAAGAAAGCCTTGGACCACTAGCTAATCCTCATAATTTTCGGATATATATACTTAAGAATTTAGTTGGCTTGAACTTAAAATGTATTATGTACGTGATATTTTAATACAAATGAGTTCTCTTTGACCTAGTCTCAAGAAGCCATTTCAACAAATACTTAAATTTGATACTTGACGCTTCATAATATGTTTTGTACTCAACATACTCTTTCTGTCTTTCATATGAAAGTTCTTTTGAGTTAAATGTGTGGATACATCACAAACTTTTCTCAGACTTGAAGCGAAACTTTTCGTTTTGAATGAGGGATAAACACAATTTGAACACTTAATCTTTTATCACGTTGCTTCTAATACAATATCAAAAAACCAACTTAACACAGAGAGTCAGAAACACATGAAAAGTTGTCTAATAATTTTTTCTAGTCTGCTTACATACATCTAAACTTGTCTTCTAATACGTATATTAGTCTATCATTAATCATAAATCATTAATTATTAAAACACACATGTTATTTAACTTGTACGACTCAAGTAACGTAATGCACGCAAGAAAATTATTCGGTCATGAAAACCCCCAAGTCATCTATACTAATTAATACTCCCTCCTAATTTTTTTATTGTCCACTTTGGGTTGGACACGCATATTAAAAAAGTGATAGTTGAGGTATTTTAAATGATTATAATAATTGTAAAGGTGGTAGTTGGGGTATTTAAGTGATTATAATAATTGTAAAGGTGGTATTGGGAGTATTTAAGTGATTATAATAATCGTAAAGGTGATACTTGGGGTATTTTAAATAATATAAGTAGGGGTGTTATGGTCTTTACTTGTGTGAATATAGGGTATTCAGATAAAAAAATCTTTGCCAAAAATAGTAAGAGGACAATTTGGATGAACTGACCAAATAAGAAAAGTGGACAATAAAAAAGAAAATTGACCAATAATAATTAATGATAATAATTATATATTAGTAGGTTTAGTATACATCGGATGTACAATAATGGTATGGTGTACCAATTTTTATAGGATGATTTCAACAAGGTAAACGAGTTTCTTTCGCAATAAAAAAGACTACATAAATAGATAAATAATAAGAATATATCACTTAAATGATAGAAAATAAATATATTTTGCTGAGAAAACGAGCCACCTAAATAATTATATAACTATTGGTAATCTTTAACACTATATTGAGATATAGAAATAATTTTGAAAATATTCTAATTTTTGAAGTTAAAAATAAAAAATTATTTTATATATTTATCAAATTAATTTTATAAGTATAGCCATAATTCTACATAATTAATTTTGATTTTTTGAGGTTTAAAATTTAATTTTTTTTCTTCGTCTGTTACATGAAATTTATGACAAATAATAAATTATCACATAGTTCGATCTAACATAGCAATTGAAAACATAGTAAGATTCCAAATCTCTTGGTCATCATTCAATCAACAAAATATCGATAAGTAATGTTCATCTAATCAACCATATTTCACAGGTCGATTAAATACAACCTTACTAATCAGTAACCACATAAATTAAGTTCTGATCGACTCTTGTTGACACAAAGTGTTATTTGCACCTCCACATAATTAAAAATGCATAAATTAATACTAATAAACTATCCTATGCCCGATCCACTATAAATAAACTCATAATACAAACTTAGCAATACTTCTTGTAAAAACAATGAGCATTTTAAAAAATAAAAGTCAACCAGGCCCGTATTTGACCCAGGCAGGTGGGGCAAAGGCCAAGGGCCCCATATTTCAGAAATTCGATAGGTTTAAATTTAAATTAAAATATTTAATAAAATTAAAGAATTAAGAATGATAGTGGAGTATTACTGGCATGTAATGTTCAAGATTCATTGGATTAAAGAGATTGCAATTTGAGAGAGCTTGGTATTAAAGAATCAGGTTATATTGCTCCCTCTTAATTTTTCTTATATTATTATATTATAATAATGTTGCCAACAAAATATACATCTTATTGTGGAAAAGGAAAAAAAAACAACTCAATAAATAATAGAATCCTTTAATAATTTAGCTCTTCGTGAATTTAATGAAAAACTTTATGATGATCATAATGAAAATTCAGCGATAAAAGGCCTCTATTTCTATAGTGGCCTAGAGCCTCTATTTCTATTCTCGCCCCTAGGCCACTGAAAGTTCAGAAACGGGCCTGAAGTCAACATAAAACACTAATACATTGCAAAATCCCAGTCAAAACACTTGAGCAAAAGTGGTTGATAGGTGTTCTTAAGTAGCAACAATGGAGTTGTAAAGGTTGAAGGAAGTTATTGAAATGTAACTGAGGTCGGGAAAGAAATGGATTAATGCATAATTTACATGATTAACAGGTATGAGCGAGAAAATATACCTATTAGATGGGCTTATTTAAAAATAAATAACAGATTAATTTATTTATAGCGAAGGCATATTTTAGTTTATTAATGACATTTTTTTCTTAAATAATAACTACGCATAATCTAATAAATCATTTTAAAATCCATTACAATCGAAAATCAGAAAACGATAAATCTTTAATTCAATTAAAGTCTCCTTGTTTTATTTTAAACAATAAAAGAGTTCTAGGGTTAACATAACATATACCTTCATCTTTCTCCTGTTCATGGTTGCTTTTGATACAACCTCAATGAGCTCAGCTTCGGTGGTAGGATAGACAGCGTCAGCAGCTCGGCAGACGCTCCGATCAGGGAACGAGCCCTGCGAATTGGTAATAACACAATTCGAGTTCCCGGAGGTGCATTTAATAGGCTCCTCCGGGAGAAAACATTCACAAGAAACATTGTTACAACACCATGAAAGTAAACAAAAATTTATTAGAAGGAGCCAACCACACTTATTAACATATATCATTTTTATGAAATTTAAAAGTATATATTCTAGCTAGGGTTAGGTTAATATATGAACTATATATATGGATTATTGAGGCATGTATTCTAGTTTTGAAAGAGATTTATCAATATAAAACAATTACTTGCCGACATATGTACATTATTAATATAGTTAAAGTCAATTAAACTTGATAATAATCAACACGGTTAATGGGATTAGATTAATAAGAGTATTACTTAATATGGTATCTAAAAATGTTATTCAAACTAATCGTGTTTTTGTGAAAGACTAGGGACATTAGGTTGTCTAATTTTTGTTTGGTGTATTTAATATATGTGGTGGCAACAACCACAAAACTTGGATTTAACATAAGTTGTCTCAAATATCGAAGGTAGGCTGATGGGATGGAAGGAGGCCGATTAAATGAAAATCGAATTGAAAACTTTTTATGCAACATGTTACTTGGTTAAATATCAAAGGTAAAAGACCAAATATATGAATTATATATTTAAACTCAATATATCTTAATTTATTGCATTTATATAGATTTATTATAAATAGCTTACATTCATTATATAGCACCATATGATCTAATTAGCTAATAGGATTGGATAATTTTATGTAGCGTAATTTTACCACGTGTAATCATGCAATTAACTAAAAGATCAATTGAAAATTTCATGTGGTATCACAAAGATTTACCACACAAAGAATAATCAAATTGGTTAATCATATTGACATGTTAATTTTATTACCAGCATGTCATTAAGATAGGAACTAATTAAGGTAAGTTAATCATCATATCATCATAATCCAGGAACTTCTATGCCACATGTTATTCTATAAAGGGTTTTGATATACATAGCCCTTAGGGCTATGCATAAAAATTCACATATTCTCTTCATTAATGTTATTTTGATTCTTTTGAAAAGAATCATCATCATCATCATCCTACCCAATATATCCCGCTCATAGAAGACTATGGGCAGGGTCTGGGGAGGGAAGGACGGCGGCAACTCATACCCGTAAAGGAGAACACGACCAATAGAAGAGTCCCCTGGCTCAAAGAAGATGAAGATACGTACCTGCCACGAGAGGTGAAAAACAACACATAATAGATCCAATACGCATGTAAACAAATACAAAACTTGAAAACAAAAAAAAAAAAAACCAAACAAAACACACAAGGGACTAGAGCAAGCAAGAAAGCATGAACGCCGCTAACGCCTCTAAGAAGAAAAGCCGAAGTCTAAAACCTGGATACGACGCCTCCAACTACTCCAATCCCTAGTCAGGTCCTCAGAGAAAGTCTACTCTTATTTGCTCCTCCCAAGTTTTCCTTGGTCTTCCTCGACTCCTCTTACCCTCTACTATAATGCTTTCGACTCTCCTCACAGAGGCGTCGAAAGTCTTTTTCTTCACATGTCCAAACCACCTCAATCATCTTTCGCGCATTTTACCAGAAATAGGAGCAACCCCTAGTTTGTCTCTAAACTCTTGGTTCCTAATACGATCCCTCAATGTGTGCCCGCACATCCATCGCAACATACGCATCTATGTTACTTCCATCTTATGTTCAAAACTTTTGAAAAGAATCTAACTCCTTTATTAAATGGTCATGTAAAAACACTAATAATGAAAAAGTCACTAAATGCAATGTAATTAATGATATGAATTGGATTAATTGATTAATTAATTATCTTTCAATACAAACTTTCTCAAAAAAAAAATTCAAAAAAAAAAAAACTTTCTCAAAAAAAGTTTCTATTTTTATAAAGAAAACTAAAAATAAACTGAAATAAGAGTAATACTGTATAAAGAATATACGGTATCAAATCGATCATTCACTCGTATCGCACACAAAGTTAAAGCACTTAAGGTATAAAAAATGTGATTCATTAATATTACCAAAACTGTATAAATATACTACTTAGTCCTATTCATTATTATTTTTCCATTTGGTTTTTGCATGTTTGCCAACACATATCAATCGTATATTTTGTAAAATTAAAAATTATAAAATATTTATTGTAATAAAATTTAAATCCAAACGAATCAAACAAGACCCCATTTGGCTGTATTTTAATTTTTTAATTAAGAATAAGATTTTTTTTTGAAATGAAAGAATAAGATTTTAAGTAAGAGTGAACAATTAATAATATCAAAAAATAAAATTGATGAATAATAATAATTGGAAAAGAGAACTAAAAATACCCAAACAATACCAAACTAATATTCAATTAACAAAAATAACATTATTCTCACAATCGAGATTAAAATGAAGGATAAATCTTGTGAAATAATTACCATATCGAATTAAACGAAAAAAATTAAACATTACTGTATATTATTATGCAACTTTGTTAAAAAAATCATCAAAAAAAATTATAGAAGAAACAAATATAATCCAAAAGAAAATTTACATGTAATTGACAATTGGGAGGAAGAATTGATTTATTGGAGTATTTTTACATAACAGAAAGAAAAGATGAATGGAGGAGAGTTAGAAAAGGTGAATGGGTTTTTTTGTTTTGGGAAAAATAAGCTTTCTTTCAAATTTTCAAGAAGTTGTTAAAAAAAGTGTAATAGTACTAATACATAGATTCTTTACTTTTTAGTAATTATAAGAGAATATTAACTATCATTAATGCTTTTATGTAGCCCTAACGGCTACATATATTATTTGTCTTCTATAAAAGTCATTCTTAAAGTATAGTAATCAATTTTGCTACTTTATTATCACTACAATACTACATTACTACTTCATATTCCAACTCTCCACATCCCCACCCTTTATAATAATAATAATAATAATAATAATAATAAAATTATTATTATTATTATTATAATAATAATAATTTGATAATAAAGAAATAATTTAAAAGGACACACAAATTAAAGATAACAATAATAATAATAGAAGTACTATCATAGCTTCTATATTTAAAGATAGTTATAGTACTCATTCATCAAAGTTGTCATTGAGAAAAATTTATACACTTGGACGTTTTAAGCTTTATGAAAACAACGGAGACTATAAAGCAACATTCCACAACAAAAGAATTGTTTTTACAAGATTTACTAATGTCAAAATTTGTGACAATGTGGAGATTTTGCCATATGTGATGAAATTTATCTCATTTTTTGATTTTCTATCACAAACTTATGATATGTTTTATTTATGCGGTATGTATTCTATCTCTTTATTCTTATAGTTTAATAAGCTATATATTAAATTTTAATATTGTTTCTGTTGCGAAATCGAGTCAAGTCACCCTGACCGGAAGGTGTTACTCCAACTTTGACGGCGGCTACTGAAGATGTCAGAATACGATCTGAGTGGCAGAATACCTACAAAACGAACAGAGTTACTTGTCCGGGGGCTGCTTCCCGGAAAGCCCCTCCGACGCTCAAGTCAGTGGTCGGTGAATGAATCGAGTAATAAATGTTAGAGAGAGATTGTAGAGAGAGAAAAAGTATACCATAAATGGCATTCAATGCGAGTATTTATAGATGATACCCGATCTAGTTAGCGGTTGAAAGGGCATTTTGGTAATTCCACCTTTAAAAACGAGTTTGACTGAATTACTTGGGCCTTTTGACTTAGCCCACAAATTTGGACCAAGTTGACCCAATAACAAATATCAATACAAATATTATTAAATAATTTTAATATATGATCTAATGAATATCTTTTTTAAAATGATAGATGTTACTCCCTCCGTTCCTAAATGATTTTCCTATTTGGAAAAATCACACATATTAAGAAAAAGAGAATCTTGGGGGTGAGTGGGTATTATTTTAATTAGAAATTAGTGGGAAGTAATGATGTTATTGGAATTATGAGAGAGAAAATAATTGATGATATAATAAAATAATCAAAAAAAAAATCTAATTTTATTAAGGAGAGAGAAATACATGGAGGGAAAGTTAACAACTTTCCAAATTGGGAAACTTTCCAATTTTGGTTCTAAAAAAAAGGAGGGAATTTTTACACCTAATTTGATGATCTTCATCAAAACAGCCATCCAAAAACAAAAAATTTGGCTTTGCATTGGCCAATTTAAGATTACATGGATTACCTCTTTCAATTATTACAAGTTTAATCAACATAAAATAACTATAGAAATTCCTAATCAGCCTATTAAAGGAGGAAAAGCAGCAGTACAATGGCTTCACAATAGCTTAAACACACGAATTCAACATTTACATTGAACCAAAATCAGAACAGTAGCATCAAATCAAAAAAATCAGTAGTACCATCTTCAAGCTTTACCATAACAGTAGCCTCAAAGTATCAGAACAGTAGCCTCAAACCAAAAAAATCAGCACACAGTAACAGTAACAGTAGCATCATTAGCCAATGGCTTCAGACAACGAGGAAGAAATACAGGGGGCTTGGTATTTTGGATCTAACCAATACGATCCACAGTCCAGCTCTGAGTCGGAGGAGGAACCACAAGAAAACGATGCAGCCTTACCAGAACAGTCGCCTCAACGTAAGCCAAGGCTTACAAACGAGTTTAGGCATCTCATATTAGGCAAGTGGTGTCGTTTAGTGATCTCCATATAACTCCACCTACAAAATGCATAACTTTGGAGTTGTGTGATATAGAGTATGTGTATAGTTATTATATACTTTTTTTTAAAAATTTTTTTAGACATATTTAAGATAATTATTATTGTGATACATATGCCGAAAAAATATTTGAGTATATATCACAATAAAATACCAATGAGTTTGTTTTTATTGTTCTTCGCTTTGCAAAGGCAAAAAACATTCCACAACAAATATAAATTACTACCAATATACTTTCATGTAATATAAAAAACTTTACAAAACCTGTGCATAGCACGGGTAAATACCTAATTTTATTCTATTACATAATATTATATTTTATTATAACATTGATATCATCATCATCATTAAATTTCGAACTTACAAAACTAGACATTAAATGTTTTTAAGAATATTAGTAAGGCAAAGGTATATGTAAAACAAAAGCATGAGTTACACATATATGAGAATTCAAATTCATTTGACTTACTACTTTAATGAATATAATTCTTACCTACTAAATAGTTATGATCAATTAATCCTACACGTATATATTACGTTATGTATGTGTATATTCTCAAGTTGGGTATAATTTTAAAATTACTTTTATAAGAGGCGTTCAACGGGCGGGTAGGATAAAATTTAAATGGGCCGGATCGGGGCGGATCTTGTCAAATGTTAAACGGGGCGGGGCGGGTCTTGTCAAATGTTAAACGGGGCGGGGCGGGTCAAACCCGTTTAAATCCGACCCACTTTGACCCATTTTTAAAAGTAAATAAAAATAATTTTTTTATTATATTTTATGGCCCGTTGGGTCGATCCACTTATGTTTATAATAATATCATTTAAATTTTTTTTAAAAAGTGGCAAATTTAGTTTCGCAATTAATTCTTATAATTATCCGACCCGACCCGGCCCGACCCTTTACACCAAGGCCTGCTAATGACCCGCCCCGTTATTAACCCGACCCGCTAATAACCCGTTAAAATGTGATCCGACCCTTGACTACAATAGGAAAAAGCTTTCTTATTATATTATATATTAGTATATGTCCCGTGCAATGCACGGATATATTAGTTTATTAAGTTATGTAAAAAATTTATTACGTATAATTGTTTATTTTTCAAAACTAACCATTATATTGATCAAAACTATATATTACTAACTAAAACAATTATAACTAAACTAATTCTATTTTACTGATTAAAATAATATTTACTAATAAAAATAATTATTGTGCAAATATTATATCAAACTTTCTTCTTTGAAATGAGTATACGGTATACTCATACATAAATAATTTATTGATGACATCCTCAAAATTTATACATCTATAGTTTTCTTTATCATAATTATCCTTGTAAAATTATTCTAAATAAGATTTTAGTTATTATTTTGTAAATATTGAAGTCAGCTGAATAATTAAGTTGAAATTTTTTTGGACGTTGCATAATTTAAGAGTTTTTAATTATAACGTTATTTATAGTTAACAACTATTTTATATTCTAATTATTTTTGTATCGTAATAAATAAGATATAATTAATAGTATAGTCATTTAATCTACTAAAATGGAAGCTACCAAAAATATTTTTTTCTTAAAAAGGTGTATTTTAAAAATTAAAGGTTTTAAAATTAACTTTCTTCCTACTATTATTATTCCTTAAGAAATAAATTTTAATTAAAACTCAAAGTTTCCATATTTAACTACTTAAAATTTAAGAGGGAAAATATTACATATAAAAGTGACATGTGTCATATTTTTTTATTGTTTTATTAGAATATATGATATATGATATGATGATTGTTCCATGTAAGCTAAGTTATATCTTAAATTAACTTTTCAATACATTATTAAGGATTTAAATTTTTTGCTTTAAATTTTATAATTTTTTATAAAAAAAACGTGAAAGTTCCATTAAAAATAACTCAACACTAATTTACATAACATAGAACACTGAAAATTAAAAGTTAAATTGGTTCAGCATACTTGACTATATTGTTTTTTACGCATATAGAAAAAAATGTGAAACAAGATTTTGATTCATCAATAGTGTATTTATGATTGGAGTGTAGCTATTATTAAGAACGAATAGTATTAAATTAAACTAAAGTCTAAACAAACAATAATATTTATTCAGTCTAAGCCAGTCGCACTGCTTAAATCGTCTTACAGAAGAGTATCTGCTTTATCAATATCGAATGAAATGAACCTCTTCAAGGAGAAGCCCATGTTCTACTCATGGGCTACAGTAATAGTGGGCTGAGCCTAGTCATAATATGATATGAATGGAATGAAGTAATGAACGCAGGTTCAGTATCCACACATCAATATTGAACGGTTATCCTCCGTTTTCATTCTAGTATTATATTTCCAGAAGGTCCCCTGAGAGACTATCTATGACAAACACGGCTTTTTCAATAGTACAGCCTAATGATTTTAAATTTAAAAATAAGGCTGATGACTAATCAGTTATTTATTTTGCAAAATGAACTGGCCCATGTTTACTCGTCTATTGTTACAATGAATACTCTTGGAAATGACCAAGAGTTCAAGCCTTCTTTGTTATAAAAAATTTCAATTTTAATTTAAAAATGATCAATTTAGACCTTAAAGTGATTAACTATGATTAGTTATAACTTATAGAAAAATTCAATTTTAACTTTTATATGTATCAATTATGACATTAAATAAATCAATTACTGAGCGCATATTGAAAAAAATTTTAATTTGGCTGATTGGGCTATCCATCTCGTATTGATAACCAAAACCAGTGCAAAAAGTATAACTATATCAAAATGAAACAGAGGAAATAAAACTTGTGGACTTTTCTCAATTAGTCAAATTACTCTATTTAAGCAAAGCAAGCAAGATAGCAATGATAGTAGCTAATTGTCAATTTTTCATGCAATGTTGCAAACAACGTCATAACTGTTTAAACATAAAAGTCCCTTGTCATGTTAGAAAATTGGAAATATTACAATTAACCATTTCAAATTACTAACTAAAATTTTCCTTTTTAGCCATTTGAAATTACTTATTAGTTGCAAAATTACTGTTTCTAGTAAAAAATATACATACACAATTATTTACTATTTATGGTGTTTTGTCAGAGGTGTTTAAAACAAATCCAATAATTTGATATTTACTCAACTTTGGAACCGAACACGACTCAATTCGACTTCAAAATTACTTTAAAAAATGAAAAAATCAATGTGGACACAAGAATCGATTTTGAACCGACCCGAAATACCTGACCGAAAATTGACCCGATGACCCGAATAAACACCGATAACTTTTGGTTCTGTATAATAACCGACTAAAGTAAAATTTAAAAAAACCAATTAAATTATGTGCACTCCTTGTTGATGTAAAGTTGCACATGGAGTTTGCTACTAAGGGTCAATCGAAAACAACCTATTTGTCAGTTTTATTATTAGTAAGGGTGAAGTTGCGTTCATTCGGTCCCCCAATACCCTATCCTAGGCGGGAGCCATTTAACGGCATTTGTGGGAATATTATAGAATGGTTTTGAATTTTCTCCAAACCCTCTCACGTGGCAGGAACGTGTCTTCATCTTTCTCGAGTCAGGGGACTTCTTTTGGCCGCACTCTTTTTTATGAGTATGAGTTGTCACCATCCTTTTCTCTCCAGATCCTGTCCATAGTTTTCTATGAGTAGCAGGGTTTTAAATTTTCCCAACACGAGGAATAGAGAATAATGTGTTGAGAGGCCTACTAGTTGTTAAGTGGAGTAGCAGGGTAGAAATGTGTAGCTGGTCACACATGGTAGTTGATAAGCTTCATCAATTTCTGTACTCTTTCAATTATTTCAGTGAACAAATGATTTCTCATCTTTTTCTTTTACCCACTAAATTTTGAGTTTCACTCTTAGCTTCTTCTAAATGTACTAAGTAGCTATGAGAATCTTTTAAATTGTGCACCACACTTTGGGACAAAGACTTGGAATGGCTCAACTTAAAAGGACATTTTCATAAACACTTGAAATATGTGAATGATAATTCAACAAAGTGATAATATCATTTATATAAAATAAAAAAAATAGACATAAAAAGAAATTGCGGCATTTTCATGAAACGAAGAGAGTAATATGTAAATTGATTGAAACGAGAGATTAACTATTAAGTTTTTTGAATTATGAATTTGATTATTCAATAGAATACTCTTATATATCAGCAATAGAGTACCCTTGTATATTGCTCTTATCAGAGTGTAAGCCCATGACTTGTTTTGTATGTTGTTTTGCCATATGATTATACAATAATTCTCCTTTTCTATGGCTTTTTAACGTATGGAAATTTTTATGTTGGTGATTAGGTTTATTGTTCATTTGTCTCGATTTAATAAAAACTCTACTTATTCTTTTTTTCAAAAAAATTATATTCTATATTTTTAGTTTGAAGTTATCTAGTTAGTTGCTATTGATGAATTTAAATGATGAAAGATCATTTTGTTATATATTTTGTGTTTGAATGATCATTATAGCTTAGATTGGAAAATACTTAAAATCATGTGGAAAGATTAATTAATGATTTCTTTTGGGATCTAAGTTAAATCGATTTGAAATATTTTTGATCTAGTGTCAATATTATTCAATTTCCTAGTTTTGCTTGGATTATCTGATCATTGCGATAAAGTCAATAGATATTAGCTTTTTAATAGAATCAATTTTGAATCTAGTTAAAATTAAATTAAATTGAACATTCAAGAATTTTGTTAGATCTTTGGATCGGAGAATTAGATGCGTTTGTAAATTAATTTTTCTATTTTTTACTTCCAATCAAAATTATTTTGTTCAACTTTGTCGGTTTTAGTTCTGTCAGAGCTAAAATAAATGTTTGAAAGTAATAAGAACTGAGAAATGCAAGAACAAACAATAAATTTCTATTAGAGTAAATAATAAAGTATATAACATATTCAAAGACTTCAACTATCAGCTTTGTTTGAGTTGATCTCTTGACATGGTATCAAAAACCAAAGTGACGTAACTGTCAATAATTTGAATCTCATTCACCTCTCATTTTAAGTGTAATATTTAACACTAAAGCATGTGCATATAACATATCAGAGTACTTCAACCATAGAGTCAAAAATTGAAAGGTGATGAATTCCAAAAACAATGTGTTCTTGAAGTATAAAACTTGTTAGTTTATTGTGGCTCTCTTTTCTCTTTAAGGCTATCTTTCTGTACATAATACAACAAATAAGTATTTATAGTATTAAAATCTCACGAACAACTGATTATACAAGTGCTCGAACGAGGTACAAAGTGAGCGGTCTAGTACTTGTTCAAGCACCTTGCATCAACTTCACACCACTCTTTCACACCTTTTCATCCTTTCCATACTCCATCTCAGGTCACATAAAACCATTGACATGTCTATGTTTATAACTTATATGTTACATACACAAGTTCTATTCAATTGGAAATAAGTCCATAACGTATGAAAATATCATATTCAATTTTACATGAAAATGACATTAAATCGAAAAGTACTCAGGCTAAGATATGTTTTACAAAACAATGTGAAAGAAAATATACAAATTGTTCGATATTATCTACAATTCTTCAGTCAAAAATACTCCAAAATACAAGGATAACTACACATGTTTATTGCTATCAAGATTAAAGGATAACTCCTTAGTCTTAATCAATTAGAAAGTGACATACATGTTCAGAGCAGATAAACTTGTATTTGCTAAAAAACAACTAAAAGAAGCAATACACTGATATTTCTAGTACAAGCAAGATTTGTTATTTTGCTCAATTAGAATAAGATTTAGACAGTCACAAATTATATGATTACATGGATAATACACAATTAAATGAGAAAAATCCCAAACCCTATTAGGATATTGAAAGAGGGTATACCCCCATTTCAACTACAAACAGAAAAATTAATGATCCAACAACCAATAATCAAAACATTGGTATCACAGATGAGAATAAATTTATTAAACCTTTCCCACCTCCTCACTGACTTTCACTGTCTAACAAAGTTAGCAAACCAACAATTAATGAAAATTGTTATCTCAACCACCTTCTAAGATCACTGGTTGAGGAAGGGGAAATCTCACCCCCAAGACTATCAGTACAGCAAGATGAATAGTTTGATTGTTGTTCCATCATTCCTAATTGAGCATTACTCACACTTTTGAAGCTTGGACTCCTTAGATTGTAACTCCCATATCCCCCCACCCCACTGTATGGATCAGGGTTGGGATATGATAACCTCTTCTTAGCCCCGGCTCTGTCTCGCTCTGGCGTAGAGGGTCTTTGTCTCGGGGCACTATGGGATCGGAGACGAGCCTTGGCGGACTCTGTAGCAACCATGTAATTGGGTATGGACCCACCACTGGTGGATGTGGCACTAGGAGCTCTGTTATTTGGGTGGATGTTACCATTGTAGAAGTAATTAGACCTTAAACTTGGTGTTTGGGATACTTGACTGTTGTAGCTCCTATCTTCTCTAATACACCGTGGGCTAGCGGACCGGACTTGGATAGGCCGGGCACGTGATGGAGAGGGTGTTGAGGGTGGTGGATGTTGATGTTGGTTGTAATGATGATGTGATTGGGGTTGGGATTGGATGTGGTGAGCCCTACTGTGAAGGGGTGAGGATGGACGTTGGTTATGGTACTGAGCATGGTAGTGATTTGCTGATGTTGATGTTACTGATCTTCTGGAGTTAGGAGCTAAGTAAGAGTAAGGCTGAGAAGTGTCAATTTCAACAGTTTTGACAGAGTCTCTGTGATCAGTTGAAGCTCTAGCTCTAATGGCCGGTGAACCAGAAATGGTGGAATCCCATTGTTTAGATGCCATCCATCTGTCTAACCATCTGGGTTTCTCCTCAAATTCTTCTTCTCCAACTGAACTCTTATCACTTCTCCACATCTTATTTCCCAATCATGTCAATCACAAACCCAAATTTCACAAATTAGCTTAAAAAACCAGAAAGGGCAAGAATAAGGAGTAGAATAGAGGAAGATGAATTACCTGCTGTGAAAATGCTTGAGAGAGGCTCTTTTCTCTCTTGAGAGCAGCATTTTTTCTGCTCTGCAACATAGCTTTGACCTCTTCAATGGTGTGTGGCCTTTCATCCCAATCCTCTGCTATGCTGCTTGGTTCTCTTGAATGTGACTATTATATACAAATTTATGATTCAACCATTATTTATATGAATTAGACCAAATAGTGAGAAGGAAAAAAGAGGGAAATTGTAGCTTACAACTGATCTTCTTTCTGCTATGTCTTGAAGATAGCGGGATTCAACCAGACTATTAGTGTCGCTGAAAGTGGATTTTCTGCTACCATCATGTGATAATCTCATTCTCTGATCAAGTACCCGGGATTGAACTCTAACCAGAGCTTGCATGCATTTCAGTGTCATCTTGGCTTGTTTTCTCACATTATGTCCTCTTACCAGAGCTTGCAACTTAACCAACCCTTTTAATGCTCTGAGCGCTCTTCTAGCCTTTTTATACCCAACCCAAAAGTTGATCAATAATCAATACATCATAATCTAATGTCTTTTTGAGAAATTTTGATGTAACAGGAAACAAACTCTTACCAAATATCCTCTAAAGGAAGTTTGAATTAGGATAGCTGCGTAATGTTCTCTGGGGTGGTTGGCATTATTGTTGGGTGTTGATCTGGTAAGTCTAGCCACCTCCATTGCAGCCTGCGCTGTGGCAACAGCAGCTTCGGCGGCAGCAGCCGTGGCAACTGCCACTGCAATTGCATGCCTCTGCTCAGACACATCGCTTCCTGTGGCTGCAGCAACAGGACCACCAACACTACTTGCCTTTACTCGAGGGCCCTGTTGGCCAGCTGTAGTAGGTGATGATTCCTGCTGATTTGTGGTCTTCTTGAAAAGCCATCTCCTTTTCTCCTTCTTCTGTAACAGGAAAAAGAAAGCATTAGAATCCAATAATCAATAATCAAAAGCTGAATTTCAACATCACATCTCCTCTTCGAAAAAAACACCTTTTCATCATCTTGATCCTCTGATGGAAGGTCATGATGTTCTTCTTTCCTTCTGCAATTTCTACCCTTGTCATGATTCTCTTTAGTTGGAGATCTAAAAGCTCTTTTAACAGCAGTTAACCAAGAAGTACTCCCTTTTTTCCCCATAGATCATCACATTCAGATCTTAAAACCAGCCAAAATCTTAATATTTACCCACCAAAATACAGCATTTTCCATCAATATATGCTAGTAAAAGAATGTGGGAAGCTATATACCCCACCTATATCAGATCTTTTCTTGTTTTTGTAGCTAAGTTTGTTAATGAGATTTGAATATTATATGCAAATGACAGAGAGGGAAAGGGAGAGAGAGAAAAGGGCTAAAGGAGGGAAACAGGAGCTACTCAAATTATCATAGTGGAGCGAGAGGTGAGAAGAGAAAGAGATTGAATACCAAAAAATAATTCACTGGGAAAGGTGAGAAGATTTTAGTGGGCATAAGCGTGGTGGGTGTCAGAAGATGCGTCATTTACTTGCAACTACTAAAATATTAATACAATTGCTTTAATTTCATAAATAATAAAATCTAGAGTACTACTAAAATCCTCAGCAATAATACATAAAAGTACTACTACAATCCTTTTCTAACTTATTTTGTTTTTCTTTCTTATTCTAGGGAAAAGGATAATGAGAATAAATAAAGGTAGACATGGAAGGTAGTGAATTATGGTGAGCTTGCAAGCTGAGCTGACTGCTAAGATCGAGAAGTTGAAACCTTTGAGAGAGATAGAAAGAGAGAGAATAATAATAGACCAGAAAACAACTAGGAAGGGATGACATGCACAAGAATCAAGGGTAGTTGCAGTAATGGGAAAGCTATTTTTTTTGAATTTTCAACTTTAGATTAAATTTAGGAGTATAGTATAAGTGAAAAAATAACAATGAATGGGAAAAAAAAGTTATAAAGTGTCTCTCCTAATCTGGTCACCCCTCTCATGGCATCACGTGTAGTGGAGCAGGGGATTTAGTAGGCAACATTTCCACCACAGAAGACTTAATTTTAAAAAAAAAATGAAAAATGAAAAACATGGTTTTTCCCTAAGGGAGGAGAGAGAGTAAAGTAGGCCAAGGAAGCACATAGGGGTGCGGGGTCATTGAAGAGCGTTGCATGTTGGTAAGCTGTCCCAAGTTTTGGTGGACTCTTTCTGATGACAAATGATTCTGGCTAACAAGTACTCCTGTTCTATTAACTTAGAAGCAACTGTAGGGGGAAGTATTGGCCTTTTCTCCACTCAAAAATAACAATATCATAAGTTCAAGAAATAAAACAACATCAAATAAGGAGTACTATTTTTTTCACAAGAATACATAAATGGGTGGCTTTCAATAGCAGAGCAAGAATGACTGGTCAAAAGTAATTAAAGATTCTCCAGGTTGGGTTCTGAGTTGCAGCATTTAACAATACAGAGAAATGACTTGGAGTAAATTCATGGTACATGGCAGATTTAAATTAATATCTTAAAGTATCTCCTCAGCAACCACCTCAATTCTCACAAAAAATCATAGTTACCAAGATTGAGTTTAGTTAAGCCCAAAAACTTCAATTTAATTTAATTAAGTAAAGCGATTAAGCTTTAAATATTTTTTAAGTTCTGATTCTCAAAATTTTGATTCTTTTTTACGCAATCTTATCACAAATATACATGATGATACACTACTAAAAGTTATACTTTGTATAAAAGCACTAGTTAAGGTCAATTTAATAGAAAATCATATCTTGCATCAATTGGAGCAATTATCAGTTTCTCCGAGCTGTAGTCGATTTCCACTTAGTCCTCCCCTTATCTCAGCCCATCTTTTAATTAAAAAAAAAGGTGAATCTAATAAAATCCATCATAGTCGATATTTGTATAGAGAGAGACAAGCATATTAATAATACAGAAGTTTATCCTTAAACTTTGTAGAAAATGTTGAAGGTTAGGAGCATTAAGAATCACAAGTACATCCTTGATATGACCAAAGTTTTTTGGGGCTCATTTTCAAGTTAAAGTAAAAACCATTTTTCAGAAAAAAAAACAACAAAATTTTTTGATTCTGTTTAATTAAGGGTTTTGTGTATAAGCAATGAATATAGCAATTACAATAGTAATAATATGCAATTTTGCAAACAATTAAGCACTAATTATTTGACCGGAAGGTACGGGCTCCCTACCCACTATCTTCATCACAAATTACAAGAGTAGCAATTAAGAGTACTGACTAGAGAGCAATGACAGACAGTGTGTCATTTCTTGAGAATGGAAATAGGAGTATACAACTGGAAATACTAATTTTAGTTCTTTTGTTGATTAAGAGCATCTTTTATCTACATGCAAAGACCAATCATTTCTGGTCAATTGAAGTAAAACATGCTGTAAAATATAGTAAATGGGCTAAATAATACCAAGTTTCCACGAAGATAAATATTACCTACAGCTTGTCCTCACATGGCTCTGCCTTATGGTGCTTCCCCCTATAATTAAGACCCTTAAGGGCAATATCCAATCCATCAATCATGAACAATACAATTTCAAGATAGTATGATGCCACTAACAAAAGCAGTAAGTTTTAAATGCAAATCTTCAGGGGGTCACGTACAATAAATTAGAACAGTAAAATCTTTGGGTTTGTAATATTTATGGTGTACTAGTTCAATATAGTAAAATTAATTCAAAGAGAGGGGTGAAAAACAATTCATGAATGTAACTTTATGTCACTGTGCCATTATAATGCCAAGTTTCCTAATTCTACTAGCTGCAACAAAAAATATGGATTTACTTGTAAACTTCAATTGAAATCAAAAAGGCAAATGAAAATTATTCTATTACTAAAGGGTAGAATGAATCGCTAAGGAAATTGTCCTTCACTCCATGTCCATGTGCCCTTATCTTTGAGCAAGCATAATTGTATCTGCATCTTTAAGTTAGAAAAATCATAACAGACCTGAGACACTAACCTAAATCCAAAACTCACAAGTCAATATTCATATCAGAATGCACATATACTTCCTCTGTCCCCCTCAATCAGCACCATGTGCTTTTTGGGTGAAAAATTAGAAGGGAATTTGGGTTGGAGAATAAAACAAAAAACAAGTAGATGATAAAATTGAGTGGTTAAGATGATAAGAAACCAAAAGTTTGTGGACGAGATTAAAAGAAGGAAAGTGAGATTACCAAAACAAGAAAGATGACAAAATCAATGGGCAAACTAAAATGTAAATAGTGCTAATTAAAAGGGACAGAAAGAGTGATATCATTTCTGATTACAAGGAGCTACGCTAGTATATCATATGTCCTCTGCAGTTAATATTTGCACTGTTTACACTTTTGCATTTACCAATACATAGATTGACATAAATATGTTTGATTATCTAACATTAAGTTTGGATAACATTTTTTGAAGGGCAGGAAGGGAATGGGAGGGGATATAGCTGTGTTTTCCTTCCAAATATTTTTAAAGTTGGTATGTGATGTTTAAAAAGTGAAGAAAATTTTCCTTCAACTTCCTCCCCTCTAGTTCCTTATAACTATCCAATAAGGGAAATAGAATCCCTCTACTTCCCCCCTCCTCTTTCCCCTTCATTTCCTCATATCATAGTGTAAAGTAAAAATTGCATAAAATTGATATTATAAAAGTAAATACACGAGATAAATCTAATAAATCATAGATTAAAATTTAGACAGAGCTTGGATCGAGTCAGGCTTGAGTCTAGATCCGAATAACATTAAACTAGACTCAAACTCGATTACTTTTGTTGGACGCAAAATTTGAACGAGATCCACAGTCTCAAAAATTAGGCATTGAGTATAAACTCATGACTATGTTTAACTATAACTTGTCAATAAATCCAACCTTTTGATCATTATTCTCGATAATATAAGCTAAGTTTTGAAAATTGTGCCCTAGGCGCTTCTCTAACTTTAGAAAAATGAATTGTCTTAGTTAGGGTTTAGGGAAATACATAAGGTGTGCGCCTTGTGAGTTTTCATCAGCCTTGCACTTTATGTGCCTTGTGCTTTTGGTTTTCATTGGACATAATCCTTTTTTTTTTCAATAATATATCATCAAGCAGCTACACAAAAACATAATTAATTCTTTTGAAGAGAAAAAAGAACTATGAAAGAAATTTTCTCTTATTTTCAAAGAGGACGAAAGAAAAGAAAGGAGAAATAAGAATTTGTTAGGAGTTCTAAATGTAAGCAAACTTCTCATTGGACATACAGGGACAAGCTAAACCCATTTATGAGAAAGAGCTTATGGCAATTGTAACGGTTGTTCAAAAATGGCAGCATTATCTTGTTAGAAGGAAATTCATTGTTTGGACATATCAATGAAGCTTGAAGTTCATCTTGAAACAACACGTAATCAGGGTGAAATATAAAAAAATAGGCAAACAAATTATTAGGCATAAATTCGAGATCAAATTTCGCCCAAGTAAAAGCAATGATGCGGCCGACGCTTTATCTAGGCATCCACTATTATAGACGATGAATTGCACCACCATGGTCACTAGTAGTGGGGTGGATTGGAGCTCATTATTGGCTAAAATCGCCTAGGGCACTACCCTCTGTAAACTTCGCGAAGAATTGGTTTTACTAGGAAGCACAATTGTTGGGTTTACATGGAATAATGCGAGACTATGGTACAAAGGAAGTATGGTTATTCCTCCCATTTCATCAGTAATGGATAAGCTTTCGTATCACACCTCGACACTAAGGGGTCACAATGGAGAATATAAAACTTATCTCTGATTAGCTGAGGATTGGTATTGGGAAGGGATGAGAAAGCAAGTCACCCAATATGTTCGTGAATGTTCCATATGTCAACAACAAAAGGCTTCACACTCCAATATGCTGGCCTTCTACAGCATTTAGGCATCACAATCCAGGTTTGGGACGATATTACTTTGGATTTCGTGGAAGCCATGCCCAAATCCGGTGGTTTTGACACAGTGTTGGTGGTCGTGGACAGGTTGTCCAAATACGCTCATTTCTTGGGGTTAAAACATCCGTTCACAGGACATTCAATAGCAGCACGATTTGTCAAAAAGGTTGTTCGCTTACATGGTTTTCCCGCATCGATTGTGTCGGATCGTGATAAAATTATTATGAGTAAGATTTGGATTGAATTGTTCTGTATTCGAGGTATTTTTCTTCTCGTAGCACATCCTATCATCCTCAAACCGAAGGGAAAATGGAGATAGTTAATCAAGCCCTTGAAACATACCTACGTTGTTTTGTTAATGGACAACCGCAACATTGGGCTAAGTGGTTCCATTGGCTTGAATTTTGTTACAATACATATCCTCACAACTCTATCAATATGTCCTCTTTCAAAGCCCTTTATGGTCGTCGTCCCCTATTGGGCACCAATAGTTCACCAGTATATATTTTTAACCGGTGGTTACGAGAGAGAGATCATAGTAAGTATCATGATAACATGAGAAGGACATGACAGTGTCAACATAATGACAATGTCAATCATAGTTCAATCAAAAGCAAAAATCATATAAACAAATGAAACTGCTCTTGTTGATCAAACTATCATCACTTGGCCTCAACTTCTCCGGTTCATTTTCACTTATTTTCATTGGTTTATAGCTGTATTAAGTTTCAAATTACCCATTGTAAGGTCATTTAGATGAACATTCTAATTGTTAAGCAGGTAATATTTATCCAATTTGCTTTACTCTATAATTATGTAGTATCCACAACACACAGACTAACATTAGGGTTAACATTGAGAAATTACATGTCGAAAGTCTAAAATTCGAAGCTTTATGTTAACACATAATGCAGAATTTAGCCAAACCCTAGACGATTTAAACTTCAAAAAAATGGCGGGAAAATTATCGACGAGTTTAATCAAATAGCTAAAAGAAACCTAAATCACAGATTAAAAAGTTGGATAAAAAATAACAATAATCATTCAATATCAAAGAGGCGACGAATAATCATGCAATAGTATAACATAATAGATTCGAACATCAAGAATTAATTTATAATTAACATCAAAAGGTGAATCCAAAAGGAATTGGAAATGGAAGCAGAAGAAGAAGAAGAAGAAGAAGAAGAATTTTACCGAATTATGCGGGAATCAAACACTGAAAACTTTTCACCCCCACGGTCGGTCTTGTTTCCAATCGTCTGCGATCTGCCATTGAAGTTGAAGATCATCCATAAGGAAGAATTGATGATGGAGACCGGAGAGTTTGATAGGAAAAAAAAATGTTACAATGTTTCCCGAACCTTATTGGACTCAATGTCCAATGGGCTATCTTCTACGGTAATGGGTTTTGTGTTAACTATCTTTAGGCCCAAGCCCAATAAGTATCATAGAGGGTGATCTAGCTTTTTTCAGCTCGTCTTGTATAACAGCTCATCATGAAACAGACTTATATAACAGTTAAGTTTTTTGATTGACCATTTTCAGGTTATTATTGGTCAAGATTGTAAGTAACTGCCGTAAAGTTACGAACGTGTATAAATCCAGCACAATAAAAATGATTTTGGCGTGAAATCATCAAATTTGAAAATAATGTCTTTTTATTACAGGGTAAGCAGAGAGAAGACAAAGTGGATATTGAACTTAGGATTTTATTAGTTTAAGTGATACTAACTCTGTAATTGAGCAAGATCCAATTCTAATGGTCTATTTTTTATGTGTATTAATGTGTCATTTAACCAGATAATGTCCAAGCTCTCAAATTTGTTAATTTAGGGATTAATTTACCTTGAATAAATTGTTGTATGGGGCATATTTTATAGGCACTTTTTATTGGAAAAGCATTTAATTTATATATATATGGGTTAAATAGTATAATTGATACTAATTATAAGAATATAAAATTCTTCTTATGAGATCATCTTATTAAGAAATGATCTCTCACTAACAATAGTAATGTACCAAATTCTTTGTATATAAAGGATTCTTCTGTCTTATCTCGATCACAATAAAAAATACATGATTTTCAAGTCATGCTTATTTTGCAAATTAGATTTTTTTTAAAAGCTGTCAAAATGTCAAAAGTTTACAGTCAAGTAACCAATTTATATAACCAAAAACTTAAGCTAATAGTTAAGCCTATAAAATATGTTATATATACTCTAACAAGCCCTCTTACATGAGAGCCCTTTGTGCTATAAGTGTAGATGCAGCATAAGTCCTTCTCATACTTGACGCTAAATATTTAACTTTAAAAATGAAAGGTGGTTGAGATTTGAACCAATAACCTCTTATCACGTTGAATTCTATACCATATCAAGAAACTAAACTAACTCAACCATAAACCCAAGCTTTAGTTATTAAAAATTCTAGCTCTTTTTAAATGAGATACTTTAGACTTGATGTGGGAGGTAAGATATTTTTCTGTCTCGTTAAAGTAGTTTGAAAACAGAAGAGCTATATGTATTTATAATAGCAAATTCATGAGAAAAAGAGTATTATATTTTCTTTTGTTTTCCGATGTGTAAATGAATAAATAGTTCTTGAGTAATTTTTTTCAAAATCATTTGTGAATTATAGTTTAAAAATTTTAGATTTTTGCGAATTATAGCCTTAATGTTTAATTTTTACGAATTACAGTCACCAACTATCAAAGTCTATAACATTTAGGCAAAATTACAAAATTTCGACCATTTAATCTAAAATTCCGACCACCAAAATGGTCAGAATTTTGTAATTTAGCTTGAACATTGTAAACTTTGATACTTTAGTGGCTGTAATTCGCAAAATAAACATTAAAGTTCTAATTCACAAAATTATTAAACTTTTAGACTGTAATTCGCAAATTATCCTTTTAAATAACTAGTTCAATTGTTGTAGGACAACACATAAAAGCTGAATGGCGGAAATTAAAATGAATATAGGGAATGTAATGAGGATTTGTTTTGTCCCATGAAAAAGCTAAAGAAAAAATCTGAATAAAGAAATTATAACTTTCAACACAAAAAGGTGATATATACATGTTAAGCATTTAGCTTGAGATCCTGTGGTTTTTTTTTTTTTTTCACGTTGAATTTTTAGTATCATGTTAAGGGGTCAATTAAGTCAAAAGCACTTTTGTGAATTATTAAGTAACCAACTCAACAAAAAAAGCTAAAATGATGCTTGCAGCATCGAAATATGTTATATATACACTATCATGCATGCCCCCTTCACATGTGACACGTAAGCCTTTCAGTCTATGAGTGCCCTTCTTATGTTTGGTGCAAAACATGCAACCTTTCATATCACATTGACATCAATATATATCAAGGAATTCAACTCTGTCAAAAATCTAAATTAAAGATTGGCCTTCTTATGTTTGGTGCAAAACACGGGACCTTTCAGTCTAAAATTCCGTAATACTCCCTCCACCCCTTTCTTATTGTCCACTTTCTAGTGGACATGCAAATTAAGAAAAATGGTAGTGGGGTATTTTAAGTGATTATAATAATTGTAAAGGTGATAGTTGGGGTATTTAAGTGATTATAATAATTGAAAAGGTGGTAGGTGGGGCATTTTAAATGATATAAGTTGGGATAGTTTGGGGTATTTAGGTAAAGAATCTTTGCCAAAAATAGAAAGTGGAAAATTAGAGTTAACTGACCAAATAAGAAAAGTGGACAATAAAAAAGAAACGGAAGGAGTATGTTATATAGTGATCTATCAAAACATGATTATTGGAAGTAAGATAAAGGAACTAAATGAAAATGACAAGATGAAATGGGGAATAGCCGACAAGTTAACAAAGTAACAAGTTGGATAACAAGTCATTATACATAGGGATTAGGGAGTGATCACAGATTTGAAAGCTCATCATGCTACCTAGGTCTTTAACTGGTTGTTGCCAAAGACCTTCACCTCATGCTTTCTTATGTTTTTTTTCGGTTATTCTTTATAATTTTTTTGATTTAAATTCTCGGTTTTACGAATTTTGCTATATTATTTATTTATTTTAGTCTGTTTTATGATATTATGGGAGCTGTGACGGCAAACACTGTTAGAAATGTTCAATAATCAAGTGAATATTTTATAAGTCGTTTAACGTAATTAAGTCAGTATATAACGAGACGTTGATTTAGTCTATATTGAGTAACGTTTATGTTTTACTAAAGACCAATAAACGTCATAGGACTATTATTTGATAATTGTCCGAGCTTAATGTCACTAATCCTATTGGGTCACACTGTATCAACATGTGAGATCATTTTGTGTGTTTGTACCTATGTTAGTCTAGGTTCATATGATTAATCTAGTTGGACTAGATATTATTCATAATCTCTCTATTTAATATAATAAGTTATATTAAGTAAATATATTAAATTTGTAACTCCACCCAATTAATCTAATGAGTTATTGGCATTATTAGGGTGTAACCGTAATTAGTAGAATTTGCAAAGTCTTTACAAATGGAATTGATTTGTGTCTTCTACATATATAGTCTCTAATTTGCTCCATGAAAATGTGTGTGTGCCGTGGGTTTACAAGGGTTGTATACACACAAAATTAGTTTAAGAATTGTTCTTAAACATCGTACTAGTATACGAGGTCTCGCAAGACGTTGTGGGTGGACTACACTAGAGGAACTTCATTTGCGGTTCTTGTCTCGTGGTTATATTTTGCTAGTGGATTCACGCTACAAAGGTATAATTTTTGTTCCGATATTTATTTGTTTCATCTCATGTCAATAATTGGTTCTTGGGAAAGTTTTAGTTTTCCGCATGTTAAAAGTTAACATTACTAGAACCCTACAGTGGTATCAGTTTCCTCTTTTATTGATATATTTTGGGCACATAAATATTGGTTTTATATAAATAATATATATGAGTTATTTATTTACACATGATAATTTTGTTTTGCATAAAAATAAAAGTTAAGAACTTTAGGGGAGAGTTTACTAAAATTGTTTTAGTTATAAAGTTTTGAACTTTGTTTATTAAAATTGAATTTGTTAATTTTGATTCCTCCATTTGCCAATTTAATTATTTTAATATATCATTTTTTAATTAAAGTGTTTGATTAAATTTTGATATTGAAAATAACAATCACAAATTGAGAATTTGATTTATTTGGCATGTTTACATAATATATTTAATCATTTTTTCTTTGAATCTTTTGTTAATAGTTAACAAAATTCAAGAATTAGATTGATTAACACATTATAGAATTTGGTATTATTTAATGTTTTATGGACTAGTGCTAATATGATTAGCTTGGCTTTTGCACTACATTCCACATTATGATATTTATTAGTGCTAATTTGATTAGCCTTATTTTATATTCACCGTGTGAAATTAGTATTAATAAAAATTAATTTATTTGATTGATTATGAATCAATTAACAATTATGCAAATTAATATTGAATAATGTGATTATTTATCAAGTTTATTTAAAATAATAAGATTATATATTTATTTATGTACTTGATGCATGTTTTTTTAAATTTGTTTAAATATTATATTGCATTGGCCACTTACAAATAGTAAGTGGGTAAATGATTATTGTTATATAGGTTATGGTAACTAGTATGGCCCAATTAGGATAGATCATACGGTTTGCACACCGTTATTTTTGAATGTAATTAAATACAATCTGCGTATCGTTTATTTTGAATGTAATAGTTAAATAGTTTATTTTTACATTTCAAAGCTTAATTACTATTATGTATGTCTCCATGGAGTTGAAGACCAAGAAGAATAGAGATTCAAATGGTGTTTCAAAAGGTGGGCCTTAAAGATTAGATTTTCAAGTGTTTTGGGGCCATACTAGGAACCTTATTTATGCATTATTTTATTGCATTATTATTTTGCTATATTGCTTGATGATGCATGTTTTGGTTGTTTAGTTTATTGATTCGAATAATTAGAGTTCACTTTTATTTGTGTTAATAAAAACAACTATAGTCCCTAACAATATTGAGTTGTAATGCTATTCCATTTAGTAACACTATGAAGCTTTAGATCGTTAATTAGGTAGGTTTCGCCAAAGTGAGGTGCCTATTAATTATCTTAAGATAAGTAGTTGGTGAAAAGTGGTTTAACTCAACTAAGTAGGTTAAGAAAAGTTGACACTTTGAGGCATGGGGTAATAATAGATAAAGAGTTATCTTATTAGCAACCAAGAATTATTATGAATAATTAAGAAATAGTTTCTTTACCTATAACCATTAACTTTGGGTGACAAGCCAAAGCTTGCTTAGGGTTAGTGGAAATGGGGTCTTGGAATCACTAAATTAAAAGGGACATTTAATTTAATTTGGTGGGATGAATTTCTTTTTAAATTTGTTTAAAATTATTCATTCATAATAATCATAGAATTCTTACACTTTGTGTTATTCATTTGTAGATGGAAAATAATTCAAACAATAATGCGTTCTCTAATTTTGGTTTACGGTAACAAAAACAACTTCCTTGATTGGTCAAGGAATTTGAGAATTGTTCTCAAACATGAACGAAAACTGGATGTTCTTGAAACTCCAATTTCGAATGAACCCACACTTAATGTGTCTGCTCAAAATCGGGCAGCTTATGAAGCTGCTACTGAAAGGTGTTTAGATGTCACATGCTTGATGTTAGCTTCTATGGTCCCCGAATTACAAAAACAATTCATGGATATGGAAGCTTTTCACATCTTTGCTCATCTCCAAGCTATGTTTTTGAAGCAAGCTAGGACTGAGAGTTTTGAAACCATAAATGAGTTACTTGGTATGCTCAAAATCTCGGAGCAGACAATTCCCTCAAAACCAAAGAAATAGGTTCTTACGGTTCAGAAAAAGAAGAATGTCTTCAAGAAAAAGGTGCTACTGAAAGGTGTTTAGATGTCACATGCTTGATGTTAGCTTCTATGGTCCCCGAATTACAAAAACAATTCATGGATATGGAAGCTTTTCACATCTTTGCTCATCTCCAAGCTATGTCACATCGGGCTCATCGGGCAGCTTATGAAGCTGCTACTGAAAGGTGTTTAGATGTCACATGCTTGATGTTAGCTTCTATGGTCCCCGAATTACAAAAACAATTCATGGATATGGAAGCTTTTCACATCTTTGCTCATCTCCAAGCTATGTTTTTGAAGCAAGCTAGGACTGAGAGTTTTGAAACCATAAATGAGTTACTTGGTATGCTCAAAATCTCGGAGCAGACAATTCCCTCAAAACCAAAGAAATAGGTTCTTACGGTTCAGAAAAAGAAGAATGTCTTCAAGAAAAAGGGGAAGCCAAAGAAACAATTTAAGCACCAAGGCAACGGCAAAAAGGTTGCTCGAACTAAGGTGAAAGTTGGAGCTAGTCCAAATCATATTTGTTTCTATTGCGATAAGAATGGTCACTGGAAGCGGAATTATTTGAAATACCTTAAGAACAAGGAGGATAGAAGTATCACTTCTACTTCAGGTATTTATGTGATAGAGATCAACTTTGCTAACTCTAATTCTTGGGTATTGGATACCGGTTGTGGTTCTCACATTTGTGCAAACGTGCAGGGGCTAAAGAAAAGTAGAGATCTTCATAAAGATGAAGTAGACCTACGAGTTGGAAATGGGGCTAAGGTAGCTGCATTAGCCGTAGGATCTTATTGTTTATCTTTACCTTCAGGACTTTTGTTGAATCTTAATAATTGTTATTATGTTCCTTCTATGAATAGAAATTTGATTTCAATTTCAATGTTGGATTCTCAAGGTTTTACCTTTGTAATAAAGAATGGTTCTTTGTCAATTTACAAAGAAGAAATCTGTTATGGTATAGGGCGTTGTATATATGGCCTTTATATACTAGATCTTGATAAACAAAACTATCACGTGGACAATTCTAAAAGACTAAAATCAAAGGATTCTAATCATACATATCTTTGGCACTGTCGTTTAGGACATGTAAATGAGAAACGCATTCAAAAACTCCATAAAGATGGACTATTGGACTCATTTGATTTTGAATCATATGAAGTATGCGAGTCTTGTTTACTTGGAAAAATGACTAAATCACCATTTACTGGACATGGTGAAAGAGCTAGTGACTTATTGGGGATAATACAGTCAGATGTATGTGGTCCTATGATTATCTCGGCTAGGGGAGGGTATGAATACTTTATTACTTTTACTGATGATGTAAGTAGATATGGATATGTCTACTTAATGAAACATAAATCTGAATCTTTTGACAAGTTCAAAGAATTTCTGAATGAAGTACAAAATCAACTTGGCAAGACGATTAAAGCACTTAGATCTGATCGAGGTGGTGAATATCTGAGTCAGGACTTTATAGATCATCTGAAAAATTGTGGAATAGTTTCACAACGAACCCCACCTGGAACACCACAATTAAATGGTGTGTCTGAGCGGCGGAATCGGACCTTATTAGATATGGTTCGTTCAATGATGAGTTTAGTCGAACTTTCTACTTCATTTTGGGGTTATGCCCTCCTAACAGCGGCTCATGTTTTAAATCGTACTCCCTCCAAAGTTGTCGATAAGACGCCATATGAGTTATGGACAGGAAAAGTTCCTAAGTTGTCTTTCTTAAGGATTTGGGGTTGTCAAGCATATGTAAAACGTTTACAACCAAATAAGCTTGAACCTAGATCTAATAAGGTCTTCTTTGTGGGTTACCCCAAAGAAACCAAGGGATATTACTTCTAGAATCCTAGTGAGCATAAAGTGTTTGTGGCTCGTGAAGGTGTCTTTTTAGAAAGAGAATGTCTTTCTCAAAAGCCAAGTGGGAGAAATATTTCTCTTGAAAAAGTTCAAGATGATCAGCCACAAATCACTCCTCCAGTGGGAGAGATTGTTTCTCCAATGGGAGCTCCAGTTTTGGTACCTGTTGTACCTATTGAGGTGGTGGATGTCCCAGTTCGTAGGACTAGTAGGCAGAGTAAACCTCCAAGAAGAGATCCTATGGAGGGTTATATCGTTCATGAAAGTCATGAAGTCCTTATATTAGATAAGGAAGAACCTACTACCTATAAGGCAGCAATGGAGAGTTCTGACTCTGAACTATGGCTTAGAGCCATGAAATCTGAAATGGAGTCCATGTATGACAATCAAGTTTGGAACTTGGTTGACTTGCTCGAAGGTGCTAGACCGATCGAGTGCAAGTGGATTTATAAGATAAAGACTGACATGGATGGCAAAATAGTTGTCTATAAAGCACGACTGGTGGCTAAAGGTTTCAAGCAAGTTCATGGTATAGACTATGATGAGACTTTTTCACCAGTGCCTATTCTTAAATCCATCAGAATTATCCTAGCAATAGCTTCATATTATGACTACGAGATTTGGCAAATGGATGTAAAAACCTCTTTTCTAAATGGATATTTAGAAGAGGAAGTGTATATGACACAACCTGAGGGTTTTGTGGATCCTAATAGCACTAGAAAAGTATGTAAGCTTCAGAAGTCCATTTATGGATTGAAGCAAGCATCTAGGAGTTGGAATATTCGTTTTGACGAGGCAATTAAACAGTTTGGTTTCCTCCGAAATCCAGAAGAGTCTTGTGTATACAAGAAAGTCAGTGGGAGTTTTGTTGTTTTCTTAGTTTTGTATGTGGATGACATACTGATTGTAGGGAACAGTGTACGAATGCTTGAGTCTGTAAAGGCTTGGCTAAGTAGTTGTTTCTCTATGAAAGACCTTGGAGATAGATCAAAACGGATGATTAGGCTTAGTCAAAGGACTTATATTGATAAGGTCCTTGATAGGTTCAATAGGACAAACTCTAAGAAAGGTTTTCTTCCCATGTCTCATGGCATATCTCTTAGCAAGAAGTAGTGTCCAATGACACCTGATGAGTTGGAGAAGATGAGTAAGATTCCATACGCTTCAGCTATTGGATCTATCATGTATGCTTTGATATGTAGCCGACCAGATGTTTCGTGTGCTTTGAGCATGACGAGTAGATACCAATTGTGTCCTGGTAATGACCATTGGATAGTAGTCAAGAATATCTTAAAGTACCTTAACAGGACTAAAGATAAGTTCTTGGATTTTGGAGGTGCATCTGAATTATGTGTAAAGGGTTACACGGATGCTAGTTTTCAAACAGACAAGGATGATTTCCGATCTCAATCTGGTTACATCTCTACTCTAAATGGAGGTGCAGTTAGTTGGAAAAGTTCCAAACAGAGCACTGTAGCTGATTCTACAACTGAAGTTGAGTATATGCTGCAGCTAAAGCAGCAAAGGAAGCAGTCTGGATTAGAAATTTTAAATCCGAGCTTGGTGTGGTTTCTAGTGTTGCTGGTCCAATTGAGTTATATTGTGATAATGATGGGGCTATTTCACAAGCAAAAGAACCTAGATCACACCAAAAGTCCAAACATGTGCTCAGAAAGTATCATCTGTTGCGAGAAATCGTAGGCAGAAATGATGTTGAAGTGTGCGAAATATCTACGGATGACAACATTGCAGATCCGTTGACTAAACCATTGTCTCAGACTAAGCATGAGAAACATTTGTCTGAGATGGGCATCAAACTCAATATAGAATAAGTTTAGATGTCGAATATATATGAGATATATTTGATATGTTACATTTATAGTGTTTTAATGTAATGTAATTTTATGATTATCTAATAAAGTTTCATACTTATTTACTTAGTTTTGGTTTAGAATTAAGTAAAGTCCAATTATAATCTATAAAGTCTATATGGGTTGGATGTGATCTGACAAATGAACCCTATAATGTGAACTAGAGAACTTAGATTATTTTAAGTCCCTAGCCAGGTAGTTGAGTTGGACGCCAATTACCAGAAATGGTTAGAATGATGTTGATTGATGATCGTGCTCATAGATCATAGAGGCATCGGATGTCTAGTCAATTACATTGATAGAGGTTGAGTATTTCTATTTGGACATGACCCGCTTTTGAGTATTCTTTAAGAACACTGGCGTCATAAGAATATCTCAAATTGACTTATAAATAGAATCCTTAGACCTGAGTTTCTCACTGACTTCGTGTGTGAGAATTATTGTTCTTTGATGCAATCTAACGCCATGCCGTAAAAGGGGCTATAAGGGTTGTACTCAGGAATTTTATGAATCACATAGCGAATAGAGGAGTGATAAGATGGAATTGTCATACCCTTTTTAGGGTTATTAGTCTCAGGCCACTCGGAGATTTGGAACTGTAAAATGCATGGCCATGCTTAAATAGATTATGGAGATAATCATTTGTTTTTCAGTTCATCTCATGAGTCCGAGGAACATGATCAGACCAAATAAGGATGACAGTTGTTCTTACCTTATGTTTGATTAAGACTTAAGTTGACAAAGGATTTGAGATGTACAAACTTGTTGGAGCAAGTGGGAGTTAGTGGGAGGAGTCCTACAACTCTAATAGACTTAGGGATGGCAATGGGTCGGACTCGGCTCGGATTATACATACTCCGACTTTGCTCCGGATAATAGTCGGACTTTTGTTTTCAGTCCACCTCCACTCGGATTCGGATTATGCATACTCTAAGTTTGCCCCGACTCGGACTCTCGGATCTCCAACGGCGTCGGATGTAGAGTCGGATTACTATCAAACAGTATCGTTGTGATATTGTAGTAATGATTTTGAAGCATATAAAATTACAAAATATATTTTTCAAATACAATTTAACAAAAAAATATGTACTTAATATGAATTCAATTTTAACAAGAGAGAAATAATCCTACTACTAAAATTTAACAAAATTTTCTCGTATTTTAATTTGGCATATTTGATTTCTCTTGATTTCATTTGTCTTATCTTGATTCATTAATCTAAATAAAATTACCAAGTAGTTTTTTAAAATCGAAAATTACAATTAGTATGAGAGAGAGCTTGAATTAGTCACATTTAGAGTTTTAAAGGAAACAAAATATTAGTGTAAAAGTCAAATTCAAAGTCGGATGTCCTTCAGGGTCGGAGTCGGGTCGAAGTCTCGGATTTTTAATAAGGTCCAACTCCGGTCCGTCTCTAACTCGGACTCGGATCGTAAAGTCGGAGTCGGAGTCGGATGACTTTTTCCTCGGACTCGAATCGAATTATTTTCCTCGGATCGAGTCGGACTAGGGTCGGATTCGGACTGAATTGTCATCCCTAAATAAACTTGTTTCTTGAACAAGTGGGAGATTGTTCGAAATGTTCAATAATCAAGTGAATATTTTATAAGTCATTTAACGTAATTAAGTCAGTATATAACGAAACGTTAATTTAGTCTACATTGAGTAACGTTTATGTTTTACTAGAGACCAATAAACGTCATAGGACTATTATTTGATAATTGTCCGAGCTTAATGTCACTAATCATATTGGGTCACACTGTATCAACATGTGAGATCATTTTGTGTGCTTGTACCTATGTTAGTCTAGGTTCATATGATTAATCTAGTTGGATTAGATATTATTCATAATCTCTCTATTTAATATAATAAGTTATATTAAGTAAATATATTAAATTAGTAACTCCACCCAATTAATCTAATGAGTTATTGGCATTATTAGGGTGTAACCGTAATTAGTAGAATTTGCAAAGTCTTTACAAATGGAATTGATTTGTCTTTGCTCCATGAAAATGTGTGTGTGCCGTGGGTTTATCTTTCTTTGGAAAAATTGAGAGCAATTGTGAGTAATAATTAGAGGTGTTCAAAACAGACCCGATGATCCGATAGACACCCGACTTTATAACCGAATCTGATTTGACCCGACTTAAAAATGGATCTACAATTATGTAAAAACCAATGTGAACACAAAATCCGATTTTAAACCGACCCGAAACACCTGACCCGAAATCAATCCGATGACCCGAATGAACACCTCTAGTAATAATAGAAGGGTTGTATACACACAAAATTAGTTTAAGAATTGTTCTTAAACATCGTACTAGTATACGAGGTCTCGCAAGACGTTGTGGGTGGACTACACTAGAGGAACTTCATTTGCGGTTCTTGTCTCGTGGTTATATTTTGCTAGTGGGTTCACGCTACAAAGGTATAATTTTTGTTCTGATATTTATTTGTTGCATCTCATATCAATAATTGAGTCTTGGGAAGGTTTTAGTTTTCCGCATGTTAAAAGTTAATACAACCTACAAACACACTAACCATAACAAAGTTTGTAGTTGTGGTTCATAATTGATGGATTAGGCATAGGATAGGAGTATACCTACAAAAATAGCACATATGTCAAATTAAAGTAATAGCTTGTTTTTAATTAAGATTCAAGTATTGATTATAATTGTGAAAGTGTTTAGAGTCAATTCTCAATCATCATCGAGGCGGAGTAAAAATACACTATAAATTTTAAGGTCTTATTTATCCTACTTTATTTGAAATATTTAAGGCCTGAAAACAAATAAATATATTATGGCAAAACCAATATAAACTATTGTCAACAAACATTTGAGGCTCCTAAATTTTGGGGCTTTGTATGGTCGAACACCTTAGCTTGTACATGCTCTTAAATTTATTCCAATGCATTACCTTTCTTCGAAATTTCTTTTATGCATCTCATTTCCTTCGGTAACATTCCAATGCATTTTTCATTATCTCATTTTCTTTACAAAATTCATTCTAATGCATTATCTTCATCATGAGGATAACAAGGCAAGTACATTATAAGAAAATTTGCAGAATAAATCATTCATCACTAGTAGAATTAACGTCATTTGCTACTATACAAATGTGCTTATTTGCTGCTCAATTTCGGATTGCGGCAAATGGAGGGGCAGCAAATAACCAAAAGCTTTTTGCTGTTAGTTAAAGAACCACAGCAAATAAAAATTATTATGTGCGAAGAGAATCAAAGTAAATAAATTAGTAAATAGCAGTGTAAAGTTTTTCAACTAAGAGAGAAAAGGAACTTGACGTGGGTGACTTATGTTATAGTTTTTTGCTATTGTTCAATAAAAAATAACAATAATATTTTTTATTTGCTATTAATGTTTAAATATAGTAGCAAAAAATATTTTTTTGCTGTTAAATAATCAAAACAGTAGCAATAATTACATTATTTGTTATGTTTGAGATTTAAGTAGCAAATAAATAGCAGCAAATTAGATTTATTCTACTAGTACATATTACTATCATTTAATACAAACAACAAAACGTGTCAAAAGAGTATTTGAAGGGTTAGGAAAATACAACTACATTTAATAAAATACCCACAACAAGGACGTACACAACGAAGATTCATATTTGAGTGAAAGAACTTTTTCCCCTTATATTATTAACAACGATAAATAATGCAAGATTGTATGTGTTTGAAAACTCTCAAACATTCTTAGAATTCTCACAACTCTCACAAGACTTTCTCTTAAATTTGCGAACACAAAAAATAAGCAACCTAACACACCTTTTATAGTTCACAAAAAACCCCTAAACTTAAACTAACTATTACTAGCCACTAAGATACTTTTAGGAAACTTGCAAAATAATTTAACAAACTATATTTTCCTAATTATATTTAACATAAAATTCATAATTAGTTATTATTTCATAATAATATATCTATCAAATAATAATAATAATAATAAGAATTAATTGTAAATTACAGTCTTGATGTTTATGTATTTTGCGAATTACAGCATGATGTTTTTTTTTTGCGAATTACAGCCACCAAGTTTTGAAAGTGATCACTATTACGGCCAAATGACCGGTTATGACCGTTGACCAGCACAATTACCTTTGACTTTTCTTTTTTTTATTTTAAATTTTTTTTTTGAGTTTTTATTTCTTTTTCCTTTTTTTAATTTAATTTCTTCATCCCCAATCATCTTTCTCTCTCTTCCTCCTTCTTCTCCATCATCTTCATCCTCTTCATCCTCCATTAATCTTCAAAGTCACCATTAATCTTCAAAGATCCAATTTCTCTCTAAAGTCCAAACCCTAAATTTTTTTTCCCTTTTCAAGAACCCTAATCAAAGACCCAATCAAACCAACAATCTAATGGCTACCACTCTCAACATCATCAATAACTCATCTATTCTGAGTTTACCCATTTGCAGGAAATCAATTATCGAAAAACCCATGTTGGTGCAACTCCATAACCAAATTACTAATTACAAAATCCCAGCCCGAATTGATTATTTTGAGTTTACCCCCTTAATAATTTGAAATAAAATTCAAGCCCGAATTGATTATTCTGAGTTTACCCACTTAATGAGTTTACCCACTTAATAATTTGAAATAAAATTCAAGTGAAAACTAACCCGAATGATTATTCTGAGCAAGAGTAGAAAAAATCCAAGAATTATGTAATTTAGGTTTTGGAATTCAGCAATAAAGCTCAAAGTTCAGTAAATGAAAAAGGAATAAGAAGATTACAGTAACTATTAGACCCAGTAGCTTTTTCTTGAAGCTAAAATGGGACAAAATTGAAGATTGTGAGAGTAATTTTTAAGAAATCCAAATATCCAGAAAGATTTATAAATAATAGAGAAAATTAGTTTGATGATCCAATATTGGTTGGATTAGTATGGCAGTATTCCCTCTATACAAACAAGCAATGTGGAAAAAAGTACTTGTAAGAAAAAGTTGCAGCTTGCTTAAAACTTTGAACTTTGAACATTAAAAGAAGTTTACATGTATTAAACTTAGATTATCCGGTTCATCCCTTCCAATTTAGTATTCTTTGATTAGGGTACTTGAAAAGAGGAAAGAAATCTAGGGTTTGGACTTTAAAGAGAAATTGGGTCTTTGAAGATTAATGGTGACTTTGAAGATTAATGGAGGATGAAGAGAATGAAGATGATGAAGAAGAAGGAGGAAGAGAGAGAAAGATGATTGGGGATGAAGAAATTAAATTAAAAAAAGGAAAAAGAAAAAAAACTCAAAATAAAATAAAATAAAATAAAATAAAGAAAAGTCAAAGGTAATTGTGCTGGCCAACGGTCATAATCGGTCATTTGGCCGTAATGATGGTCACTTTCAAAACTTGGTGGCTATAATTCGCAAAACAAAAACATCATGGCTGTAATTCGCAAAAGGCATAAACATCAAGACTGTAATTCACAATTAATTCTAATAATAATAATATTCGTGTTTGGATTTACTTCTTAACAAGGACTAAACTTAGTGTTTCGAATCATTTTATAGATCCCAAACACAACATTTCGCAATTACTTGCAATTCCAAAGTGGGTTATTTAAATCTAAATTAATTTGTTTTCTTATGTTTTAGAATAAAAATTTCTACGCTAATTGGATCGATTTTTCTTTCTAATGAACTTATAAATTTTCTATATAAATCTCCCTAAACACTTTTGATTATATATTAATGCTCACAACTGTTGGAATGATTTATCCTACATCGACAAATTGAATATGAAGTGCACAATTTCTCATTGCCATATGATTTTGGAATAATATATATCTCTTTGACTTATCAAGTGTGTGCATCTTGTGTCTCCCAGTTAATGTGCTGGTATTCACAATATTTCCAGCTAAATAACAATAAATTAATAATGTCAGAGTTTTAATTTCAAAACAATCATTTAATAATGTTTGATTTGGTATTGAAAATGAAAAAAAATAAATTAAAATACAATTACCATTACAAGTCAAATCACTATTTTAATTGTCTTAATCGGACTTGCACTCTACTTAATCATTGGACTTAAGAAAGCTTAAAAAGGATGATCTATCTTGTTACAACTGTTATAGAAGTATAAATATAGACCCATCAATAGTAGCTCAACAAATACAGCCATACAGGATAACTGGCGAGAAAGAATATGACTTAACGTACTAAAAGTTATTGTCATATCTTAATTATTGTTGTGCTTATTATATGTTGATGGACCAGTTAATTATTAATTATAAGCTACTCAAACCAAAACCTCAATTAATTAGGATAAGCAAATAGACCACGTATTCCCAAATCACAGCCTCATATCACATGAGATTAATTTAGAGTCGGATTATTTTCAGGTTGAATCAGTTTTAGCTCATATTGCGTTTGGATCAATCAAACGGCATAATAACTTTTAAAATTTAATATTAACCTTTTTTAATTTTTTTTTAAAAATAATAATTTTTTTTTAAAAAAAGCGTTTGGATCAATCAACAAATCTTGTGGGTCGTGTAATTAGTTATATATATATATATATATATATATATATATATATATATATATATATATATATATATATATATATATATATATATATATATAATATATATATATATATATATATAATATATATATATATATATATATATATAAGTATTTATTACTATTTCTTAATTTCAAATAACATGAACTTTATTTTTTACCACCTACAACCTCTAACTTACCAAACATGACATAGAGACAGCCAAAACAGCCTAAAAAAGGGTAAAAAAAATTGGGTTAAAATGGGGTGTTTTGGCTGTCTCGATGTCATGTTTGTTAAGTTGAAGGCTATAATTGGTAAAAAAACAAAGTTTGCGGTTGTTTATTTGAAATTGAGTAAACTTAGAGGCTGTAGTTGGTATATATATCATCATCATCATACCCAGTGTATCCCGCTCAAAGAATATGATCAGGGTCTGGGGAGGGAGGAACGATGGCATGCTCATATCCTTAAGGAGAGTGCGATCAAAGAGTCCCCCGGCTCGAGAACGGTCTTCTAGCAAGAGGAACCTGCAGTGGGCAAATAGAATAGAAGCACACACACAAAAACAAAGATAAGATCAAAGAAACAGGTAAAAAGCGACAAAAAGGCAAAGGATAAAGACGAACGAGAGGGTAAAGGGACAGGTTTACTAATCTAGGACTTGGATAAGGCGCCGCCAACTGGCCCTATCCCTGGTCAGGTCCTTGGAGAGGTGAAGTTCATGCATATCACTTTTGATTTGTTCCTCCCACGTTCTCTTAGGTAGTCCTCGACTTCTCTTACCCTCCACTATGATGCATTCGATCCTTCTTACTGGGGCGTCATGTGTCTTTCTCTACACATGCCCAAACCATCTCAACCTGTTCTCCCGCATCTTTGCGGAGATAGGTGCAACCCTTAACGTCTCCCTGAACTCCTGGTTTCTTATCCTATCCAACATAGTCTTACCACACATCCACCTCAACATACGCATCTCCGTTACTTCCATCCTCTATTCGAAAACCTTCTTTACGGGCTAACATTCTGTCCCATATAACAACGCCGGCCTAATCGCAACGCGGTAAAGTTTACCTTTTAATCGCCTCGGAAACTTTTTATCACAAAGCACCCCGGTTGCTGCTCGCCACTTAAGCCAGCCCGCTTGTATACGATTAGTAACGTCTCCATCAATCTCCCCATCGCTCTGAATCACAGAACCCAAATATTTGAACTTGGACGTACACGCAACAACTTCACCTCCTATGGTTACCTCTGGGTCCCCTAGCGATTCTATCCCACTGAAATTGCATCGCATGTATTCTGTCTTTGTACGGCTTATGCGTAGCCCCTTTCCCTCCAAGACTTCTCTCCACTCTCCCAATTTACTATTAGCCTCCTCCTTGGTTTCTGCGGCCAAGACTATATCATCGGCGAAAAGCATGCACCATGGTACGGTCTCCCAGATGGATTTAGAGAGCTCTTCCATAATGACCGTAAAAATGAAAGGACTTAATGCTGATCCCTGATGTAATCCCACATTAATTGCGAAAGACTCAGTCATACCCGCCGGTGTATGTATGTTAGTCGCCACTCTGTCATACATGTCCTGTATTACCTCGATGTATCTTCATGAAATACCTCTATTCTTGAGGCTATCCCAAACCAGGCTTCGTGGTATGCTGTCGTACGCTTTCTCCAGATCAATGAATAACAGATGCAAATCCTTCTTTCGCTCCCTATACTTTTCCATCAATCTCCGCAAAATATGGATTGCCTCGTCTCCCGATATAGTTCTCGCAACCTTGTGAGCACCCTTGTTTTAAATATTGGGATAAGTGTGCTAACCCTCCATGCTTCGGCATCTTCCGGTCCTCAGGATTACATTAAATAAGTTAGTAAGCCACTGAATACCCTTCTCTCCTAAACTCATCCACACTTCAATCGCAATGTTATCCGGTCCGACTGCCTTTGATCTCCCATTTTTTGAGAGCTTTTCCTACTTCGCCGTGGTAATATCGATAATCGACCCATGCTCCGTGCTCTTTGGAGGTAGGGACGCTTGTTGAATTTCCTCCTCTCACCCTAGTCTCATTGAGTAGTTGGGAGAAATATTGATGCCATCTCAACTTGATGTTCTCTTTCTAGCAAGTCTGTCCACCTTTATCTCGAGATTATATATATATATAATATATATATATATATATATATATATATTATATATATATATATATATATATATATATATATATATATATATTATATATATATATATTATATATATATATATATATATATATATATATATATATATATATATATATATATATATATATATATATATATATATATATATATATATATATATATTGTTATTATAATTTTAAATTTATTCTTTATATTATTACTTTTGTTAACGAATTAACATCAGTGCGTTGGTTAGCTTTTGACTTTTTATTATTTTAACTTATTTTGATTTAATTTATTCAATTTAAAATTTAGTTTTTTTTTTATGTAGAATTTAAAATCTTATTTATTCAAATTAATATGGAGTATTATCTAAATACAAAATAAAATCTATCATCATGCATGGCGTTGTTTTACAAACCCCAATTCGCATACGATCATTGATCTAGACAGCGCGGCAGGATGACATAGTGGAAGTAGAAGTATATTATATTGAGTTTGTGATCTTTTTTCGATGTGTTTAGGTTTGGAGACAACCTAGACGTAGTAATATCTATTTAATTCATTTATTCACATGCACTATGAAATTGATAGTCCAATAATCTCTCCATTCAAATGCCTTATTCTCCTTTTGAAAATTTCACAATATTTTTTTCGCCAATCTCATTATGAGAGGCCGTCTCTCTGAGAGATGTTTTTCAAACTCAGTTTATTAAAGTTTAATGCCTACTCTTACTGTGCATATTTCTATATGAATTGACCCAATCAAATATGGTTTTTCAAAGAGACCATCTCTCACAAGAATGTGTGTATTTTTTATTTGAAACCATTCTATTTTAGTAATAAATAAAAGTTAAAGATATTATTCCACTTACAATACTATAAAAGTTTTGGAAAATTCCAAGTGTCAACATTTAAAGAGGTATGAAAATATTTATCAAATTCAGAATTTAATATTTTTGTTTAAGTTTGAAACTAAATTAGGTAAAGTATTTGTATGATATACTATAACAATTGTATTTTGTTAACTTAGAAATTCGAATCATATCATACAATCATACGATCATCATATCATACAATACTATAAAAGTCTTGGAAAATTCCAAGTGTCATCATTTAAAGAGGCATCATCATATCATATCATCATATCATACAATACTATAAAAGTGTTGGAATATTTCAAGTGTCATTTTTTAAAGAGGCATGAAAATATTTATCAAATTTAGAATCTAATATTTTGTTTAAGTTTGAAACTAAATTAGGTAAAGTATTTGTATGATATACTATAGCAATTGTATTTTGTTAACTTAGAATCATATCATACATCATACAATCAGGGGCGAAGCCAGGATTCTAAGTTAGGGGGGGCCAAATAGTCGATGTACTAGAAATTATATACCAGTCTCGATTATTAGGTTTAGGCTATTCGGGGTAGCCGACCGCCTAAGGCCCCAAGAAACAAGAGGCCTCAAATATTGAATGACTATGACATTATTCAAACCCGGTTCTAAGCAACAATTTTTAAGTAATTTGTTTTTAAACCTTTTTATATTTGAAATAGTATAGTGTTACAATACATTTTGTCTTGAATTGGAAAAATTCTATCTTTTAATGTAATAAAGGGTACCATTTTAAATTACATCGTAAAAATAAATAGAGTGTCTAAAATTTTTGCTCTGTCCGTATTATTTACTTTATAAAAACTAGTTAAATTATAAAATTTTTACAATTATATAGACTTAAATGAACTTGTATCATAGTAAAAATTACATATAGAGTTGAAGTTTCCCTATAATTATCACATTTGGAAAACCAAGAGTTTTTGACTCCATTATTCGCTTATTAAGTTTACAAAATTATACTATTAAAATTAAAATATAAAAATATAGATACGCACTGAAAACGATGAATGTAAAATTATGAAAAATATACAGTAATGACATAATAATATAAATTTATTAGTTTGTTAAAAAAACAGGTTGAATTAGGATTTGATCCCTTAACCTTATGTTACAAATGTAATACTCCAACCATTGAGCTATAGTAAATTTTGTTATATTAGTAAAGGGGGCCAAAGCTAAAAATACAAAGGATTGCGTTTTCGGCAAGGGGGGTCGGGCCTCCCCCAGCCCCCCATGTAGCTTCGCCCCTGCATACAATACTATAAAAGTCTTGGAAAATTTCAAATGTCATTTTTTAAAGAGGCATGAAAATATTTATCAAATTTAGAATCTAATATTTTTGTTTAAGTTTGAAACTAAATTAGGTAAAGTATTTGTATGATATACTATATCAATTGTATTTTGTTAACTTAGAATTTAATATGTTCAATTGAATGAAAAAAAAGTTACGTATCAGGTAAATAATTAAAATAAACATCAGTAATTATGTTTTGATTTAAAATCATGAATTTGGTAGATTTAAGAACGATAGTATACAGTACCTACATTATTATTTGAAATTGTTTTTATATATATTTCGCACTAACAAATTCGTGCATTGCACGAGTTTCTATACCAATAATCTATAAAAACTAAGTTACATTTTGAAAGTTTACTTTTATTTTATATAATGAACTATATATCATATACACGATAAAATTTAATAACACTATTACACTTACACTTTAAATGATAGGATATTTATTTTTTATATTATTTTACGCATCGTTAATAGAGATGAGAATGGGTCTTGGACCTTACGGGTCTACACTCAACCCGACTTTAATTTAAGGGTATGAATCCACTTAATTTTGGACTCTATAGGTCTGGTCGGAACTGGGTCGTCCATTATCTTAGAGTCGGGCTCCGGGTCCACATGTTTGAGACCCAAATCCTACTCATGAACCTATTACATCTTTTTTTAAAAACTGGATAAATATTTTGTTTTTAAGAACTTGAATGTTGGAAAACATCGTATATTTGGTCGCTGAATTAGGATAAAGTATTAGAAAATCTTTGCGAGTTAGTTAAAAAATGTTTAAATGATTCTAAACGAATAGACGAAAATTGTATAATATAATTTTTCAAAAAATTTCAGGAAGAAAAAAAAGAAAATATAGTATTGTAGTTAGATCCAGACCGCAAAGCTGACAACCTAAGGGTCTGAGTCTGGGTCCAACTTTTTCAAATTCTATGGATCTAGGCTTCGGTCTGGGTCCAAAAAAAGGGTCTGAATCTGGATTTAGCTGAACCCGACCAAATCAGACCCATATACATCCCTAATCGTTAATGAGTAATTTATTATTTATCTTGGTTTCTTCCTAAATTTCAAACGAAAAGATAAAAAAAATCAAGAATATATAAGATACTCTCTTTATTTCTTTATTCTAGTTTGCTATAAAATGCATTAAAATAGTTGCACAAGCCTACACTTGTTATCAATCAACATTTTGTTACTTTTTATTCTTTATATATAATATAAGAAAAAACATACAGCCATCTGAGTTCTAATTTAATTTGTTTTATACATAATTTAATTCAAACATTTTATAATATATTTAACTACATGCAACCTAAATATATTAAGGATCATAATTAATAATAAATTGGATAGTGTGAAAACCAAAAAGTATAGTAAATGTGATATGTAAGCAATGACTTTGAACCAGATGAAGTATATATAATAATAATAATAATAATAATAATAATAATAATAATAATAATAATAATAGTAATACTTTATCTACTTTGTAATATAGTTGCTACACTTCTATTTTTAATTATATAGAAATAATAGACAAAACACCCTCAATAGTGAATAGCGATTAATTCCCACGAAAAATTACATATGATCTCCAAATATGAAACTTTTTACACACAAAAGTTTCATGCTAGCCAAGCTACTTAATTTGGAGCCTAAAAACATCAATCAAATTACATAATGGAAGACATCGTCATTCAATTAACTAAAAAGGTAATAATGAACTATTTTATGGATGTAAAAGTATTGAAAATTTATATTAATAAAATAAAACTATTAAAAAAGTAGTATTTAATTCCCTAGCTTATTTATCCTCTATAATTTCATCCTCAATCTTATCTTATATTACAAATGCTATAGTATGTAACTAATACGTCACTAATATTATTGGTCATTTAATTATATAATATTGTAAAATTAAAATAAACCACATTATTATTATTATTAGTATAATAATAATTACCCTTATGATCATAACCCTTTAAGACTTTAACCACTAATGCCATGATATTAATACTACATAATCATTCCTAATTAAGAGTGCATGTTTTTTTACTTAGTATTCTGTTATATACCATTATCTGACACGTGGCAAACTGGGTCAATACCCATAGATGATGATGATGATGATCTAGTAAAACTCCACAGATAATCAATCTCATTGCTGCCGCCATAATTATCCAGTGTTGCATTATTATGGTGGAATATCTTCTCCTCTGATAATAATGATGATGATGATCTGAACGGTTGTAATTCATCTAGATTATGATCATGATCATGATGATGATGATGAGTTGATGATGGTGAAAAGATGGATGCTATTGTTTCATGATGATCAGTGGTTTGAGTGTTTAAGTGAGTTGCAACGAGTCTGTCTAAGGTTGCCCAGTCACCGAGTCCACTCAGTGTTGGATCTGGCGAGTTATACACTGAGTTGGGATCGGTTTCAGTTTTTGCCATTGAAACGATGTCGTTTTCGGGTATGGTGTTGTAGTAGTTTGCTACTAAGAGAGTGCTAGTGTTTGGGCTTTCAAGGTTTGGGAGTTTCATGAACCTATCAACTTCTTGTTGGGTATTAATGTTTTTTTGTTTTTGAGATTTACCCCCCAAAAATTGAAATATTTGCTCCAAGGCCCCTTGATCATGATCATGATCATGATCATCACATGGTGAATCAATCATGGTAGATGATTGTGTTTCCAATGATGGTATGGAAGTTGAAGGGTTAATGGGACTACTATCTAGGGTTTTGATGTGGTTTTTCTTCTTGAAAATTCTACAAACCACCCATCCTTCTTCTTGTATAAAATCTCCACTTCTAAGACTTGTAACCTAAATACATAGAAGATATAACATGAATTAGATTAACTTTATTGATTAACAAAATTTTAAAAAATACTAAAAAAAAAAAATCACATACAAATATACAATGGTACAAGTAGACAATATAGCACAATTACATTTGAGTATTAGGAGTATCACTACTACTATAGAAAATGTAATTAGAAACTAGGTATTTTATGTCTTATTTAGGTTTTCAAAATAATTCAAATATATTGTCTCGTGGTCAAACTATTTTTATTATGTTGTATCGATCATGTATATTAAGTGTATTAATTAAAGTGATCAATTATAATTTTTATGTGATCAATTAGAGAAATAGACTAATTGTATGGGTTCATCTCATGATGAATACAGTCTCATAAACGACGAGTTATTTTGTTTTATGTTCATTTGTACTTCTTAATTTAACTAGACAAGTTGTACAATTTTAGATATAGCAAATAACAAAAAATTTCATTTAAGTACAAGGATACTCAATATGGCATAACAAGAATACTTCATAAATTAAACTTTTATACATCGATTACTTATTACAAAGTAGATTAATATTTACTTTTACGATACATAATATTATCCATGGTAAATGTGTTGAATAATTAATAAGGTGCGTTTTTATATTTGCGTATTTAAATTTGAATTTAACTCATTACATTAATATTATTCTCTAATTTGAAAATCAATTAAACACACAAAAACACACAAAAATTAAACAAAAATTTCTTTATTTTTTCGGACTTGACATGACAAATCGAACTAAAATTTTGTAGGTTTACATGTTAGCTAACATAGATGAAATTCAAAATCTATATAGATCTTAAAGTACATATTTAATCCTAAATGACTTGACATTGCATCATAATTATAGATGGACATAAAGAACAAAGCTAAATTGGTTTAATTTTATTTCTTGGTACAAATCACATCAAATAATTAAGAAAAAAAATCATGCAAATGGAGTTAGGTTGTAGTTCATTCTCTTATCGTACTACAAATCACTTAACATTGAAAATAAGTACTACTTTAATTAATTCCATTTTGACTTAAGAAACCTCTACATCAAATACATGACCTCTCATATATATAAATGGGTTTTTCTTTTCTCTTATTATACTCCATTTGTTAATAATTTAAAATACATTTTTTATATTTTTTTATAAAACGTATTTATAGATTTCGAGACTTGAATCATTCTTTAAAAGCAGTATAAAAAAACAAATATACATAAGTAACTTAATACAACGAATGAATAATATTAATTAATTATTTTAATTTAATCTTTTTGAATTGAATTCTATATCAAGTATTCCCTCCGTCCTGATGAGTTAGTAGCAAAGAAAAAATGGGTGAATATTAAGAAAGTGGTAATAAATGAAGAGAGATAATGAATTGTGTGGATAAAATTAAATGAGAGTTAAAATGTATGGATGAGATTAAAAGAAAGTGGTGGGCCATTATCCAAAAATAGAAATGTTGCAAATTAAGTGGGACGGACCAAAATGAAAAATGATGCAATTTCAATGGGACAGAGGGAGTATAAACTATATACTCAGGTCTTATCTCAGTTAGAAAGCAAGTATCACTTTTCAAAAAAGATTTTAGATTCAATTCTCATCTATTCTTTTTTAGTTTTTTCCCTCAGTCTACTCGATAATAAAGAGTATAAACTATAATAAAAAAAAGGTATTATAAACTATATATAGAGTATATTTGTGTGTAAACAAAAGAATCTTACATAGGTGTCATTGTTGGTATCATCAAGAAGTCGATATTCATGCATGATCCAATCAGACTTTTGACCATGAGGAGCTCTTCCTTTGTAGAAAACAAGTGTCTTCCTCATACCAATCTTCTTACAGTTGCTGTAGATTACCTTATCTCGCCCGGTTGCCTTCCAAAACCCGGCCGCCGTGGCCCGGTTTGTTCTTGTTCCTGTTGGGTACTTCTTGTCTTTGTGACTAAATATGTACCAATCATTTTGTGGTGTGGTTCCTATCTTGCACCTTTCTGAAAAACAAGAAATAGGTCTGAACAATTCAAATAAAGAAAAAATAAGATAACCCACCTACAAATAATTTAACGATAATTCCCAATTAAAACTTATTGATTATAGTACGAGTATATTACTCTTTTTCTTATAATAAAGTAATATTTTTTTTCTGATATGAAACAACTAAAATAGTTTTTCTAATATGCAACTGCGCACTATTAGTAACAATAAACAAGTAATATAAATTATAAGGCCAACATGTTTTTTGTATGGAAGCTAACAATAGATACTTCAATAAATAAAAGGTGGCCTTAGACAATTTTAAGTAATTCACTCTATTATACTCCATATTATATTTGCTTTGGTTATATTATTTATTTTGGTGAAAATTATGAAAAAATATAAAATAAATAATTTAAAAATATTATTTTGATTTTTTTTATAGATATTTTACTTTGCCCTTATTGCAACCAACTATGTATGTACGTAAATAAAGAATCTTTCCCATAAAGACCATACAAGGTGGACTCAAGGAGGAGTTGTTCGTATTGTCACCAGTATTTAACGTGACTAAATCTATACAAAGTTGACATCAAATAATTATAATTGTACTATTCTCATTAAACTAGCTGACATCTGTTATAAAATTAATAATTAAAATATACCTATATAGTTATATATGCATAAAAGTATATAAAAATCAAATACACCTATATAGTTCTATATGCATAAAAGTATATATTTAAAAATTAAGTTTAACAATAATAACAATAATAATAATAATAATAAGGAAACTCTTTATAGAAGGTGGGCCTCGTTTCCACACTAATATAAATAAGGGAATTAAGTTTATTTGCCATGATGTATTATTTGGTTTTTCAGGTAAATGAAAAAGTTTTTTATTTTCCAAAATAATAATAATAATAATAATAATAATAATAATATCTTAGATGTAAAGCTCTCAGTCAGACGCCTGTGTCTGCTTAGCTTCTCAGAAACTTGTATAGTTCTTGGCTTTGGTTTTCTCTTGACTTTGGTCTTCGCTTCTGCTGTATGCACATGAAGGATGATTTGGTGATACCCTTCATAGAAAATGAGCACCTCATTCGTACCGATGCAAATTAGTAGGAGTGAGGCTAATTTTGCTGTTTGGTTCTTTTTTTATATATATTCTCATTCTCCAAAAAAAAATTATAATAAGAATAATATCTCCTAATATCTCTAAAAATGATTTTGAGAGTAGAATATGCTCATATTATCACCGGTCAGTATATCTTGTTCATAAAAAATTATATGTGATCAGAATTTAGAAAGAAAAAAAAGGCGATAACTCATACTTATAAAGGAGAGTCCCTGAACTCGACTCATTAAATTTGCTCTATTAACTAAAAATATGTAAGAAATTTTTTTTATGCGATGAGCAATTCATATGAAACGAAAAAGAGGATCAATTCTTGTTTCAATTGAAATAAGTAAAGTTCTGGGTTTAACTCTCACGATCTAACTTTTGTTATTTTTCTCAGTCTACCGTGTACGAAAAAAAAAAGGATAAATGAAGGAGTATAAGATATAGTAAAGTAGTTTAATTACCTTGAATATCCCAAGGTTCAAGCTTGTTAAGATCAACTTCAAGAATGACATCCAAGTCGATTTTGTCATTAGCAACTTTCTTCCTTAGATAATATTGCAATAATTCTTCTTCTGTAGGATGAAATCTGAATCCTGGTGGTACCCTTGATTGCCCATTTACTGATATATTCATTTTTCCTCCCATTTAAATATTTTTTATATTTATAATTATTTTTTAAGACAATGGCCCAACCACAATAAAAAAAAAAGTACACACAAATAATTATACAAATTTTTTAAAAAAATAAAATAAAAATTAGAATAAGCTTAATATAGTAAGATTAATGGAACTCTAATGGTGAAATGGGTATGAGAAAGAAGAAGATTAGTGTGAGATTATATTAATAAGAAGGAAATTAAAGAGAGGGGGAAAAAGAGAAGGGGACAAAAAAATATAAAAAGAGAAATTGAAGGGATGATGAAATGATTAAATGTCAACCTTGAACTGGGGTATAGAGAAGCTCGATTATTTATATGAAAAAAAGGTGACTAAGGCAATATTATATAGTCCAAAAATACAATAAGTACTAGCTAACCAACTTACTAGGAAAATCTTTTATATCTTCTTATATAAATAAATTGTGTATGCATATGATGATATAATAGACAAATTACATAAAGTTTGAGATCCTAGGTTGCCTTGGTATAAAAAAAATTATTTTATGAAGTGAACTTGCATGTGTACACTAATTTAATAAAGCTAATATTTTAAATGAATAAATTAATATTTTATTGAACTGTGTCTTTTAATTTATAGATAGATTATAATAAAATATAAATTAATTAAGAATGATTTATGATTAATGTCAAAAGTCAAATGGAAACAATTAGTAATTTATAGGTTAGAGAAAGGGGTATTATTCCTTCCATTCTCTTTTTTCTTCTAATTTACTTTTTTTCACTGTATCGAAAGTGATTTATAAGTCTTGAAATCTCAAAATTATATGCATCATAAAAACTATTACAAGTGTAGAATAAAAAAAATATACATTAAGATGAATCTAACAAGATTTTATATAAATATATATTCTATTTTTGATATATATTCTGAAAACCTAGTTAGTGTTTCCCTCTTTTTCATTCGAAATATATTATATGGAAAACCATTAGAGAATAGTGGGATCTGCAAAAATAAATGGAAAGAACAGTGAAAACGAAGGGAGTATAATAATTCTATTTGAACCCTTTTTTATATGATTTCTATTAATTTTCTTTGCTCTTTTTCTTTTTTATGAGACTAAAAAGGTTATTTCTTTAAATTCTTATGCTGTTATGCAGTTATTTTGTTTATTAAAACACATTTTTGACCAAATGGTTATGTTCTAAAGTCTACACTATTAAATGACAAAGTGATTGAGAATCAAGTTTTGTATGAGTGATGATTAAAATGTGATAATATCCATTAATTTCAAGTGCTTGGAATTAATTGCTTGTTTCCAATTGTGAAAATAAATATTAATGAGTAAAATTTTGTGGAATCACAAGGGATCAAGGTGGATACTCTAAACTTTCATGTGGGTCCTAAAGTTCTTTATGATGCCTGTATTTTAATTTGGAGATCAATATGAATATGAATATGAAATGACTTCGTATAGGAAAGTGAAAAAAAATTATGTACAAAATGAAAAGATAAGTAAAATGTATCGAAAATTAAAATTATGATTAATAATAGGAAAAATTATCTAGAATAAGTCAAATTATTCATGATTTTCCTACAATAATTCCACATATTGATTAACCATGAATAATCCCAAATTTAAGAGGTATTTTCCTAGAGTAAATTTGGGTAACCCGATGAATTCACCAAAAAAATAAATTAAATATTAATTTAAAATTAGAAAATAATTTTGAAAATTAACATAAAAAATTCTAAATAATAAAAAAAAAACATAAATTTTTTATGAATATTTTTTAATATTTTTTTCGACATTTTATTTTAGTTTATCTTTTTTTTAAAAAATAAAACTTGTTATTGCAAGTCATCCGGTCATCGGGTTTAATCTAAGAAAATGCCCCTCAAAGTTGGGATTATTCATGGTTAATCAATAGGTAGGATTATTGTAGGAAAATCATAAATAATTTAGATTATTCTAGGTAATTTTTCCTTAACAATAATCAAAATAGAAATTTGTAACAAATCACCCTAAACAAAATAAAAAATTTAACAAAATTCATATGAGTGAAAGGACAACAAGGGGATCATCATCTATAAAGTTCTGGTCACTGTGTAGCATGAGCTTGCATGATTTCTTGTGTTCTCTGTTGAGATCATCAGGTGTCCACAAATTATGGTTATGTGAACCTTGTAATTATTCATTATTTATTATTTATTTTTTTATTACGAGGTTTATATAGTCTCTATAAATATGTTTGTATTGTTTTCAAAAATACAGGCTTTGATTTTAAATTTATTTTATAATTACTCTCAAATACGATGGGAAGTCTGTCTAGGTAGTATTTTCATGCGAAAATGTCGGGTAAAATTGACATCACTCATCTATGGTAATGGTAGGTGGGACTAGGGATGTAAATTCGGTTACTCGGTCGGGTTTTGGGTCAGGTTTCATCGGGTTCGGGTAATCTCGGGTTCGAGTTTTTCCAGGTAATTTGATACTTTGACTCGGGTCGACTCGGTTATAGGTCTAATCGGATACGGGTCAATATCGGGTTAATACCACATTGGGTCGGTTTTGGGGTTTTTTAGGTTAAATTCAAGTCGGGTTATTTTGGGTTCGGTCAATTATATCGTTTTTGATTTGGGCTATTGGTTATTCTTCAGATTCAGGTCGGTTAAAATCTAATTGAGTTTTATGTTGATTGAACTTTATTTTTATTATACAATTTATTCAAGTTGAAATCGTTTGTGATTTGACTAACATGATTTAGCTGAATCAAATATTTATTTTTCCAAAATAAACTTAATTCATCTAAATAAATTTTTTACCTAAACTAAATTTGATTTAGCTTAATCAAACATTTTTTTGTTGAACTATACTAGATTAAGCTAAATCAAACTTTTTGTTAATAAATTAAACAAGGATTCATATGGATCAAACTTATTTTATCGGAATTAAATTTTGATTTTGTCAAATCAAACTTATTTTTAGTCAACTATTCTTAATGCAGCTATATCAAACTATTTTTAGCTGAAAACTTGATTCAGCTGAATCAAAGTTTTTTTTAGCTAAACTAATTTGAATCAACTGAATCAAACATTTATTATTTGCTAAACTAAACTTAATTAAGTAAATCAAACTTAGTTTTACATAAAATAAAGTTAATTCTGCTGAATTAAACTTTTATTTTTAGCTAAATTATACTTAATATTGTTAAATTAAACTAATTTTTAGATAAACAAAACTTGATGTAGCTGAATCAAACTTAATTTTAGCTGAAAAAATGTGATTCAGTTGAATCAAATATTTATTTTTCCTAAACTAAACTTGTTTCAGCTAAACAAACTTACACAATATAAATTAACAATTCTTTTACCTTATATGATCTCACCAATTTTGATTTTATATATCTTTATATTTATAAATATCCCACTATGCTAAATTTATTAGTCTTTGTTAATAATAATAATAATAATAATAATAATAATAATAATAATAATAATAATAATAATAATAATAATGTAAATGGGTATTATATGTAAAAATGGTTGTTCACATCACAACTTACAGTTATATGATTCATGAAACTGTATAATTGCTCTTCATCTTCAACATTACAGTTACTAATTGCTATTTCTCTTCAACCGTTACCGTTCCCATTTTCATTACCATTTCTTAGTAAAAATTCTCATCCTCAGATGCATGAAGTTGTTCCCACTTTCATTCCCACTATTCCACTCTCTAAAAACCACCTCCCTAAAAACATTACGGTTACTAATTGCTCTCGATCTGATAATTTTAATCAAGTTTCTACAAAAAATTCTTACAAGTTCGGGGTAATTCGCGTTTGGTTAATCACAATGTCGGGTTTATCTCGAGTGTTGATTATGGGTCCTTTTGGGTGGGATTATGTCGAGTACCTATCGGGTTAATGATGGATTCGGGTTTTAACAGGTCGGGCACAAATCGAGTTCGGTTAACCATATTGTCGGGTTAATCTCGGGTATGGGTTGTTTTCGAGTCGGGTGTCGGTCGATTATGGGTCTCAAAAAATCGGGTACATGTCGGGTTACGGGTCAACATCAGGTCGATTACAGGTCACCGCACCTCGGGTCAACCAACGGGTCGGATACAGGTCGATTTCGAACGGTATTACAGGTCGTGTCTATTTTTTACAGCCCTAAGTGGGACTTGTTCTCGAATTCTTGCTCTACAAAAACGCTTTATGCACTGAATAACCTTTTATATAATTTAAAGGATAATACCATCAATAACAAATCATGTAGTTAATACCAATTAAATCGGGTCGGAAACGGAACACATTTATTGGTATCCGAAAATACGGGTACCCGGATTTCCGAAACCGGGTCAACCCGGTATCCGATTTTGAACACCCCTATTTATAGCTACTTAAGTAGAGTACGTACTCTAAGGTAAGTTCCTCTTTTGCGTTTGTGATTTGGTCGTATTTTAAGTTTTAATTAGTGCAACTTTCTCCGATCTTGTTTTCAACTTTTCATATACGTTAGAAATAATTAGTATTAAAATTAGCCACCTTTAAGCACATTATGACCAACCTAGCGACACTTATAGTACAAAAATCAAAGTGTTATAAGACAGTTGTGATTTGATATTCACCTGATAATGTAATCGAATGCGATCTAAGTCGACTTCAAAATGTATCTAAACTATGTGAAAACCATTATAGACACAAGATCAAGTTTTAACCGTTCCGAATTAAACAACTAACCTAAAACCGACCAGATCATGACCCGAATAAACACTCCTAATCAATCATAAGTACAAGAAAGTACTTTCTCTGTTCAGGTTTATTTCTACGTACATAAGGAATTTGCACAAGAACTAAGAAATGAGTATCTTAATTTGTATCAAAAGATCGTTATCTACTTATATTTTGTCAAAAATACTACTAATATCAAATAATTCAAAATGCATTAAAAAGTGTAGCAAGCATGGTTTGCAGAATCCTAATTCTATTCTACGATCTAACGATTTAAAAATAATTGACCGTTTTGAATCATAATCGTGCGATTCTACTTAGCTTAAGAATTAATTAGGTAGTAAGATCATAATACGATTCCACATTCCTACAATCCAATGATCCGATTCTACAAAGATTTTTATATAATCCAGATTTCTCTTATGTATAAATATGTTTATCTAAAATATTTATATCAATATACGTATATAAAATTTAATTTTTTCAATTTGCAATTTAAAAATGATTATCAAAATGTATTTTTTTCTAAACTTCATTAATAATAAAGTCAAATAAAATTTTATATACACCTTAAAACTTAAAAAAGAACACATATAATTTATATCAGTTATCAAAAGCAAATTAAATGCAATTAATTTTTCTATGAGTTTCCGCCGTTCTTCCCTCCTCATACCATGTCCATAGTTTTCTATAAGTGGGATATGGGTAGGATGATGATGATAATGATGAAAAGTAAATTAATGCATATTTGTAGGATCACACGATGCTATAATTCAATTTTATCGATTTTAATCCTACCCATAAACAATTCTAAGTAGAATCCCGCCTAATAACCTTAAAGAGTTAAATTAAAAGTATAATGGGATAAAAGAAAATCAGCAAAAAAGATCTTTCGAAATCATTTTTAACAGGTGGACTTCCAGAAATGGCCAACAATACCAAACACTTTCTGAAGAATGTTGAATAGAGCTGAAACTACAGTGTACACTCAATAGAACTGCTTAACCGAGAAAGTCTTACTAAATAAGTAAATAACGTTTATTTATAAAATTAACAAATCACCCTTATGTGGTAGGATTTGGTAGGATGAGAGTTTTGTTATTTTAATTTATCTTTATTAAATTTATTTATTTTATTAATAATTTTTTGTTTTTTAGTGGCAATTTACAAATTACGGTTATTGATTAGAAATTTTTATAGTTAACTTTTGCTACTACTGTTATTACGTGGAGGTTTCTAGTAGGATAATTTTGACCTTTTCATATTTTACTGTGCATGCTCATTCAGTAGTCATTAGTCAATTTGTCAACTTTTTGCATTATTTTATCTGAAATTTCCTATCATAATTTATCGACATTCCATCTAAAAATTAATCAATTCATGATAAAACTAAAAAAAATTTTCCACTATACTTAACTTTTCACATAATTCAATGTGTTATTTCGATCATATATATTGAACCATACACATCAAAAAATGATAAAAATATAATATTATGAAATTATACGATTAGACAATTCAAACAAAATTCCACTTGACTATATTTTTTCTTACACATTAGCTACAATATATGAAATAAGCTTGAACGATGAATAGTGTTATATAGCGAGTATTAACGGAGAAAGTATTATATTTTCTATGTTTTTCTACGTGCAATACCCCTTATGTGGATTATATTTTTTAAGGAGAACATGAATGATTGATAATAAATTAATGAAGATATAAAATGAAATGTGTTGATGAAATTAAAAGTGAGTTAAAATATTATGAATGAGATTTAAAAAGTGGTGAGTCGCCATCATCTAAAAGTAAAAATAATGCAAAATTAGAGGGACAATCAATATGAAGTCACTAAAAATAAAAATAGTGCAAAATAAGTAGTGAGTTTTTTTGAAACGATAGTGATAAAACCTAAAAAAGGGATAACTTGGTCTTTTATGGAGAACTGGGACTCTGGGAGAAATATGTGTATGAAATTAAAAAATAAGTTTGAAATGAGGGTGAAAATTAAAGAAAAGTGTAGGTCATGGCTAAAAATAAAATTGTGTTAAATTTAATAAGACGGATTAAAAAAAAAGTGGGGCAAATATCGAGCATAAATTTTTAATATGATTATTATAATTGACGAAAAAAATTAAAACAGTTGCATGATTGTTTTACCGAATAGGTGTTCATTTAGGTGTTCAGACGCATTTTGGAAGTAATATTTTAGAAAAATCAGTACAATTCTGCATTATTCACATAAATTTTTCCTTAAATTATGTTTGTGTGAAGTGCCAAATACTATTTATTTAAATGAGTTATCAAACATGCAAGATTAATTTGATCAATGTCATTTGACATTGTCTTCACAACTAATACATTTTTTAATAAACTAATTTATGGAAATGTCATTTGACGACATTAATACAAATTTAACAAGATCTCTTTTATATTAAGCCGTTAATCTCACTGACATGTGTAACAACCATATTTATATAATTTTTCCCCCTAAAAATCCTTAAAGTAAAAAGATAAATTATTAAAAACCAGCAAATTGTTTGTCCCATTAAAATTTGTTAGATATTCTTCATGAAAATATAAAATATCCTCTATCATATATGTATATTGAACTATAATATTTGAAGAGTGTGGGGTGCTCAATAGTACAGACCTTCAAATCTAAAAAGGTTATATAGAAAATCATACTCCTATTAGAATAATATTGGAATAAGGTAGAAAATCAGGTAATCATGGGATCAATTTCTATAAATATAATCAACATCTTATTTATTAAATTTTTATTCCTTCAAACTTTTACACTTTTCTATTATTAGCCATCAATTGTAAAAGTCTTGTATAAACTAAGTCCTAACTATTTTAATATGCATCAACCTAACAAAAGCAAGTAAATCTCAATGATCGTATTTGACTGTACTTGTGAGTAAAAATATTTACTATTTTAATATTTTTAAAGTTGGTGCATACTAAAATAGTGTAGATCAAGTCCATACAAGACTTTCTCCAATCAATCAATTACTTTTGTTCTCTCCGTTCTAATTAATATTAGAGATAGAAAGTTGATTTTTAACAATTTCTTTTAAGTTATTTTTAGAAAATCAATTTTAATGTAGTTAGAATATGAGTTTTTTTATTTAATTATAGTACTTACAATTAAAATTGCATTGAGTTTTTATTTTAGTTAAGAGAGTCTCTTTCTAATTATAAAGGACCTAATTTAAAAATCTCATGAAAAATAAACAAGGTGTTCGAATTCTTTGCCCCATCCATGATAATATCAATTTGATTTATTTATAAGAAGCTAATAACAATGACTAAAATTAAGATGTATTGTGCATTTGCACAGAAAGTAAAATTATTATGATCATATTTTTGATAAAGTTGATTCAAAAAAGTCAAAGCAATATTTATGAACAATGTGAATTAAATTTCAAATAGTATTACACACCTTCAACTGAAATAAAACTCGATTCTCATATCTAGGGCTGGCTTTGAGGTTTTAGGGGTTCGAGGCAAAAAATAAATTATGGGCTTACAAATTTATTATAATATAAAAAAATATTACACGTCAATAATAGAGCTCGATATTATGTCCTTTTTGTTTTTAATCATATATGATCTCAAGTTCGATGTATATAAAGGCAAAATTTATCTACTTTATTCGTGAGCCCTAGACGCAAGCCCTATTAGCCCTTGCTTAGGGCCGGCCCGCTCATATCTTTATATCTTTATAGATGGTTGAGAATTTGAGATTGTAATAAGAGTGAAAAAGGAGTTTTTGTTAGCTAAAAGAGTGGGGGAAAGTTAAAAGTGATTGGCTTGATAGAAAAGATAAGAAAAATGTGGAGTTTATTTATGTTTCTAAAAGACAATCCACAAAATGAACATGCACTTCAATGATTCAATCAAATACTATATGCTGAATGTCATTAATTTGTCAAATTTGGATTATTCACAAATCATAATTGTACTTTTGATTGTAATATTTATTCATAAAAAAGTCTTTACCGTTTTAATGAATGGTTAGATTTATTTAAATATATGAGAGTTTTTAGAAAGTATTACAAATAAAAAATAACAGAAAGTTAATACTATAAATGGTGACATTATAAATTTCGAACACCATGATTATGAGTTATTCTTGTGAGGAATGTCTCTCAGAAAAACGACCTTAAAACAAAAAGTTCGTATTTTATTTTCCTCTTAAATTTGCTTTAATTGGACTTTTAGCACATATATTAGTGCGTTTCTTGGAAAGATCATCTCTCACAACACTTTATGTAAGATTATCATTATGGAGCCTTAAAAAATGAACTATTGGTGTTCACTGAAGTTGTACATGGCCTTGTTAAAAAATAATTCATATGAGACGACCCTAAATCAAGGATGAATAACATATAGCTTGACAGGCTACTCCTGGAATTACTTATTGGTTTAGGATGAAACAGCAGTGATTTTGTGTGCAGTCAACTCTTCTCTTGTGCGGAATTTGTTTAAGTTCAATAATAAATTTATTAGAAGTTTGCTACTAAGGGTCAATTAAAAACAACGTCTTTGCTAGTTTTATTATTAACAAGGATAAAATTACGTATATCTAACCCTCTCAAACTTTATCCTAAGAAACTATTTTGTTGTACTTGTAAGGAACTAAGTAAATGTTAATGGAACACTTTCTAAGAAGACCATCATATTTTCAATCTTTTTATTTCAATATTTAGGCATTTAGCATGTTTTATTCTTTTGGCTGAACTTTCTTTTTTAGACTTGTTACCAAGAGACAATTTTTCACTTATTAAGATAGTACAATTATTAACTCAAAAAAAAAGATAGTACAATTATTAAATGTGATTATACGTCGGTTTTTTCCATGAGGTATCATGAAAAGAGGTAACTCACAAGATCTTGAGATTAACTCGAGTAAGGTTGACTAGACTTCAATTAAAAAAATTTAAAAAAAAAAAAATCAATTTATACCCTATCAAAACTTAACTAGTTTACTTCGGTTAGAAATAATTTAAAAATTAAAATGTTAATGACTCTATTAGTCGATTTATTCAAAACTCAAACTTAAGTCAAATATATAAAAGTGTCCATTGGAGGCTTGGAGCATTTGGGGCCGGGTTTGGTATAACATTTCTAATCATGTTAATTTCGTGTCTTGAATATATGTAAATATCTTGACTAATATAGAGTTTCAATAAATTATATCTATTTTGGACATCATTAGTAATTATATCTTTCTAGAAAATTACCTTTGTTCTCCCTCTTTTCTATATTGATTGCATCCAATTTTAAATTGGAGTTATCCCGCTTATTTTATATTTTTCAATTTTGACAATGGTCCTCATTGTAAAAATATGAGTTATATCTCCATGTACTCACTTTGCAGATGTCCTAAGGCGGATATATTTGTAATTTTCATACATGGTTGATTAAATCTGTAATTGGGCCTAAAACCAATCCTAACATAATTAGGAGAAACAGTCCAAACCTAATGTTTAGGTATTCAAGAATCCTATTCGACTAGGGTTTCTTGGAGTCTTATATAAATCCCTCTTAAACTTCTGATTTGTTTTACATGTTCTTCTTCCTCTACTTATTTATATGATTTGTTCTTTCTCTACATGTAGTGTAGCTAACACATTTTTAGTTAACCATATTAAATCTGTGTATGATCTTTATTTTTTTTTATATGTTTCTTGCTTTTGTATAACACTCACAAATCTATTTTAATCAAATCAACAAATTTGCACTTTTTTTTTACACACTTGTTATTTGTTTTATTCACTAATAACTATTCTTTAATACTCTCTGTGTCTCATTTAAATTGCATTCTTGATAGATATATAAGTATTTAATATTTATTTGTTGTTGATTAATACAAAAACAAATAACAAGTGTATTGCAGCAATAAATGTATAAGATTAAGTAAGAGAATGAGTTTATAAAGAAAATTAAAAGAAAATTATGAGGACTATTATTGTCAAATTATATTAGTAAATATAGTGCAAAGTGTCTTCCAAAAAAATATATTGCAAAGTAAGTAAAAACTAAATAAATATTGAGTTCAAATTAAATAAGACCAATGAAGTATTTAAACATTTATGATCAGAAGTTTAAGTTATTAAGGTAGAGTAATTGATAGAATTAAGCAAAATACGAAAACTATAAGTTCACATATTGGTTATAGTTTTGATTTTTACCATCTACGATACAATTAATTTTCTCTCTCACTTTTGCATGTATTAGTAGCTAGTTGGAGGTAGAGGAATTAAAAAAAAATCACTACAACAAATTAACTTTTTGCGATATTGAATTCAGTGGCATTTAAAACATGCCACTGATTTATATTTTTGGTGTAATAATTATTGGTTCATATTTTAAGTTCCACTATAAAGTGATTTATCAACACTTTATTTGGTTTTTAGTGGCATATGTAACTGTTACTATAGTCTATAGTTGCATTTGTGAGAAATGTCACTAAATCCTATGTCGCAAAAAATTTTAGTGTGATTTTTTATTATGCTGCTAAAGGGTCTAACAAATGTCACTAAATCCTCTATATATACTAATAGAAATTTGAAGTAGGCTAAATATATCCCACTAAAAGCTAATTATGTTGTAGTGAACAATGACCCGACATTACAATTAAACTTCATTTGCCCCAACTTTAAAAATAAATTTACAATTATGTAATAATCAACATTAACCTAGACTCAATTTTAAACCGACTGAAAACACAAAACACAAAATCAGCCCGGTAATCCAAATCGAAGATAAGTACTTGCAACGTGGTAAATATTCGTGGGTATAGTAGAAGGTGTTAGGAAATAGCATGGGACCCAAAAAAGAGAGTAAAAAGTGGAGTCCATTTGTATAAAAAAACAATAAATCCTAATCAATAACCGTGATTTGTAAATAACCACAAAAAGACAAAAATAATAATAATAAAATAAACAAATCAAAAAAGTTAAATTAAATTCACAAAACTCTTATCCTATCAAATCTCACCACATAGGAGTAATTTGTTAATTTCACAAATAACCGTTATTTACTAAGACTTCCTTATAAAAAAAGATAGACGTTGTGAAAATCAAGAATGTAGGACGAAGGGAGCTATCGTAACGGTGACAAGCAACCTTATGATATCTTGGGAAAAGAAAGGAATGGAAAGGAAAGGGTAGGAAAGGGGATTCCATATTTTGTTCCTTTAAAGTGTGTTGTTGTGTGGGTCTCCTTAATATGTAAAAAGCTCCAATCCAATTACCTTTTCTCTCTTACCGCAACAACCGCAACTACCGCAACAACAACGAGATGATGGGTTGGGAGCCATTTTGCTTTCATGGCTATATTGTGGGGTCCAATAACACCCCAATTTATTTTAAAGTATAATTCTATATTGTTTATAATATCAACTATTACAACATGCTTGTCGTTTGATGTGTGTGCTTGTGGTTACAATTGTCAAATCATGTCAGCGTCATAGTTAGAATCACAGTCATCAACCTATTATACCGCACAAGTTAAGGTTTTAGAAAGAAGGATAACAAATATATCATACCCTTGCCCTCTAAGGAGAAAATAAGGAGAAATGCATGTTAGAGTATATAACATATTCTAGGGCATCAACCATAAGCTTAAGCTTTTGGTTGAGTTGGTTTATATAACATATCATGGGGCCTCAACCATCAGCTTAAGCTTTTGGTTGAGTTGATTCTTTGACATGGTATCAGAACCAAGGTGACAAGAGGTCACAGGTTCGAATCTCAACCACCACTCATTTAAAGTGAAAAATTTAACGCCATGTATGAGGAGGGCATGTGCTGCATCCACACTTCTAGCCCAAAGGGTTCTCGTGTGAGGGGCGTGTTAGAGTATATAACATATCCTGAGGCCTCAACCATCAGCTTAAACTTTTGGTTGAGTTGGTTCTTTGACAATACAAACATGTCAAATTATTTTTGTTGAAGGCCCCCCAAGCCAAGAGCACGAACAAGGCGGGCCACAGGACAACACAGGCATATGGCCTTGCCAATCGTCGTACTAAATTGCATGCATATTACATTATTTGTTAATTTACTAGAATAACACGACATGATACTTTATGTAATCATATACTCTTCCATTCTATAATACTTACTACTGAGTGTGGCATATTGTGTGAAAAAATGTCACTATCAGTAGTAAGTATTATGAAACGGAGAAATTACATCGCCTAACAACCCATGTAACTAATAAAAATTATAATCTATCATGAGTTCTCGTGTCGTATCATAGCCCTTGTTAGAGCCTTAGAAGGTTACTAATACAATACATGGCATGCCATTACACGTGACTCACTTTGGCGTAATCACTAACCCTACACAAATTTTTTAGGCTTACCTTAATTGATTTTTGTTCGAATATAAATTTAATTTAAGCACTCAGGCCTTAGACAACATATATATTTTACACAAACTATTAGGTTTATTTATAGACTTATAGTTGTACTACATATTTTAGTTACTTAGTACTCTTTATTATAATTAATTCTTTTTGCATTGAAGACAATATAATACTCCCTCCGATTTTATTTGTTCTTCTACTTTGGGTTTTTCACAAATATTAAGGTAAATAGAATCTTTGGGTTGTAGTGAGTATTATTTTAATTAGATAGTAGTGTGAAGTAATGATTGTATTGAAAGTATGAAAGAAAAAATAATTAAATAGTAGTGTGAAGTAATGATTGTTAGGAGTGAAAGTTTGGTTTTTGGTTTGGATTTAATACAAATTCAAATCAAACCGAATAAAATTCGGTTTTGATATTTTCAGTCCAAATCCAAATCATAATATTTATAATCCAAATTGAACCGAACCAAATTTTAAATTACCAATCCAAATTGAACCGAATTGCACCGATTTGTATCTTTTGCACTGAAAGTCAAATTTGCATGTATCGTTTCAAACTTATTTTTTCTAAAGCTCCTAAATAAATATTAAAAACATTTAACAAAAATCTAAAAATAAGGGCAAAAATTCAAACAAATCAAATAGAACATATAACATGCCTTTAACATTTCGTTTTTTTGGTTTGGTTGGACCCTAAACCGAGTCCAAACCGAACACCGAATTATAATTAAAATTCAGTCCAAACCTAACCAAATTTAAAATATAGTCGAACCAAATTACTTATTCGATTTGGTTTGGTTCGATGTTCGGTTTTTCACCAAATTACTTACACTCCTAATGATTGTATTGGAAGTATGAGAGAGAAAATAATTAAATAGTAGTGTGAAGTAAGGAAATTGGGGTTTTAAGGGGTAAAAGTGGAATGAAAACTTTCTAAAAATAGAAAGTATTTTAAAATGGAATAACTTTTAAAACTACCCATTATAGTAAGGTGAAAAACTTAAAAGAACGGAGATTGTAATATATTTGATGGAATACCATATTGGGAAAATGATACATCTTATTGAAAAAGAAACATTATATAGTTTAAACTAATAAATGTAAATACCATGTTATTAATTAAAAGGTTATAATTAACTACCAATCTCCTGAGAGACCGTCTTTCTGAGAGACGTCTCTCAGGCCCAATCCATTAAAGATTATATTGCCTACATTTACTCTTCATTTTTCCTAATGGGCCAACCCAATTAGAAATGGTCTCTCAAAGAGACCGTCTCTCACAAGAATTTGTGTATAATTAATAATATTTTCCTTGTATCATTTGAGTAAATCTAACGCCTAAGTCGATTGATACTTTTTTTATAGAAGTCAATTAATACTTGTTGGTTGTTATTTGTTAATTGTTGATTGTTGATTATTGATTATTAATTATTAATTGTTCCACTCGATTAAATAACTAAATATTTGAATCTGACTCAAATAATTTTAAACTAAATTTATATTTTACATATTTAACTAAGTTTAAGTTAATTGTTGGAATCTCATAACTCATGCTCTCTTTGTTTTTTTATCCATTTTACTTTTTGCACATTTTTCAAATAAATTTTAAACCCTAATAAAATATTATTGAAAATCTATGATAAAAATATATTTTTAAAAAATATTTTATCACCATCAATCCCTCAAAAACTATTAAGTAAAATTCTTTTCCTAAAGTGAAGATTTTTAAAGTGGACAAACAAAGAAAACAGAGTGATTAATATATTTTTTGATCCGGAGGGGGCAATGAAAATCGTACCAGGAAAAAAGGGATATAAATTGTAGTGAGAATCGAACCTATGTACATTAGTATATTATTTTATTATATTACCCATTAAATGTACATATTATAGGAGTATGTTATATGATTATATCATAATCATATTACATAATTATATATTATTTAAATATTAAATATACAGCGTGTATTATAAATGTTAATGTTTCTTTTGGAGGGAAACATGTGAACCAAATAAGAATGTCATATGAAAGATGGTAAATGGTTGTTCGTTTTATCGTTTAGATAATATTATATGTGATCACTTTTGGAGGGAAATAAAGTGAATTATTTATTATTATAAGTGATCACTTTAAGATAATAAGTATATATTGATTACCGAATAAAACTAGTCTTATCATGATTCATAAGACTGAGTCATTGGAGAATTTGTGAATGAATGTTTAATGATAATATATACTTTCTCCGTTCTAAAATACTTGCTACATTTCGATTTTGTGCGCTATTCATCATTCAAGCTTATTTTACATATTGCGACTAATGTGTAAGTAAAAATATAGTCAAGTGGGATCTTGTTTAAATCGTCTAATCGCATACTTTCATAATATTAAATATTTATAATTTTTAGATAAGTGTAGTTTAAGATATTAATGATTAAAATTGTGCATTGGATTGCGTAAAAAAGTGAAATGTAGCAAGTATTATGGAAGGGAGGAAGTATATATCAACATATTATAATAAGCTCAAAAAGATCAAAATTATTTTTCTAAAATTCTACAATAAAAGTCAAATTGTAAAGTACAAAAATAAATATCAGTCATATTTGAATTTGTTTGTCGAACTAAATTATTTTTATTATTTTCCTATAAAATATAAAAGGAAATAAAATGTTCCTTCTTATTTATTATTATTGTCTCATTTAATTTTTTTATAGTTCGATCTTTTTTATTTGCATTTTATTTTTTATCATCTATAAATTAAATCATCGTCAAGAGATATCTTATTTGATTCATCTCGTTGTAAATTTTATTATAATCAACAATTTATAATTTTTTATGAAATAAAATTTGAGATATTTTTACTTTAGTATGTCCATTAAAGAATACTTCCTTCGTTCCATAATACTTGCTACATTTCACTTTTTTACGCAATTCAATGCACAATTTTGATCATTATTAATATTTTAAACTACACTTAGCTAAAAATTATAAAAATTTAATATTATGAAAGTATGCAATTAGACGATTCAAACAAGATCCTGCATGACTATATTTCTTCTTACACATTAGTCGTTATGAACTCAAACAATAAATAGTACTCATAAGTCAAATATAGCGAGTATTTCAAAACGGAGAAAGTATTATAGAATGATTTGAAGTTGAAACTCAAAATAATAATAATGTAGGCACAAGATTATTTTTCTTTTAAAATATAATAAGGGTTGTGATTGACAAGTGAAATGATAGTGGGGGGTCAAAAATAAATTTATCATGTGCAACGTGGGGTTTCTATTTACGGCCCCCTTCAAAAAAATTAGACTGTCTACTAGCTCACCAAATTGAAAACAAATAAATAAATAAATAAATTACAAGAGGTTCAAAGAATGCATTCCCTATAATAAGTCTATTTCACAATATTAGCTGAAATAGAGCTAATTTATTACTCCCTTCTATTCTGGCTAAATGTCCTACTTAATTTTTTATACTTGTTGAGATAATATTTTAACCCTTAATATTTTTTAAATTATTCTTCATTAAAAATTATAAAAATTTGATATTAATAATCCTTGTATTGAGACGAATCAAACAAGATGAGTAAAATACAAATTAAAAGTGATGAATGAATAGTGCCAAAAAAAATAGGACATTTAGGCTGAATAGGAGGTCGTACTAATCTTGTACTCCCGTCTCATTCAATTTGCATTAGTTATTTTATGTATTTTATATTATTTTTTATTTGAAATTTGATTCATTATACATTGCAACTCTATTATAATGAGATTCATATAATTGATCAATTTTCCTCTTTATTTTTAATAAATACTAATTCAAAATGACATAATAATATAACACTATTTCTTAAATGAAATTGAAAAGATATACAAATACCACTTACACATGTAATGAGTTTTTATTTTAATAGGTAACTATATTTAGTTTTTTTAAAACTAAAAAAATAATAACAATAGGTAGTTTAAAAAAATGAAATTTGATGACATAGTTACAATTTACAATGTAATATTTAATTCACCTTATTTGAAAACATCAATTGTATGTTTGTTGTTTAGCATAGCAATTTAAATAGGAGTAGTTATTATTGGTTTAATGAAGTTATAACATTAACACTACTTTGCAAAAATGTTATTTTTCGATAAGCAACAGTTTAATATATTATTTTAATCACAATTTGAATTAAAGAATCGTATGCTTGTATGATTCAAATTAAACCAACCAAATTGAATCAGAGTTTGAAATACCTTATCTGAAATCAACCCGATGATCGGATTAAACACCTCTAGATAAGATGTTGAATTTGCCACCAAAAAGCTACGACCACTCAGTTTTGATCACCAATCTGCGCTCAGATCAGCAACTAGATACTAATTCTCGTAAATTGCGACCACTTTGTGATTAGACCAGGGGCGGTCGTAAAATGCAATCACTCAGCTAGCTATAGGGATGACAATTCAGTCTGAATCTGACCCTAATCCGACTCGATCCGAGGAAAATAATCCGATTCGAACCCGAGGAAAAATTTATCCGACTCCGACTTTACGATCCGAGTCTGAGTTAGAGACGGACCAAAGTTGAACCTTATTAAAAATATACTCCGACCCCGAAGGAAATACGACTTTGCATTTTGACTTTTACACCAATATTTTGTTTCCTTTAAAACTGTAGACGTGACTAATTCAACCTCTCTCTCTCTCATACTAATTATAATTTTCGATTTTGAAAAACTACTTGGTATTTTTATTTAGATTAATCAATCAGAATACGACAAATCGGATCATGAGATATAAAATATGCCAAATCAAAATGCGAGAAAATTTTGTTAAATTGTAGTAGTAGGACTATTTCTCTTGTTAACATGAATTCAAAGTACATATTTTTTTTGTTAAATTGTATTCGAAAAATATATTTTGTTAATTTTGTATGCTTTAAAATCATTAGTACAATATCACAACGATACTGTTTGATAATAATCCGACTCCGCATCCAATTTCGTTGGAGGTCCGAGAGTCCAAGTCGGGTCAAACTTGGAGTATGCATAGTCGGAATCCAAATGGAGGTGGACTTAAGAAAAAAGTCTGACTATTATCCGGAGCAAAGTCGGAGTATGTATAATTCGAGCCGAATCCGACCCATTGCCAACCCTAGTTAGCAATTTGCAAACAACAAAAAAAAGTTTTTGCGACCAAACAGGTTGATCACAATTTGGTCGGTGATATTATAATTTTTCCAGTTAAGTAAGCTTAAGGAATTTAATTTAATTCTTTTGCGACTAAAAGGTAGTTGTTCGGTGGTTGCTAAGTGGTCGTAGATTTTAAAAAAGAAAATTTCCTTTCAACAGTTAATATAAATACCACTAATAATATACTAGAATATAAATTATAGCTGATTTAAACTTCCAACTTTAGGTGTTTTGATTAAAAAAATTTCATACTTTAATTTGTATTTACCTAAACCTCACCAATTTAAGCGGTATTTTATTTTAAAAAATCAATCGTACTGATGACAACTATAAGAGATAACAAAACACATCGTTTCATTGATTTATGTATATTTACTTTTAAATAATTTAAAAAGTTATGATTTTTAAATAAAATTTCAAAGTTTAGATTTTTTGAATACATTGCCTTCAAAATTTAGAATATATAGAATAAACTAGAACAAAATACAGGAGAGAATATATATATATATATATATATATATATATATATATATATATATATATATATATATATATATATATATATATATATATATATATATATATATATATATATATATATATATATATATATATATATATATATATATATATATATATATATATATATATAATATATATATATATATATATATATATATATATATATATATACATATATATATATATAATAATATATATATATATATATATATATATATATATATATATATATATTATATATATATATATATATATATATATATATATATATATAATATATATATATCTATATATTTAGAATTAGAGCTTTAAGGTTACAAGATGGTCTCAAGTAAGAATTTGTGAAAAAAGATATCTTCTAATATACCCCTTCACACACAATTTTAAGATCAAACTTGGAGCCCTGAAGAGATAGTTTTTTTTTTTTTTTTTTTTTTAAAGATCACTTGTTGCTTTTTTATTGTAAATCAGGAGCCACCAAGGTTTGGAGACTTGGTGGGAAAGGTTTCATACATATTTTCTTCATAGCATCGCCGGTATCCCACCGGGCAATCATATGAACTACCGTATTACCATGCCTACGAACAAAGCTACATCTAAAATTCAAGAACCCTAAAGAGATAGTTAGGAGAGGAAGAAATCAATTAAATAATAGTGGAACTCTAATTTAAATCAATTAAATAGTAAATATGGTAATTTATGATATTAATGACACCTTTTTTGAATAATAAAACAGAATTAGACATATATACACAACTAGTCAATCAAGAACTTTTTGTGGTCACCATATTAATAATGAAATGGGACTTTTATAAAAGAAATTTAATTAATTTGTTGTTTAGATTAGAATGATAATCGATTGATTAACCACTAAAGTTTTGTATTCCTAATTTTATTTTCAGAAGATTATTTTGTACCTAATTATTAATCCTTTTGGCAAATCATAAAGCACAAATTAACATCAACAATTAATTTACAAAATCTCTTTTTGTTCTTGGGTTTAATCATGATTCAACGTAAACTACAAGATTCAAGCGTTAAAGTCCTCCATGGCGGTAGACGGTAGCTTTAGGGTGTACTATTGTTTAATTTCCTAAATTTCTTATGGAAACAAACTTTATTTCTGCTCTTTTTATTTGTTCACTTTTTTTTGCATGCATTTTAAAAGTTATTTTAAATATAGCATCTCATTTGGTTGTCGATATTAAATATCGGAAATAGTTATAGAAATTATTATTTTTTGGTAAGAAAATCTCTTGATAAACATACTTGTATTATACTTTGATTATCTCATTATCTTCACAAAATTTATTTCAATGCATTATAATTTAAAGAGGTGATTTTAAGTAATGAAAAATAGTGAAGAAAAAAGTTTTTTATGTTTAAATTTTCATTCACACTACAAATTATTCTCATTAATTATTATTATTATCAATTGATTCCAACAACCAAATAGACGTAAAAATATATCTTATAATAAAAAAATCTACTCCAAATTTTAGGTCAAATTTCTTCATCTTTAAACAAAATATTTAATTTGGCGGATTAAGTTTAAGTCTAATAGAAAAATAATATGGTAAGAGAATAGAATCTTAATAGATTATTAAAAGTAAACAGTTGAAGAAACTTTTATGATAAATTCCTTTATCTGTTATCAAACTTTTATTTGTAAACTATATAATAATACCTGGTCCAATGCAATATACAGTTTTATTTATTTATTTTCTTGAATCTTGACATATTTAAATAAAATAAGAAATAAAGTTATATAGCGTAGTCGTAGTTATATATTTTCTTTCCCCCTACAAAGTTATATACCTCCTATCTTGACATAGTTATAATTTCTTCACCTTAGACCTCCTATCTTGGCTTTCTGCCAACCTTAGTTCTTCTTTCACTTACAACTCTATTCCTTGGCCAATTTGATTTAGCTTTGTGCTTTGGACGTTATGGACCAATCGTAATAACCGAGTTTTCTCCAAACCTAATCCCCCAACCTCCCTCTCCTTCAGCATCACAAAATCTAGTGCACTTAACTTCTTTTTCTCTCAACCTTGCTTAGGTCACCCTACCTCAAATCTCTCTGTCGCCCCCCAGCCTGCTCTCTCCCTAGATAACCTTATCCTAGTAGATGCTTCTTTCCAACCTTCCTCCTATCTTCGCACCATTGGTGTTATCTGTTTCTCCCAACCAAACTCTTGGCATTCCTCCTTTGCCTTATCTGCTAGTGCTCTTGACGCAAATATGGCTGAACTCCTAGCTATCATTACTGGCTTTATGGTTGCGGAACTCCTCTCCTGGACTGAGTTTACTATTGCCTCGGATTCGAAAGTAGCTGTGGATAGCTTGACAGTTTGTGCTCCCATTAAGGACATATATTCTTCACTTTGTACCTTTTGCAGGGACCTCCCAAGTTGGAACCGGAAGAAGGAAGTTCGTCATGTCCCAAGGCGGGAAGTCCACATCGCTGACTGCCTCTCCCACCAAGCTCGAACAGAAATCCCGCAGAAGCTTAGGCTCTTTAGACTCCCAGTCTCTCCGTCCTGTGTTGACGATGTTATCATATTTGACTTTAGACATCTAGTATTTTGTTATGATTTGACTTTTGACTTTCTTTTTTCTCCAGTAGCCTCTTCTCCTCTCCCTGTGTTTAAGGAGGAAAATGAGACCTCTTGTTACTCCTTTGATGTACCTTAACTGTCTTTATCTTCTTTTATAATATGTTGCTTTATTTCAAAAAAAAAAGTTATATACATTGTACTGTTACATTTTCTATATAATAATTGATTGTGAAAATTAAGTTTATGTCAGAAATCTTCATACATAATGACTAAAAATTTGATTATAGATTAATATGAATCATACTCTATTTTTTTAATAAAGGAAAACGATTAGTACTTAAACAATGCTCCATAATAAGTATTTTTTTAGTAAAAAGGACGTGCCACTCGTTGCTAATAAAAACAAATGTCAAACTATTTTGTATCAAATGTTTCAACTATTGATAACACACCTTTAAAATATATAAAAATAAAATAATATCTTCATAAAAGTTTAAACAAAAAAGATAAACTTTTCCCACATAAAACATAATTTACACAAAAATAGTTATAACTAATATTGTTAAAATTGTAATTCTAGTTAAATGAAAATTGCTTTCATAATTCAATTAAACAATCGAATGTAGTTATGGACTAATAGTAAAGTAAAAAAATATTAAGGTTCTGTTTAGTAGGTGGTAATAAACCGCGGTAATGAGAATGAAAAACTAGTGTAATTTTGGTTGAAAAATCTCTTTGCTACCTTGATGGCCATGCTTGACAATCTTCAATCATCTCATTTTGTTCATAAAATTCATTCCAATGCATTACCAATGGGAGAGATGGTATTAGGTGGTAATGGAAATTTTTGAACAAAAAAAAACCTTTTTGTGATCAAAGTTTCATTACCATGGGAATGACATGAAAGTTTTAATGAAATTTTACATTATAATTCATTCCCATTACCACCATTTAGTACCACTAACTAAACAGGATGATAATAATATTGGCACTATCATCAGATTTTGGAGGGAATTTCTTCTTGAAAATATATAAAATAGGATGTCAGCAGTGTCATGTATTGATATAATTAATAATTAATAATTAATAAATTATTAATTAATTAAATGATGTACATCTTTGCACGTGATAATCACATGATCCTGTTCAACACGTTTAATTCTTGAATTTGAAAAATTATCCAATTAATAATACCAAAAAAATTGTAGAAGCAAATTCCCCCTCAATCGTCATAATTTTTGGTGAAGCAGTGTCATGTGTTTTTGGTGAAGCGAAGAATGTCATAATTTTTACCGTGTGCATGTCACTGGCTAAATTAAGTGTCAAAAAGTGAAGCAATCGTCATTTTATGTTACTCCTTTAATGTATTTTTGGCAAGTACAATTCTAGTAAAAATTAAGAAAAGGGAGAAAAATAAATAAATAAAAATAATTAATTAGAAAGTGTGAAAAATATTTGAATGTGATAAGTAAAAATAGATATTTACGAAGTGAGAGAAATATAGATAAGATGAAAAGACAAGTTAAAATTGTGTATATAAATTTAAAGAAAGAGTGAGTCATGACAAAGAAAAAGGAGCAAAATCTTTAAAACAAACTGAAATGGAAAATATAGCAAAACCGGTTGATAGAGAAGAGCATTATGTTAAAGTAGGAAAAAATGTATATATAGTAAAAATACAAGTTAAATGTGAATAAAAATTCAAAAAAGAGTGTGAATCATAAATAAAAATAAAATTAGGACAAATTGCATGAGACAGACTAAAAAGAAAAAAGGCAGATTCCATAGAACAAAGCATATATAGAAAAATGACAACGAACTAAATTTATTATAGCAAAGATAAATATTCAACCTACTTTAACAGCCCGATTCGTAAGTGTTACTAAATCATGGTAATAGGAATGATTTATAGTTTAAATTTCATCAAAAGTTCCATATCATTCTCATGGTAATGAAACTTTGATCACAAATAAGTTTTTTTTTATACAAATTTCCATTACCACCTAATACCACATCTCCCAATGGTAATGCATTGGAATGAATTTTGTGAAAAAAATGAGAAAATTGAAGTTGGACAAGCATGTCATCAAAGTAACCAAGAGATTTTTCAACCAAAATTACACTTATTTTTCATTCCAATTACCACCGTTTATTACCACCTACCAAACGGGCCGTAATTAGTATCCTGAGTTCACTATGCAATTCAAGTATAGTAATAAAATTTCTTGTAAAAAATATCTCAAACCACAATATAATACTATAGAAAAAACAGGTAATGCCGCGTATCTTCAAACACGGTAAAAAAAGTATAAAATGGACCAATAACATGACGACAGAGACTTGTATTATCCAAAATTATATGCTGAAAACGACAAATTATATTAAAAGTGATTGTAAGTAAACTACAAAAAACATGAATAATGTCCCAGCTTGTAAAGTAAACAACATAAGTATTACAAGAATGTGCATTAGTCCTTTTCTTGGCTATTCAAAACCGACTATAATTTGACACCAATATCATCGACTATAGATAGACTAATCCAATCGAAATCGTCCCATTTTGTGTCTCGTCTTATCTCCGGTTGTCTTTTAATTGCTCGCAAGTCGCAACCTCCACAATCATTGATAATGATGAATAGTTCGCTTTTTATTGATATCGTGTCAAACTTTAGGGGAGACGGGATGGAACATCCTCATGATTTCATTGAAGAAAGTGTGTGTGTGTAGGATCGATGTTAAGTGTGTGAAACCGGGTGTGCCCAATTGGAATGATCCATCATATTTTGGATAGCTTGTAAGGAAGACCGTGTGTGTATATCGGTTTACTGCAACAGAAAGAAGATAATCAATGGACAATGGTGAGTTCATGGCGAGATTCTAGAAAGGCTAAACCCGATAATGAAAGGAAAAATTGTCCAAAATAATCCGACTTATTGTCCATTTGCTGTAAATAGTCTCTACTATTATAGGTACCTACCACCAAAGAGGAATAGGGTAAAATCAACGAAGAAGCAAAAGGGGGAAGAATTGGTGAGTGCAATAAGTCGGATTATTTAGCCGGTTAAAATGTCAAAAAGGGTGCTGTCAATAAATAATATACAAATGTGAGATTATTTAGAACAGTAGATGGGCAATAGGTGAAATTATTCTGGACAATTTTTCCTTAATAAAAACCTAAACTCGTCTCTTCTTTCTCCAAACATAGAGTGATAATTTTCTAAGGCTGATTAATTCAGATTCTGAAGGAATATTGCAAATGAATCAATACAGTAGAGGAATATTTACAGCAGGATCATATAAAAGTGTCACCAAACACTAAAGGAGGCATTTAGCTAACAGGTTTTGGAAAATAGTATTGTAAAATGTGGCTTAATTCTAGAAGATTAACAACAACAATAATAATAATTCCGATCCCCACTTAATCAAGAAAAAAGGGTATACATTCTACCAAATGGCACATACAAGAAAGCAAAAGTGATCCACTTAAATCTTAAGCTACCAAGCAAGAATGTAACAGATATTAACACAATTGGATATTGAAGCGAACAAGATTGATAATGTTGTTCGATAACGAGAGATTAAAACCATGATCATAGTTTTTCTATGAACGGGATAAATTGGGTGTGATGATGATGATGATGATAACGAGAGATTAAAAGTGCCATATGGGTGTAAAATCAAAGCAGGAACTTGAATTATGCATCCTCTTCTACACTGCGGATTTTTTACTTGCATTAGGGGCAAGAAATACACTCATAGTATCATCAAAAGTCAACACAATCTGAACTGCCGATACAGAGGTGTTCATTCGGATCATTGAGTTGATTTCAGGTAGAGGTGTTCAATGGGGCGGGTCGACCCAACGGGTCAAGGGTCGGGTCACATTTTGACGGGTCATTAGCGGGTCGGGTCAATAATGGGGCGGGTCATTAACGGGCCTTGGTGTAAAGGGCCGGGTCGGATAATTATAAATATTAATTGCGGAAAAAAAATTAACCACTTTTTTTTATTTTTTAAAATATTATTATTATATACATAAGTACGTCGACCCAATGGGCCATAAAGTATAATAAAAAAGTTATTCTATGAACTTTTTTAAAAAGGGTCAAATTTAAACGGGCTTGACCCGGCCCGGCCCGTTTATCATTTGACATGACCCGCCCCGCCCCGCCCCGTTGAACACCTCTAATTTCAGGTAGTGTTTCGGCCATTTCAAAATCAGAACTTGTGTCGACATTGATTTTTATATAATTTTAAATTCATATTGAAGTCGGGTCAAGTCGGGTTCGGTAACAAGGTCAGGTGAATATTGAGTCGTTGGGTCTGTTTGAACACCTATGCCGATATAACACTACCACCTTCCGGTGGAATATCAAGTACAGGCTATCATAGGATCGAAAAAAATTCTCCTATAATATCACTGCATCCTTTCGCATTTTGTAGTTGGAGTTTAAGGACTAACGTATGAAGGTGTTAGCTATATGACATACCTCCAGCTTGTTCTTGGCTTCCTGGTCAAAAGTTCTACAAAGAATCTCATAATTCTTTCTTAATCCGACCTGCCAACAATAGATGGCAGATTTTCAAAAAGAAATGCTCAAACCCTATAACACGATGATATGACTGACGATTTCTACAATAGATGGCAGACATACCAGCGGATCAACTCTTGAAGGAGAAATGCTTGATATACAATACCTAAAACGAACAAATAACAAGTCGTAAATAACAAAATTTAATATTCTAAGTAGCATAAATCGTGCCTGAAATTATATTTTCAAAAAGCTCCTAATTGCAAGGCTTTAAATCAGATTACACCAGTAGATTTTCACTCAGCCCACTCAATGTAATGACTAAACAAACATATTTCTTACTAACTTTCGCTTTCGGAACTATAAATCCATCAGTGGTTGTTTAGTTTGTAGCTATATAACTCAAAATAGCGTTATAGATCCTGTTTCAATATAAATTCCTTTGCTGAGTCTGGTGAAATGTAGCTTGATCAATCTCAAGTCTCAACTATTACACATGGTGGTAGTATTAGCTTTAGCATCATTAATGAAATAAAAATGTTACAAAAATTTCAATAAAACTATGTCCACTCTCGATGAAGCCAAAAGTTTATACTTATTTGGGCTTAAGTATAATCAACCATAGTAAAACGCATCAAAAATCATTTGCACCTATATATGTGCGTGAAATTCCAGATAATGTTTGTAATCAAGGGTCAGTTAGTACAAAACTTACCCTAACTTACTGGTGTAAAAAAACATAGCTGACCGGTTTTGCCTTTGAACAGTAAGCATTATAGCAGCCATAGAATTCTGCACAAACAGAAGAACAGGCAAAAGGCTATCTCAGCAAACCAACATAACCCAATAGTCACAGTGAAACTGCGGTAATGCATAAAATCGACAAAACCATCCAACATGACTTAAAGCCGCAAAATGTTCTTGTTTCCCACAGCATTGCACAAGTCGATATAAAGCCGGGTCTGATTTCTCCAACTTAATTTCGCACAAAAGTTTAACTAAGCTCAGTTCAGAACCAAATGAAGTTTTATTAAGTAGAACTAATTAGTTCAAAATTGTTCAAGCAGGTTTGTGTTCAGCTTTAATAAATTCAAATAGTATTTAGATGCATAGAAAAAAAAATCGAGGAAGTTATTGCGGTTGCGGTAACAGTCACGATGTTGCAGACGTGACATCTCGCGGTGTTACGACTCGTTTCGCTGACATCGCAATATGAATTGTTAACTTAAAAAAATCATTTTATCATAGTAATCCAAGTTTAAATTAAAGCATATAATAGATCTTTTAGAATCTAATATATTTCTAAAAAGATAATATATCAATTATAAAACTTACTATAATGGTTAGTCCATGGTCTTAGGTTATGTAACATGGTTTTGCTGTTCAGTAATCTCAAAATCTATTATAAAACAGTCGTTATGTAACGTAACGGCCTCATTTTTATTCCATGCTTAGATCTACTCCTTATCAGCAACTTAAGTTCAAATACGTTCAAATAAGTTCAATTCACACATGAAAGGTTAAAAAGTAGAGGAAGATTGAAGATCGAGAGAATTTGTGCATATGGATCTGAAGTACAAAGAGCTCCATTGTCCTTACCCTAGAAGTTTTCACTTTTTAAATTTTATTAGTCATAATCTTAGCAATTTCATTATAACTCAAAACAAAAGACGAAGTTTAAAGAGGAGGGGAAGACACACCTTACGAGCAATAAGCTCAAGAAGTTGCATCAGGAACTTCCCAAGTCCTTTCCCTTGTATGTGCGGTTCAAGTTGCAACTCATATACATAGAGAACTGGAAGCTCTTCCTCCAATATGAAGCGATAGTGCACAAATCCAACAACATTGCAATTACACTCATTTGAAGGCTTCGATATCTTCTCATTGGTGCTAACCACATTTGGGACTTCATATACAAAGATGTAGCGTGCCTCGGGAGCAACCATATCCCTATGTTTCACCTTTTCTTCTATTGGCCAGTCTGATCCAAAATGTTGTTCCATGTTTAGCTGCGAAAAATAACACTATTATTCGAAGAGAGTTTCCAATATATTTATGCAATATACCTTCACACAAGTTATGTAATGTTATATTGCAGCCTCGAGATTGAAACTTGGGACAATAGAAGAGCTTAACTCGTTCAATTTGCCCATCAAAAAATATCCTATATTACACGAGAAATGCGCAACGACAAAAAGGTTAATTTTATAGACATCACCTTAACTAGTTTCTGAACATACTGCTTCAAGGAACGTGACAGTCTGGTTCCATGTCCTCCCTCTAAGCCCAAACAGAGACCTTGTGCAACCATGTTGACAATTGAATCAGCAAACTAGAGGTGTTTTTTTTTTTTAAAGTTGGCAATAAACAGCATGATTATCAAATCCAATGTAAAAAATATTAACATGTAAAATCTTTTTCAAAAGTTTTCAATTGGACTATCTAAATGTAACATTCTTAATTTTCAGAATCTGTACTAGCAAGTAGCGACGCTCCAAGATTAAAATGTTCTATCAAACCTATACATCAAGATAATCAAATGTACAGAGAAGGTAGCAAAAACAAGCACGACAAATGAGTAGTGCTAAATTAAGGTTGATAGAACACTTTAATCTTGGAGCGTTGCTACTTGCTACAGAATTTGATCCTGTGAGTGTTGTGTGCCAAGTGCTATACAAAAATTGGTACATGTTTAAACCAATTAATGTGTAGTGCTAAATCAATTACTTCTCCGTGCAGAGATATTTAAACCAATTGAATAATCAGCCATTTCTGACAGGAAGTGATTTATTTATACCAAGCATTTGAATGGGCAATGAACATTAGTTGATAGCAATTCCTTTCAACATCAAGAGTACATGTTTTGAGAATGAATTGCCAATCATACCTTCCCAAGTAGTTAAAGTTGGCCCTTGCATTCTTAACTTCAGATCTACTAATTAACTCGAGACACGTTCAGTGTTTGTGTGTGTTGGGGGTGGGAGGGGGATAGGAGCAATCAATTGGAAATTTGTTGAATGAACAAGATGGGGATAGGAGTGAACGGTAACAGCAAAATCATTTAAATATTTTCATATGTATAATTGTCTTATGACAGAATATATAAAATTATTCAAACTTCCATACTAGAAGGGCATCCGACATACTTCTCCAAAAATTTAACTCATTAAAACTTTATTATAAAAACAAAACTTCGTAGGGCTTAATATTAGTTGCAAGATGAACTAAAATAGCCCGAGTTCCCGGCTTTTCTTATTTTCAGATAAGCTTTGCCATAAAGGAGCCATATAAGACTTTGTCCATCCCAAGGAAAAGGGACCAAGAAAGAAAGACCATCAATCCCTCCACACAAGAGATTGGAGCCTCATAGGTTAGGATTTCAGATGCATAATGATAACCAAGAGATTCAACTAAATCGTAGAACTTCACCATGCATCCAAAACAAACATATATTGATCCCAATGCCTCATGTTCCAATGTATACACGATTGTGCATCTTCAAAGAGTTCCAGCATAGAGACTTTATTAGATAGCGCTGTTAGGCTTGTAGCACAATACCAATGAAATGTAGGAAAGAAAAGGAGTTTCAAGAGAAAGTAAGATATTATTTTTGAATGTCTTTTTTCAGTTCCTTAATCTTAGGTTTTTCCGTTTTGTTATATGTTATATAAAGGGGGTTCACAAGGTACATTAAGTATTAAGAATGAAACACAGGTCACAGAAGTAATTTCATAATTCCTACCCTAAACTTCGTTAATAAAAATTTTCATGGTATTAGAGCCATTTTCCAGTGCATGGAAAAATCCCCTTTTTTCAATTCCATTGACTACAATTAAAACCATTTATAAATAGAGAAGATCGAAAATTGTTTATTCCAAACCCTAAATTGTTGCAACCTAAATAATTCAACATCAATACATCGGTTCAGGTAACCAAAATATGATGTTTTTGACCAAAAAAACAAAACAACTACAAGATCTAGAAATCTCAAGTTCACAAATTGGTTGAACACTGTGAACATGGCTATTAATGGATGGAGGAGGCTCAAAATCATTATTGTTCCTTCACTAACCCTAAATCGAAACTCAACCTTCGATAGTCATGCCATGAATAAATGGGGGAAGAGAGAGAAAGACAACCTCCATAAACTCAACCTCCACAAATGGCCTTATCCATTAAAGCTCTTGTTCAGGTAATTCACAACAAAATGGTGTAGCTTAACAAAAGAATTATATCCTTGTAGAAATTATCAGAGCCCTTATATTGCTACTGCTAATAATCTAACCAATCGTCTTTACACAAAGATACTTAAATATAAACTCCTCTTGACTCTCTTAAATCTTTGTCTATCTCACCCATAATTATTAGAATCTCGATCTTGATCTACAATTCCATAATTCTACGATCCAAAAATAGGCGACCGATCTGGATCGTATGTAGGATCTTACTGTTGATAGGATCGTGCAATCCTACTTAGCACAAGAGTTTAAGTGGTAGGATCATAACACGATTCCACGATCCTATGATCCAAAGATCCGATCCTATAAGGATAGTTTCAATCGTTAAACATTTTCATATAATCCAGATTTCACTTATGTATAAATATACATATTTAAAATAACTTTATCAATACCACTATGTAATTCAAGTTTTTTCTTGATTCATAGTTTAAAATGATTTTTAAAAGTATTCTTTTACAAAACATAGTAGATGAAGTCAAATAAGTTTTTATTGCAATTTACCTCTTAATCTTAATCTTAAAACTTAAAAAAAAGAATAAACATAATAGATAATCAGTAATCCAAGCACATTAATGCATATAAGTAGGATGACACGATCCTACAATCTGATTCTACTGTTTTCGATCCTAGCCCCTCAACGATTCTAGGTAGAATTCCAATTCTAACAACCTTTCCCACCCATTCACTCTCTTCCACCGCGTGTCTTTGGAGTTTGAATGCACAGTGTATATCCATCTTCCAAAACATATTGGAACAAATTAGAGCCTGGGGCAGTTAAATATGCCTTTGTTAGGTATGACACGAATAAAAAAGGTATAGATGTATCTAGTCCACAATAAAGTGTATACTACTATAGATGGTGATTTCTTAGAAAATTTCTATAATTATCACCACCTTTGATCTCGGGGAGAGAATCTAGTGATGATCTAATTATTTGACCTATTTTGTAGAGTTAGTTCAGGATCCTCTAGAGCAAGAACGCGACACCTCCGCCATTGTCTCTAAAAATGTGATGTGGTTTTTCTTCCTAACCATCAAATTTCTATACCATCTGATGAGCATCCCAACATGGAGAATAATAATTCCAAGAAATATTGAGGGAAAAGTTATTAACATTTAAAACTACTAATGATTTTGTATCTGTGATAATGAAAATTCTGATAGGTATCTACCTTTTAGGCGCACTAGGGAATTCCTCCGCAAAGATATGATACGAAGTTTGAGGCTCAAAGATCCTAGTATCCTATTAATCGAATTGCTAATGGAAAACTATCAAAAACAATTATTGATTTTTATATTTCTCTTTATTCCGTTCATACTCGCAAAATCATTGAAGTGGCTCTTAAAAGTAAAAAATGGAACAAGGCAATGGAAAAAAATTTATGGGAGATATGTAATCTTCCAAGAAGAAAGAAAATAGTAGGGTGCAGGTGAATATTCACAATTAACTATCTTGTTGCAGATGGGAGTATTGAAGAAACACAAAGCACGTTTTTTAGCAAAGGGTTATACTCAGACCTATAGGGTGGATTATTCAGAGATTTTTCCCAGTGGCAAACATTGATACAACACGAGTTTTATTCTCAGTTGTTGTGAATCAAGATTGACTTCTTCGCCAATTTGATGTAAAAATGTTACTTCTCATTTTGAAATTGAAGAAGTGTATAAGCAAGCACCACAAAAAGGGGAAGGTTGTAAGTTTAAGAAATCTTCGTATGGGCTGAAACAATCCCGAACCATAATTTGGAAGATTTAAGCTAAAAAGATATTTGGGTACTGAAAAAGTAACTTTAATTACTCATTTTTTAAGAAATGTAATAACCAAATCTCTTACTTGATAATCTATGTAGCAGATATGATTATTACAGGAAATAATGCAGAGGAAATAAAAGCGTTGAAGAGAAAGTTATCTCAGGACTTTGAAATGAAAGATATCGAAACCTCAATTACTTCTTTGGTATTGAGATGTTAATATCAAAGCAAGAAATATTTATTAACCAAAGACTATTCGTTTTGTATCTTCTAGCTGGCATACGTTTGATATATTGAAAGTCAGCTAAAACTCCAATTGTATCAAATCAAGGGCTTCAGATTATAGAAAGAGCAACTCCAACTGATAAAGGACAATATCGGAGAAAACTGAGAAATTCATTTATGTTTCTTATATTAGGCCAGATATTGCAGATTCTATGGGAATAGTAAGTATTTATGCATTTTTCACAAATATATCATATGGAAGCAACTATATTCAATAAAAGAACTAATGGTAGAGGTATTATATTCAATAAAAACAATCATCTAGATTTGTTGGCTTATACAAATGCAGATTGGGCAAGCTGGTGACATGGATGGAAGGAAACCAACTTCACGATCCTTTACGTTTGTTGGAGGGAATTTAGTAATATGAAAGAGCAAAAAACAAAAAGTTGTTGCCTTATCGGATGCAAAAGCGGAGTTTAAAAGGAATTGCTAAAGGAATAACATAAGTTCTATGGCTCAGGAAGTTAACGTACGAACTTCCTTAAAAGCAAATATGTCAACTTAACTGTGATAACAAGACAACAATCAGCATTTCAGAAAATGAGAAAACTAGTGCAACATGACCATTGACCGCACAAAACATGTTGAAGTAGATGGACATTTTATAAAAGAAATTCTTAAAGGGAAATCATTAGCCTATCTTTTGTTTGATCGAAAGATCTAATGGCTAATATTCTCACAAAATTTGTTGTTAAATATTATATCAAGCTTAAATAATATTTGGTTACAACCTAATAAACACTTTTGTGTTTCTCTTATTTATTCCTTATTTTTATATTCTACGATCTTTTTCTTATCAAATACTACATCCATATTCTAAATTAAATGAGGGTAATTCTTCTCCTAAATGATAGCCTTTGATTCATTAGTACATAGCACATTCTTTATTAAAGCATCCTTTATTTAAGCTTAAGGGGGCATATTAAATATCTTATTTATTCCTTATTTTTATATTCTACGATCTTTTTCTTATAAATACTACATCCATTTGTGCTAAAATATATATATATATATATATATATATATATATATATATATATATATATATATATATATATATATATATATATATATATAATTTAATAAGAAAAAGATAGTAGAATATAAAAAATAAGAATAGAGAATAAGAAAAATGATAAAAGGGCTTTATTTTTGATGTATACAGGATTAGACCGAGACACATTTGTTAAAATCTCAAACGCAATAAAGCTTAGGATAATCTTGCAACGATATTTAAAGGAGTTGAGAGAGTTAGAAAAAATCACTTATAAGCATTACGAGGAGAGTTTCAAGAAATAAAAATGATGGAGAATTTCTCTCATTTGTTCACAAATGTTAATCAAGAAAAATTATATGGAGAAAAGATCGAAGATTTAAAGATTTTTGAAAAAGTACTTCAATCATGCAATAAGAAATTTAATCATGTATTACCTACAATAAAAGAATTCAAAGATATTGAGAAACTATCAATAGAAGAGCTTCTTGGATTACTCCAAGTGCATGAACATAGAATTCTGAAAAAATGCTAGACCAACTATGTTGGATCAACTATGTTGGATCATGCACTCTAATTAAAGTTGTCATTAACTACAAGCCTCGCAATCAAACTTATAGAGGAGGAAAGAGTTCAAGACAAAAAGTATACACTAATATAATTGCCAAAAATATGGGCATTATGCATCTGGCTGCTGGTACACAAAAGGACCAAGGAAATCAATTGAATTTAGCTAAATCATCAAGATATAGTGAAGAAAATCCAAATCGCAAGACATATGATTTTTTTGATTCAGGAGCAAGCAACCACATGAGTGGTAGAAAAGAAATTTTTACTAACCTTGATGATAAAATACAAGGGAATGTAATCTTGGGTGATTCATCCAAATCGCAAGTTGAAGGAAAAGGGAAATTTAAATTGTTTCCACGAATGGTAATGAAGAATTTGTCTCTAATGTTTTTTATGTGCCAGAGATGAAAAGTAATATCCTCAGTATTGGACAACTATTTAAGGATATATTGTTCACATGGAGGATGATGATCTTATAAATAAAAGTGGAAGAAATTTTGCTCTGATACCAAATAAAGTGTTACAATTTACAAATTAGTAATTCAAATAATAATGACAACATTAAATAAGTGGAAAAATAATAATAGGTTACAGCCTAATAAACACTTCTGTGTTTTCTTATTCTCTATTCTTTTTTTTTATATGCTACTATTTTTTTCTTTTAAATTATATATATATATATATATATATATATATATATATATATATACACACACACACACTACATCCATATTCTAAATTAAATAAGGCTAATTCTTCTTCTAAATGATAGCCTTTGATTCATTAGTACATACAATATATTTTTGTACATCCTTTATTTAAGCTTAAGAGGGCATGTTAAATATATTGATCTTCGATAAAGGATGCTTAAATAAAAAATGTGCTAAAATATATATTGTATGTACCAAAGAATCAAAGGCTATCATTTAAGAGAAGAAATAGCCTCATTTAATTTAGAATATGGATGTAGTAGATATATATATATATATATATATATATATATATAGGAAGAAGTTCAAGTGAGAACCATCCTTATATGAGAACCGTGAGAACCAATCTATTTGACCAATAAGGGCTTGTTTGGTTACCCTCTATTACCCTTGGAATTTTAATTTTCTAGGAAATAATATTATCTTTATTTGTTTGGTTGCAAAAAAATCTAAAATTCCTAGGAATTGTAAAATCCAAGGGAAGTTAATTCCTATGATACATATCATAGGAATTAGATTACCATATACCCCCCTTGGTTATTAACAATTCCCATGTATCATTTTAAGTGAAATTATCATAATACCCTATAATATTTGGTGTAACCGCTATTTTCCAAGTAACAACTTCATTTCCCACATTTATCATCTTGTTAACCAAACCACTTATGAAAAATTACTTCCAATGAAATGAAAATACCTATTGTCAAACAAACAACTTTAAGTAATTCCTAGGAAATTAACAAAGGAAGTGAATTCTAATGAATTACAACTTCCCATAGGAATTTAATTCCTATGTCAACCAAACGACCTCTAAGTGTTACTTTTAGGCAAAAAAGTGTTACTCTTTGTGTTAAAAAAAAGATGATACTTTTTGACAAAAAAAAGTGTTACTTTCAAAACAAAATTCTGAACAAAACTTACAAAAAAATGTTACTTTTAGTATAAAAAAAGTGTTGCTTTTGGGAAAAAACATGTTACATTGTATAATTTTAATTTTTGAAAATTTTTCTGACGGTAACACTTTTTGCAAAAAAGTAACAACTTTTGGTTTTAAAAAAAGTAACATAATTTTTGCCAAAAGTAACATATTTTCTGTAAAAAAGTAACAGTTTTTTAGCAAGTGGATTAAAAAGATAGTTGAATATCAAAAAGTTTTATTAGGTTGTAACCTATTATTATTTTATCCACTTATTATAATACTGTCATTATTATTTGAGTTACTAATTTGTAAATTGTAACTCAATCAGTTGCATCTAAAGCTTTTGAAGAAGCTATATGCAAGTTGGGTGTTCAAGATCCTACCATTCAACTTGAGGAGGAGTATAGCTAAGAATGGTAGTTTTAGCAGAGATTTAGTTGTTATTTTGAATTAGTCTTTTTTCAATTCCTTAATCTTACATTTTTCAAATTTTCTTATTATGTCATATCTAAGGGCTCACATTGTACATTAAGTATTAAGAATGATATACATAAGTAATTTCAAACACTAAACTTAGTCTATGAAATTCTTCATTGGACGTAACCAATCTCTCATCCATCCTTAAAAAAGAATGGTCGTTTTTGAGGAGCAGCCAGAATTACAACAAATGAGGATACATGGAGATAAAGGGCCACAAATTGCTTGTAAAATCTCTTTCTTTGTAAACAAACCTGCTTTATATGATTAATGCAACTCGCAGCTTAGCACATATTCTTAAATTAGGATAGCATGCATGTTCTCTAATCTCTACAATTTTATACAAGGCACTCTTCATATCCTATTTTCTGACTCCTACAAAGTTAGGAACAACATTGCACAGAGACCACTCCAAAATTAATGATTCAGGAGCAAGCTTGAGATCATTTGGTTGAAGTTATTAAGCAAGAACTCAAACAGGGACCCCACTAGCCTATTCAACATTCTGAGTGGAGATCCCATTGTCCATAACTTGAAACTACCTAGAAAATACCCAGAAAAAGCTTACTTTAATCAAGATTTACTAACGGATATTTAACGGTAACCGTTAATAGGTAGTTTTTCACAAACAAAATAAATGTCGTACGTTGTTTTTGACAAAAATTAAATGTTCTAGCCTTCTAGATAGTTTTTGACAAGAATAAGCTTTTTCTAGGTAGTTTCTAACTATTTTACCTTAAATTAACCATCATTAGTATCATCTAAATTATGTAAACTATGTCTATATCATCCCACTCTAGATATAATTCACATATGACATAACATGACTTTGTATCAATCAGCCCCAAACTTAACAAAATTACAATCACACTGAAAACACAAGAAAAAGAGAAAAGCAATTACCTTTTTTATTGTAATGCAGAAAATCAGGAAAATTAGCAAGTGGGTCTTTAAGAGAAGAAGCTGCTTTGATTAACTCCTCAATGAATTTCTTCTTCTGTAAAATCTACAATCAATAATAAATTAACACACAAATAATCTGCAAGAAACAAAACCAAAATCCAATTTGCCTTTCAATCATTGAAACTAAAAGAAGAATTTAATTTGGATTATAGTTGTTTACCTCTTTTCTTTTTGTTGTTTTGTGATTCTTTCCACTGACATCAACATTTTCTGCCTCCATAATAATAAATCTCTCTTAAAGGTTCAAGGTTTGGAAGTTCTTTCTACATTTGATTCAATTAAATGTTTTAGAGGAAACAAGTTTGATTGGTAATCCATAAACCCTAATTTTAATATGCTCTCAAGTCTCAATTTTCGTAGTTCTGTGTAAATGATCGCGCGAACACGGATGTGCAAAACTTAAATCTTCTCTTTATTTCAATCGGAGCGGGAGGGAGAGTAATGATCAATGGACAGGGGGCGACTGGTGTGGGATGGTGGGGGTGGGTGGCGTCAAGGTGGCGCGAACACTAATTGAGACTTGGTGAGGGTGGGGTGGCGTCTAGGTGGCGGCTGGTGGGGGACGGTGCGGTGGGGGAAAGAAAAGAGTGGTGGTGATCTGGTGGGAAGGGGAGGAGGTAGAGAAGAGAGAAAGGCTTTGCTTAAATTTTTTTTATGGATTAATTAAAGTGATAACTTTTTGTGGTTTGGGTGATTACTTTATCACTTATTACTTACGATTTTAAAGTAATTAATAAAAAAATTAAATTAATTATATGGCTTGGCTCAAGGTGAGACGGTTTCATATAAAAATTGTTAATCAATATATCGAAAAAAATCAAAATCCTCAATTTGACTTCATATTATCAGAGCATGTATAAGAAATTCATTCTCCTTTTGAAATTGAGCATGAATTCAAGTACATTAGCCCCTTAGTGAATATAACAGATATTTGGAGAGTAACAACTAAATCTGAAATGCAAGGGATTTATTTAAGATTTGTTGAAGAACAAATGGGTTAAAGAAAGCACAAAATAAAGCAACAACAATAGAAAGAAGAAACACAAAGATATATATGGTATCTTAGAAACCTCTTCTTCAACAATGGTTTACTTTAATTAATATATCAAACATATATCAATGATTAACTTCAGATTCAACCTTTGATAACAACCTTTCTCAAATACACTACTACAAGATAGAAAGGACTCTCTTGACTAAATTCTATTTGTTTCTATGTATTAGGCTCTCCCCTTGCTTTCTAAATGTTTAAACCCCCTTATATATAGCATACAACATTTAGAAACCCTAGGAAAAATTGTGTGCCTTGCTCCTTAAGACAAAATACTGCAAATCAGAAACGCGTCTACGAGCCTGCTGGGAGCTCGCTCAAACGAGCATATTATATGCTCAAATGAGCGATAGATTCAGGATGCTACTTGCTTCCACTTTTTGCCTCGCTTGAGCATTTTCTCCTTTGTTCCTTGCCTCGTTCAAGGCATATGCCAAAGCCTTCCTTGAGCAATCCCTTGCCTTCATCAAGGCTTCCCAAGTGCTCCCCCTTAATCACTTAATCAAGTGATCTATCTCACTATATCCTATGCCACTTACATCTTTACTCTCAAGTGTACAATTGCAAGACTATGCATGAGCTATTAGGTGATCAAAGACATCACCAATTTGTTTAACCTTTACAACGAAAATTTACATAAATCATTCAAGATTTTTAGTTAGCTATGAGATAAAGTTAGACGGATAATGATATTGGCTTTCATAGATGAACTTTTGACTTGTACCTATTTGACTCTAACTAGTAACCAAATGACCTTTTCAAGAACCAATTTCAAAAGGTTCACTATAGTTTCATCATAGTTACATCAATATCAAACATGCAATGACAACTCTTAGTATGAGTCTATGAGACAAACACTTCAAATTACATTAGTCAACTATGTGAAATAACATCAAAAATTAAAGCGAGCCATGTAGCAAAAAGAAATCTACATTCACAAAATATTGAGAAAAATAATAGTTGGTACCTCCTAAAGAAATTGCATTAATTTCATTGGAATACTTATTTTGCAAATTTCATCACCACAAACCAAAGCCTAATGAAAAAAAATTACAACAGTTATTCAAACATTAGTCACCAAATATAACCAACGAACTAAGCAGAAAAAGTATGTAACTTACGATACATATAATCTTTTCCTAACTAACACACCTAAGCAAGTTATTACATTTATACACAATGACAACATAATATCATATTATAAGCCAATAATATCTTCATTATTAACATCATTAACTATGTAGATAAAACTCTTAATACAGAATATATATCACTATTACACTGATCATTGAAATTTTTATAAGCAGAATATATTGGACATGATGATGATCGTCCACTATGAGATTTTCTTTGATTATTGCCGGTATTTACTTTTAAAAATGCTTCGATTATCCTCGTTAATTCTCATCTACACGTTTTTTTTCGTCAGCGAGATCGAGGAGTACTTGCCAATGACGACGACGACGACAAAAACGACCCCGTTTTAACACCACTAGTAGAAGAACAACTATTACTAGTGGACCCACTACCACATTTAGCAACAGTTCTGACACTCTCAATCAACTGCTGAGTTTTATTATCTTGTGACAAAATCTCTGACAATTGCTCCGGGTTTATAACCAGCCTTACTTTCCAGACACCCGTCCCATTATACTTGGGTACAACATCCGGGTCGGGTTGATTCTTGTACATCATTCGGGTACCCACATCTACCGACATCCTATAAGGGGTTGCCAACACACTATCCTTCCCAATTAAGGTAGTGTCGGTTGGGGAAGAGATAGAAAGAGGAAGGAGATAGTAAAGATGACCCGGGGTTAAAATTTCGTTGTGTAAAAGAGCCGGGTGAGTCGGGTTCGGGTTAAGAAATAACCCGTGGTTTGGAAATTCGGATGTAATTTGCTCGACCGTGATTGGGGCATAAAGCTCCATAATTCCTCCTGTTGTTGTTACAACTTTGATCATAGTCGTCTGTTTCGCCGCCAACATGTATTGCTGGCGGCGATCAGAATGATTATGATCAACTAATTTTGACGCGGTTGTGTTATTGTAGTAATTTTTAAATACGCAATTTCCCATAATCAACCCCTAAAATTGCATAAATAAATACAAAAAATAAATTATGTGAATGAATGGAGGAAATGAATGAAGAACTAGAAGAGGAAAATGGTAATGGTGTAGGAGTATAATTTTGCCTAGTTGTACTAGATGAAATGAGGAATAACTTATAGTGTGTATAGGCAGCCGACACAAGAATCCTTTGCTTTTAGCAAAACAAAATTAAGAATGCATATAATAATACAAATATTTAAATGAGACTGTTTTATAGTGAGACAATTTTTATTGAGATGATTTAAGTGTATTAATGTGTTAAAGTGATCACTTATAATTTTATAATGATATTTAGAGGAAAAATGGCTAATTATATTGCCCTTCTTATAATGAGACGATCTCATACAAGAAGCACTGTTACTATTTTAGTATATGAAAAAACAATTCATATTTTAATAAAAAAGAAAATGTTAGAAGATTTTATTGTCAAAATTAAATTTTTGTATCATATATTTCCAAATCAAATTATCTCTTATTTCAATGGGATCAATGAGATATGATTTCTCAACTTATACAGGTCTCACATTAAAAATAAGAAAATTAATAGTATTGCAAACATATAAGTGAACTACTCCAAATTAAAACTATGGGGTTTTTAGGAAGAAGCCCAAATTACACAAATACACTTCTTTTTATATGAAAGAAATTATATATACTTATTATGTAAAGTTGTAGATATTGTTGATGTTGTTATTATATATTTAATTTTATATATAATTGAGCTATAAGTATTTGATTTCAGTTAACATTATGGAATAAAAAGAGTAAAAATTATAAATAAAAATTTGTAAAATTGACTGTGAGACTAACTAAAATAGAATAGCAAATTATCACTAGTGAAATTAACGTCATTTGCTACTATATAAATGTGCTTATTTGCTGCTCAATTTCGGATTGCGGTAAATGGAGGGGCAGCAAATAATCAAAAGCTTTTTGCTATTAGTTAAAGAACCACAGCAAATAAAAATTATTATGTGCAGAGAGAATCAAAGTAAATAGATTAGTAAATAGCAGTGTAAAGTTTTTCAACTGAGTGAGAAAAGGAACTTGACGTGGGCGACTTGTGTTATAGCTTTTTGCTATTGTTCAATAAAAAATAACAATAAGATTTTTTATTTGCTATTAATGTTTAAATATAGTAGCAAAAAATATTTTTTTGCTGTGAAATAATCAAAACAGTAACAATAATTACATTATTTGCTATGTTTGAGATTTAAGTAGCAAATAAATAGCAGTAAATTAAATTTATTGTACGTGGCTTGAAATTATTTATATGAAGTTTGTAGGAAAAAGAGTTTGGTATTAGGACCCACAAATTGGAATGGAAGATTTGGGATCCAACTATTTGGTACCCTAATATTTATTAAGTAAATTAAAATAAAGTACTCAAGTAGTACAATAATTAATGGAGTATGGGTTAATGTCGTTCATACAATTGAGACAAAGAAGCTGTTTCTTGTCGTATTCCTTCTTGTTAATTAGTCTATTATTAACCATTAAACTTCACTCGTGTGGATTTAATTATAGAAATGGGAGAAATTTATGTTTAAGTAAAATAAAATAGGAGAGGTTTACTTTTTAGTAAAATAAAATATTTTGTAATACTCCCTCCTATTCACCCTACTTGTCCCATTTATCTTTTTCACATATGTCGAGACAACATTTTGACATTTAATATCTTTAATTGTGCATGATTAAAAATTATAAAAATTTGATATTAATAATCTTTGCATTGAGACGAATAAAATAAGATCTCACATGACTATATTTTAACTTATAGACTAAGAATAAAATACAAATTAAGAGTGATCAGTGAATAGTAACCAAAAAGTAAATGGGACAAGTAGCAAGAATAGGAGGGAGTATAATATTGTTCATATGTATAATACCTTCTATAATTAGAAAATAGGATAATTTTGTATTTTTTAGTTATTTGATTTGATATAAATCTTTTCAGATATTGTTTATGTAGCTGTATACATCTATTTGTAAACAACGAAAATACAATTAATCTCTCCATTACTAGAAAGTACAGGTACTACTTATATCTTTTTTATCTTCTATAATTAAGAACAAAATATCATATTTTTTAATTATTGTGATATAATAATTAATAGTATATCTTTTGGATCATATTTATATAGCTATATACTTTGCAGCAAGTTTCCTGAGAGACCGTCTTTTTGATAGACGCCTCTCAAGCCCAATCCATTAAAGTTTAATTCTTACTCTTATTCTATATTTTCCTTTATAGCCCAACCTAACTAGAGTTGGTCTCTCAAAGAGACCGTCTCTCACAAGAATTTGTGTATACTGAAGTCACATGGGGCTGACAGGGCCCAATCTCTACACTTTACTCTTGTGATTCACTCTTACAACTTATTGTTCATGTAGATTTTTTTATTATATACTGCTAGTATTGTTAAAAGAGTAGTAGAAGATTTGTACTTTAATGGTATAGAAAGTCTTGATAGTACACGAGGATAGAATTATGTACAATGAGAGATATTTAGGATTGAATTAGTGCATTGGATAGAATGTAGAAATCAAATAAGACTTTTGATATAAATTGTAGCGAGTCATCATCATCATCATCATACCCAGTGTATCCCGCTCATGGTATTACCACACATCCACCTCAGCATACGCATCTTTGTTACTTCAATCCTCTGTTCGAAAACTTTCTTTACAAGCTAACATTTTGTCCCATATAACAACGTTGGCCTAATTGCAACGCGGTAAAATATACCTTTTAATCTCATTAGGAACTTTTTATCACAGAGCACCCCAGAAGCTGCTCGCCACTTAAGCCAACCCACTTGTATACGATTAGTAACGTCTCCATCAATCTCCCCGTACTCTGGATCACTGATCCCAAATATAAATTGTAGGGAGTAAAATAAAAATAATTCTCAAAATACCTTTTTTTTTCTATAACATTATAGTATAAATTAGAAATATTTCTCAAAAACTAAGTTTGTTTTGCTTAGGGATGGCAACGGGTCGGATCTGGACCGGGTCTGGGTGGACCCGGATCCAGATCCGTTTTCAAGCACAGGGTCCAGATCCGGATCCGAACCCGCGGGTCCAGTTTTTCAAGACCCAGATCCGGATCCGTGGATACTGCGGATCCAGTACCGGATCCGGGTCCAAAACGGATCTTGCTTGTTTTTGCCCTTCTTTTTTATTTTTGGATCGTTTTGAGATTGCCATGATACTATTAATAGATTAATAATAATAAAATATATATTCACAATCGATCACTTAAAAAAAATATTACACAACTAAAAATTGGACTTTCTAACTTGGTGTCTGTCGTGGCTCGTGGGATGGGGAGTTTGGGGAGACAGTGGGTCAGTGGGACTTTCTAATTTTTGGGGAGAAAACATATGCCATATACTGAAATAACTGAATCAGTGATATAGTCGTATAGTGATTATACACATTATATATTTATATTCTTAATTGTAATTTATATATTTAATATATTTATAAAAAAAAACGGGTCCTCGGGTCTGCGGGTCCGGGTCCGGGTATTTTTCTCAGATCCGGATCCGGACCCGTGAATTTTAATTAGACCCGGATCCGACCCGGACCCGACGGGTCTATTTTTTTAAGACCCAGATCCGTGAAAACGGATACGGATCCACGGATCCGGGTCGGGTCCAATACCCATTGCCATCCCTAGACTTTTGCTTCATATTAATCTTAGATTTTTTATCTTTTTGAAAATAAAAGTTTGACAATGAAGTTCAAGCTTAATTACTATTTTTTTTGGTACAAAGTAGGCAAAGGAAAAGAAGAGGAACGGAGAATCAAATTATGATCTTATCAGACAAAAGTAACATTTACTTTAAATGAGATAAAATCTACTTCCTCCGTTCTGATTTACTTGCTACGGTTGCATGGGCACAAATATTAAGGAGTTACTGTGCAATGATGAGTAGTAGGTGGAAAGTTGCTTTTTTGAAATTTTTTAATATTATTTGTTGAAAAATGAAAAAGAAAAATAGGAGTAATTAGATATAGAGTAGGATAAAAGTAGGAGTAGGTATAACTTTAAATGATTGGTTTTTTACTAAAAAGGAAATGTAGCAAGTAATATGAAATTTCCCAAAATGAAAAATGTAGCAAGTATTATGGAACGGAGGTAGTAATTCTTAAAGCTTATATGTTAGGAGTACTAAAAAGAAGATTCCGGTCAAAAGGCTTAGATTTTGTGCGCATGGATATTGTGATAGTAAAGAGTGGCTCAAAGTTTGACTAAACCCATTCTTAAATGCTACCAATTTAAAAGGCATTTTCCAAGAATTTTGTTTAAGGAAGATTTTGTTCAAAAGTCTACATCATCATGAAACCCCCTATATCTTTCCTATACGTGTGAAGTGTCAATATGAATTCTAGTGTTCTTGTAGTATACTCACAAGTACTAGATTGAATTCTAGTGTTTAGGGTCAGCCCTTAAAACTTAGAGGTCCGGAGCAAAAATTATATTATGAGTTCTAATTATGTAATAAAATATAAATTAATATTATCAAATTTATAATATTAAAAAATATTACATACGACACATCAATACATTTTAAGTAAAAAAAAATACATCTTAAGTAGACAATTAATAAGGAATGAAATAAGTATATAATATTTAAGTGCCATGTTTTAAAAATTAACTAGCAATCAATCAAATATTTTTATTGAGTTATTACAACTCCAAAAGGACTACACAAAAATCCTTTAAAAGAACTCTATTTATTATTATATAAAAAATAAAGAAAAAAATTTAGCACTCATAAATTTGATTTGCTCAAATCAAACATACATATAATCGATTAAATAAAACAAAAGCAATGCATTGAAAAAAAGATCATCATCATTCTACCCAGTATATCCCACTCATAGAAACTATGGGCAGGGTCTGGGCGCATTGAAAAAAAGATAACAGGTTGAAAAAAAAAATCTAGAGGATTTATTATAAAAAAAAAGTAAAAACAACAAAAAATAGAAGTATATTAATTAATAACTAAAGTTTATTGATGAACCTCTATATTATCCGTTTTTTATTGACCATCATGCAATAATAATTCAATTGATAATAAGTAAAAAGTAACGATTATTATTACTTGCACTTTGGTTTAGTGGTTAAGTGCACAATTTAATTATACAAAATCATAAGTTTGATGCATATGAAAGCAATTTTTGACTAATTTCATGGGCGACGTTCTTGCCCTTGCCTAGGATCGGCCCCGAGCGTTCTAGCTTTCAAAAGGCCTTTTTTGTTAATTACAACTTGAGTATCTTGGCAAGTTTACGTGCACCAACTACTCTCAACCTCTCTAGGCCCTGAAGTTAAAAAATCACAAAAAACTTCAACAGTCCCGAGGAAACTCAAACCTATAACCTTTTAATCTTGCTCGACTTTTCCGACACGTCCCTTTCTCGATCAATCTTAAAAGCACCGAGGGAGTACTAGATTGAATTAGAGGTTCAAGTTAGAGGATTAATACTAGGGATTTAGTGTTTGTATACAAGGTCATTGTTCAGGCAATCATGCCTAGACTAAGTATATGGGTGCGGCCGTGCGGTGGGTCGAAAGAAGGTTGATATATAGTGTTTGCATGTATTGGTTGATCCAAATGGTGAAAATTTGAAATAAATTTGATTTTTAATCAAAAAAAAGCATGTAATAAGATCCAAATTAAATTTATTCCAAAAGTAAGTGTGTGATCTGTAAACCTTAGGTTCAGGCTGTTCGCACTTAATAAGTGCGAACAGCCTGAAAAACTGAAACAGGTTGTTCGCTGTTAGTAACAGCGAACAACCTGTTTTAGGTTTTCAGTCTGTTCGCACTTACTAAGTGTGAAGAGCTCTTGTCTTAAAATCAGCATGTTGACCATGTTGGACCTGTTCGCAGTTACTAAGCGCGAACAAACACTTGATTTTTTTGACCAATTTATTATTGTTCGCACTTATTAAGTGCGAACAGACCCGAACCTATGCTTTGGTGTATCAGACGCTTATATTTGGAATAAGTTTGATTTGGATCTTATTGCATGCTTTTTTTTGATTAAAAATCTTATCTGCTTTTTTTTGATTAAAAATCTTATCTATTTTAAATTTTCCCAAATGGTCCAGGGTCAGATTTGGATTGAATTCAACTAGATCCAAATCCAAACATTGATTTTTGATAGACTCATCCCTGAATCTGAATACTTAGGGTATGAAAATTTTAGATTCAAACCTATCAAGTCTGATGGGTCTAAAGTCTAAATAGACCCTAAATGGGTCTTAAATTTATTATACATACTTAAACATTACATTTTAAAGGTTTTATTAGTATTAAGATGGGTTTGTGGGTCATATTTAGAACTAAAATGAGTCTAAATAAATATAAAAATAGGTTTAGAACTTAAAATTTGCTTTAATTTGTGTAGGTCAAGTTTTGGTTCTAAAGGGGTCCAAAAATAAGGTATGGGTCGGAACTGGGTCTAATGAGTTCATTATTATCATCATAACCACTGTATCCGGCCTATAGGAATCGTTCATCATCATCTTCAAGTCTAATTCTAAGTCTAAAGAGTTAAAGATCCTAAATCTAGACTCAAACCCATTTATTTTTAATGGACCCATATTCAAATTCGTTGGGTCTCAAAAAATTAGACTCAAACCCTTACTTTAAGGGAAAATTTGAAAAGGATAAGATTATGAAACAAAAAAAATAATGAAATAAGAGCCAAATCAAAGTATTCCAAAAAGTAAGCGTCTACTAGGCCTGGGCAAAGGTTCGGATATGTTCGCAGTTAATAAGTGCGAACAGAAGAGAGATTTTCAAAAAAAAGCCAGGGACGTTCGCAGTTAGTAACTGCGAACAGGTCAAAATGAGTTAACAGGCTGTTCCCACTTAGCAAGTGGGAACAGCCTGTTGACTCATTTTGACCTGTTCGCAGTTACTAACTGCGAACAGGTCAAAAAGTCAACCTAGCTGTTCGCACTTAGTAACTGCGAACAGCTCCAGACCTGTGCTTTGGGAATTTGACGCTTATTTTTGGGTTAACTTTAATTTGGCTCTTATTTCATTATTTTTTTTGTTTTATAATCTTATCCTTTTCAAATTTTCACTTTAAGGGTCGGATGTGGAACAAGACCAACAGGGTCTAGGACCCATTACCATCTTTACCCTGTAAAGCTTGTCTCATGCAGCAATACTTCTCTATAGACTCTTCTTGACAAGACGTTGCAACCAAAATCCAAAGTTAATCTTCTATATTAGTAAGAAAGGCAAAGGGAAAAAGGGTGGGTAGTAAAGAAGGTTCATCTTTGGAAATACTTTTACATTATAAATTGTCAATGATTGATAGTAAGACAATCAACATTCATGAAAGTGACCAAAAAGACTATGCTGTCCAGCAAAAGCATTGCCATCAGAATCTAAACAAATCAATCCAAAGCTCAGAATGTTTTTAGTCGGAATCAAAAAGGAATTTGAAGAATAGATGGCAAAGGAAGACTTGCACAAACATGCATTAGTCCACATTCTATCATAATGTGTGGGAAAAAAACCAGCGACAGATGCGAAGCTACAGGGTACTAAACAAACATCATCGATTTACACAAAATTCCGCTAAGTAATAAAGGAGCTCTTACAACCTAACAAGATATGTCGAACTTCGAAAACACAAAAGTATCAGCAGGAAAGGTAATAGAATATTAGAACTTTTCTCTGGAATGTGAACTTAGTAATTGTATTCTACGGTTATAAAGCATGTTGAGCGGGACAATCAATAATCTTTGAGCACAACAATTGGGACCGATGATCAACAAGATAGTGAGGATAGATTGTAAAACTAGTTACATCCATAGAACTCGAAAGCTCGGTTCCTAATGGCTAAACCAATGTTAGTTGGATCTCGAACTCCAACAGTTTGTATACATATAGCACTAGGACGGACGCATTAAGTTTGAAATCAAGTAACCCGAACTCTATGATGTCAATCATTATATACAAATCCAAGAAACATAATTTCACACACAACAATCAAAATCACCATGTCTTAACACTAGATGTTTACATGGATGGTTCATAAGAACTCAACTACTGAAGATAATAAATGAAATACAATTTGAGGTGTAAGAACTTGGTGGAAAAGGATATAATGGAATGAGACTTACAGGTTGAGATAATAGAAAATCGAAATGAATGGAGAAGAAGAATCCATGTAGACAACCACTAGAAAGGATCCATTAGTTCATGAAGCCGACCCAAATCTTTTGGGTTTGGTGTTGTTGGGGAACTAGGTGAAAGAGCATTGGCCTTGCAAATGCTCGATCACATTATTTATCTAATTAAATTGTAAGGAATCATTTAGGGTGTGTTTGGATAGAAAGAAATGGAGGGAAAGGAAAGGAAGAGATTTAGAGGGAGGAAGAATCCCTTGTTTGGATAGCAAAATGGGAGGGAAGGGATTTGGAGGGGAGGGAATTGGAAGGAAAATATGGATAAATTTTGTAAGAGTTGTAATCCCTCCAAAAGTGGAAAGATTTGAAAGGAAAACACAATCTCCCTTCCTTTCTCTTCCATTCTCTCCTAGACAAACAAGAACTAGTTTCCTTCCATTTCTCTTCCCTTCCTTTCCCTTCCCTTCCTTCCCCTTCCCTCCCTTTCTTTTCCATTCAAACTTGCTATCCAAACATAGTGTTAGAGAGGCTGCATCGAGGTAAGATGTAGTATATATATGTGATCAAGAATGCTTGGGTATCCCAATCACAAGCTGAACAAATACCATCCAAAACCTCATATCTAGAAGCTATGTGATGCCCTAATTTTGTATGATCGTTTTACTCCAAATTCTTTACTCACCCTAAAGCCAAACAACATCTAATCTTCAACCTTACAATTCATCCTTACCAACATTCACCACTAAACTAATGTCTATGCACCTACAAAGGATATCAAACCTAAGTCATATTAGTGACTATGAGCCTCATCTCACTAATTATAAGTTCCACCAACCAATCTTGATCTCATATCACTAATCCTAAGTTCAAGTTATAGCCTATACACCATATAAAAGGCAGCAAAACACATAACACACATTCTTGTGTGAGACAGTCTCATCGTGAGACGTTCCCATGTATGGATTGAATAGCCCAACTAAAAGAATTATTAGTATATGTGTTTGAGGTCGTTTCATTGAAAGACAGTTTACCACAAGAGTAGTTCAACACGTAATAACACGCCGCTATGATGATTCCCAATCTCTTCTAATAGCTAGCTTCAATTCACAATGTACATCACAAAACACTTTCACCTAAACTAAAAACAAATATAGCATCATCCAACACAATATTCAAACAAACAAACAAAAACTCAAGAATTTCACATGCCCATCTACACATTACAACAAGTAACATTCTCACACCATCTTTTAAGATGAAGAAATGTTTCAATCTTTCCATTAATCTCAAGACTCAAAATACAATCAATTTATTTAGTAACACCTTTCTACATGCCAAAACAGATATCCAACACAAAATCACAAATCTTCAACAGATTATCTATAAAGTGAATTAATTGATGTTCATTCTTTCCATTCAACATGACAAATTCCATCATGATCTTATCATAAAACTAGCAAATCAATTCTACAAATTAAAAACAAAAAATAAAAGAAGTAAAAATCATTCCAATACCACAGTTGCACCAAGAGCCTTCAATTTCTCAATAATAGCTTCACCTTCTTCTTTAGTAACACCTTTCTTAACCAAAGATGGAGTTTTTTCCACTAAATCTTTTGCTTCTTTCAAACCCAAATCAGTAAAAGTCCTCACTTCCTTAATGATCTTTATCTTTGAAGATGCATCAAACTTTTCCAGCTTCACATCAAATATAGTCTTCTCTTTGGACTCAGCTTCAGCAGTGGGCTGGGCTGACCCAGATGAGGTTGGCCCAGATGAAAGTGAAGCTGCCCCAGCATTCTTCAAGCCCATCTTCAATCTAAACAAGATTGAATAATCATGAAGTTCAACTGGATTCAGAGAAAGTAACTCATTTGCAATTCTATCTAATTTCTGGGTTTGTGTTTCTGTTGATGTTGAAAAATATTGGGAATTGGAGGATATGGAGATTAATGGAAGGTAATTTTTTTGAAGATACCTTAATGGGATTTTTGAGGAAATTACTGAACGCATTTTAATGATTTTTTACAGATTAATTTAAGGTCTGATAATGGAGGGGAGAGATGAAAACTGAAAAGAATCTCTGGTTTTGATTTGATTAGGGTTTTACAGTTGAAAAATTAATTTGTTGAAGATGACGAATGCGAGGATGGGCTTTAAACAAAGCCCAAAATAAAAAGGCCTAATTATGCCATTGTTAAGAGCTAAAGAAAGCCCATGATTTTATGAATGTCAAGATGGGCTTTAAACAAAGCCCGAAATAAATTGATCATTTTTAAGTTGACCATTTTTAATTTTATGAAGGTCAAAATAAGAGTAGATATTAACCTTTAATGTGTTGGGCGTCTAAGAGATGTCTCGCAGAGAGGCGGTCTCTCAGGAGACCAGCCAAATTCTTATACACAAATTTTTGTATGAGACAGTCTCATCGTGAGATGTACCCCATACTTAAGTTAAATAGTCTAATAATAGAAACTTTTAGATTAATTCTTTTGTATGGACTCGTCTCACGGTGAGACAGTCTCATACAAGATGGACTGATTCTTATATGAGACGATCTCACCGTGAGATATGCTTTATTCTTGAATTAAATAACCCAATAATAGAAATCTTTAGCTTATGGGCTTCTTGTTTTGAGGTGTTCTTATCGTGAAACGGTCTAATACAAGACGGATTGTTTTAAAATAATCATTTATGACCTTAAAGTAACCACTTAAAGTGTTAAAGTAATCACTTACGGTCAAATGTCACAAGTTAAGATACCCATTTTACACCCATTACGCACCCTAGACATATCAAATCTGGCATGTCTAAGTATATGTTTGAAAATTTCAAACCCTTTGAGTCCAAATCTAGGTCCAACTTAAAGGGTCCGAGAATAGGTCTAGATGGATCTCCTTTAGACCTGCTCCACTACCTTCCCAAGTCTAAGAGTAACAATCTTTAATTGATTTATTAAAAAATAAGGTAATTATATAAACTCGTCTCATAATAAGATAGTCAAATACAAGACTTGTAGTTAGTTTATTGTATAAGGGGGACATACCTCCCTGATTGGCTTGGACAGAACATGGTTACACGACCATGCAAGGTGGATAAAAAAAAAGGTGATATAGTTCCCCACCATAGTCCATATATGATATATCCTCCCCACACATAAAAAGCAAATTAATAATACTATGTATTGTAGAGGCAAAGCATTTGCAGTATTTGCTTATAATTATGATTTACTCCCTCCCTCCCTCCATATAGTTTGAAGCAAAGAAAAAATTACTATTTTTTTAAAAAATAGTAGATAATGGTAATAAATAAAGAGAGAGAATGAATTGTGTGGTTGAAATTAAAGAGAGAATTAAAATGTATAGATGAGATTAAAAGAAAATGGTGGGCTATAGTCTAAAAATAAAAATAATGCAAATTAAGTGGGACAGACCAAAATAAAAAATGCTGCAAATTAAAAGGGACAGGGATGAATGTTGTGGTCATAAAACAAGTCCATCAAGCATCGGAAGACTCATCATATACGAATGCTGATGCAATATTGTCAAAGTCACTATCAACTAAGATCCGCTTACAATTCAACCAAAAACTTATACCGATGATTAAAATATCAAGATATTTTAAGATGACTTGTAATAATATGTCAAAGAATTAACTCAGGTGCTTGAAGTCTTATTATGTGTTGTATACTCTATTATCGACACAATCAAAAACTTATTGTAACACCCCGGCCCAACGGACCACCAGTGACTACTCATGGAGACTGTAGACTGGCCCCACAGACCAACACAAGTCTTTCCAGCGCACTTTGGCCTCACTCGTGCGCACCCGGAAAACTTCCCAGGAGGTCACCCATCCTAAGATTGCTTCCCACCAAGCACGCTTAACTGTGGAGTTCTTAACAAATGGACTCCCTAGAAAAGAAGATGCACCTTGTTGATATGAGTAGTCTATCTCTCTCTTTTCAAGCTAAATTTGGAATATCACACTTATAATGGTGGTCGAAGTCTCATATCCTACCCCAAATCCATATAAACGAGATCTATTTAATGACATTATTAATTATGTCATGTGTAATAAAATGTTGTGAAATGTTATTGCGTGGTTCAGGTTGTACATCAACAAATTTAACTTAATGCCTTCAAACGTATTTAATCTTCTTGACGTTTATTCAACTTTAATATCATGTGCATTCCAAACGACGCGTTTTTCAATGTGGTATGTTTATTTATACAACTCATCATTTCAAATACCAACAGTTTTAATATTTTCCTTCAAACTATAAAGCCTAACTCTATCAATTTCATCCATATCACATTTTTTCCTCCAACTCACCATTACAATCCATTTCTTATGTCAAATTAAAATCAGATTCGATTATATACTATCGGATAGATGTCGAACGAATTTATTTTGAACACCTCTAAGGCTCTGACCATAACCATATCAAGGAGAGCAAAGCAATTACGACCTCTTTTGTTATTTTTATTAAATAGTGGTAATGGAAATGATTTATAGTGTACAATTTCATCAAAAGTTTCATATCATGACCACGGTATAATGAAACTTTGATACAAAAAAGTATTTTTTGTTTACAAATTTCCATTACCACCTAATACCACATCTTCTAATGGCAATGTATTGAAATGAATTTTATGAAAAAATAAAATGATTGAAATTAAACAAGCATGACCACCAATGTAACTAAGATATTTTTTTAACTAAAATTACAGTAGTTTTTCATTCCCAACTGGCTCCGTTTATTACCACATAAGTTAACTAACCAGCGATTAAAGATGAAAGAATTGGTCAAAAATAAAAATGGTCAAAAGAGAGAAGAAATAAATAAGGTTATTAATAAAAGAACCCAATTTTTATTTTCCGCCACCCTTTTCGTTTTATCGCCACCCCTATTTTAAATTAATTAATTAAAATTACGAAAATGCCCTTGGACTTAAATTCTCTATAAAACACTTCAAACTCACTCCATAACACTTTATCACTCTAAAACTCACTAAATCCTCCAAAAAATTATCGTAGCTAAAGCTTTGGACTTCGAATCGTTACCATAAACCGAGGTATTTTCTAAACTTTACTCGTTTAAAAATTTTAAAAAAAAGGAAAGGACCACTCGCACAAAACATGCGTGTGCACCGTGGCATACTGCCGAGATAATGGTGAGCAGATGGACTTCGCACAAACGTGCGAGTGAACCATGGTTCACTCGCACGTTTTGTGCGAGTCTGCCACGGTGCCCACGCACATTTCGTGCGAGTATGCCACGGTGCCCACGCACGTTTTGTGCGAGTGGGCCCCTGTTTCCCTTTTTTATTTTTTTTTGAAATTTATTAATATTAATTTTTTAAATTTATTATTAAATTAAATTTATTAATTATTTATTATTTTTTGAAATTAAATTATGTTATTATTATTTTATTTATTAAATAATTTAATAATAATAATTGTTTAATAATGTTAATTTTATTTATTCATTTATATTGTTATTTAATTTTATTTAAATGTAGTTACGTTATTTTAGTTGTTAATGTTTAATTAATTATAATTTTAAATAATAATTCATTAAATTATGAAAATTGTAGTAAATGGCTGGAAACCAGGGTAAAGGCTGCTGAAGTGTATTTGGAGGAGCTCAGAGAATTATTTGGCGAATGGCAAGAATATAAGGATGCGGCGTATTTATGTATTTGAATTTTTAAATAGTATTTTTATGTTGTTCTGTATATGGATGAACTTGTTTTATTATTGTGCTACTTTTTTAATCATTTACACGCTTATGTCATATTAGTTACGCGCTTATGTCATATTAATTAATAAAAAATAAATAACTTAAGCAAATAAAAATAAATAAATAAATAAATAAATACATAATTTAAATAAATAAATAATTGAAACACATACAACTTAAAAATAATTACATAATATAAACACATACAACTTAAACATAATTACATAAATAAATTAAGTAAATTATAATTTACACAATATTTCTAACGCATAAATGGAAACGCTACGATATAGCGATCTAAAACAACAAAAAAAATAAAAAAAAAAAAAAAAATTTAAAAAGTATTTAAATTAAATTAAAATTCAAAAGCGAAGACATCACTTGCACAAACGTCGAGTTGACCATGGTCAACTCGAACGTTTTGTGCGAGTGTGACTGTTCTTCTTTTTTTTGAATTTTTTTTTTCAAAATTTTGAAATCGATTAATTACCTATCGAATCGTATTCATGCTCGTTTTGGTTCGTCATTGTTCTTCGATTTTTATTTTACACATTTAAAATTTTAAAGATAAGAGGCATTTTCGTAATTTTGATTAATTAATTTAAAATAGAGGTGGCGATAAAATAAAAAGGGTGGCGAAAAATAATAATGCTCTAAAAGAATGAAAAGGTAATTAAGCAAAGAAAAAATGTAGTAAAAGGGAGGGATTGGGTAAACTGGCAAAATGCATGTGCAAACCTGCTGGCGCACCTCTCTGTGGTTGCCTCTGAGTTGTGTCATTGTGGGGGCGTGCTTTCTCTTCTCTCCCTTTCCAGTCGCGCATGTGGATTATTACTTCTCACTCTATAAATATCAATTATCATCACATTCACCCCAAATTTACCCTTTTTCCATTAATTCTCGTATACTTCAAAATCATACTATATATATATAGGAGCGAAGTCTGCAGTTTAAATTAAGAGAGATTTGAGATATATTAGCAAATCATACACTATATTAATTTTGCTGTATAGTATAGAAAATTAGAGTGAATATGAGAGTGTCAATTGTAATTATTTTATTGGTCAACATTATAAGAGTATTTATGACAGGAGTATTAATTAAATGATTTACAATTCAATCAATTCAAGAGTAATAATTGCAGTAATTTCAATTCAGACAATATTATTCTTTTACGAAAATAAAAAATTATAATTTCTATTAATGACAGGAATATTAATTGAAGGAATTTCAATTCAATCAATTTTATAAGTTGACAAAAATAGAAATTGTCTTTCAATAGAATGGCATGAACTACAATATAAATACACCATTTGATCAACTTAATTATTTGCTCATATCATTTCTTATTTCTCAAGCTTCAGTGTTAGTGAATAATATTTTCAATTATAACCGTGAGCTTAAATTACATTCAGGTTATACAGAGTGATAGGGGGACATGGAAAATTAATACAAAGGTCATACATATGTGGAAGTATAAAGAGAGAGATGTGACCACATTTATTCACTTAATCCATGGTGTACGAAAAGGGAACATCTATAATGGCTTCAATGGGAAAATTTACAATGTTAACTCATTTTAAATCATGTGTGTTAGGAAAATCATATTTTTTGCAAAATTTAGAGTTAACCCTGCAGCGGGTGAGTATAGATCAACCAAATATGAATGGAAGATGTTCTTCTATAAAACATCAATAATCGAAGATGTTCGTTCGTCTAAAAATTTCATTAAGATATAAACATATTTAAAAATTCGTGCATTGCACGGGTTTCTATCCTAGTTATTTATAATTTAAAAACAAATTAAATTATGAAAAATTTTAAATTAAGCGGTGGGGTCGCCCATTTTACGTGACTATATCGCGGTCCAGTCGCGTGTTCTATGTGACCATACCGTAGTCCGGTCGCCCGCGACTGAATGTTAGAAATCACTGTAAACATTAAACGGTCGTTATTTCTCGCTATTTATATTGTAATTTCTACAATGAAAGTGTATGTACATTTTTATTTTTATAGAGGAATATATAAATTACATAAAATCAGACAATATTTTTAATTGATTGATATTTATTAGACTATATTTGCTAGTTAAGATAGTCTGATTGCCTACACACTGATTGACTACATTTTCAGTACGATGACATATTTGACCATCCTTGTCGCATATGAGAATTCGTAGTTCTTTTCTTGATCTAGTCACTCTAGAAATGACATTGTAAAATTGTTCATGACTAAAAATAGGCTAAGGTAGGAACAAACCATATTCCCCTGTCATAATGAAATTCTTGAATGTAATTTAGACTTGGTTATTCTATAAAATATTATTAAACAATGCTAAAGGTTCAGAGAAGAGAAATAGTATGAGCTAAAAAATTAGAATGGTCATATGAGGCTATTTATATTGTAATTTCTACCATTAAAATGTTTATACATTTTTTATTTTTATAGAGAAATAATTAAATTAAACAAAATCAGACAGTATTTTTAATTGATTGATATTTATTGGACTATAGGATTTGGTAGCTAAAACAGTCTGATTGCCTACACACTGATTGAAGTTGGTTGATTTTTTTTGCATTAATTTATTAGTTTCCATAATTATCATCTGGTTGAATATTTTTGACATTTTTCTTAAAATTTAAAATTGTAATTATGGTAGTCTAAAAATGTAAATGACTGAATTTAATGATCAATTAAAAGAAATTATGTCATTTAAGTTTTTAACAACTATTGTTTTTTCAAAAGGGCTATTATGTACTTTTAGTAATTAAATAAATTTTAGTATAATTGGAATAAATATACTCCCTCCGTTCTCTTAAGTTCTTCCACCTTACTATAACGGGTAGTTTCAAAAGTTTTTCCACTTTAGAATACTTTCTATTTTTGGAAAGTTTTCATCTCACTTTTATCCCTTAAAACCCCACTCTCCTTACTTCACACTCTTATTTAATTATTTTCTCTCTCATACTTCTAATACAATCATTACTTCACACTACTATTTTATTATTTTTTCTCTCATACTTCCAATACAATCATTATTTCACACTACTATTTAATTAAAATAATACCCACTACAACCCAAAGATTCTATCTACCTTAATATTTGTGAAAAACCCAATGTGGAAGAACAAATAAGATCGGAGGGAGTAATTGATTTTGCAGTATAATTTTCTACCAGTGTATTTCTAGTATTTTATCTATTTTTCAGTATAATTTTCTAAATTATACATTTATATATATCATTGTAATTGGAATAATTATGAATTTTTGCATCCATTAATGTATGAATTTTTTCAAAAATGCAAATGTGTAAACATGATAAGTCAAAAAATGCAAATAAGTCAAATTCTATTAATACTATCCAATGAATTAAAAAAAGACAAATGGCATGCTCACAATCAAATTTTCTTATGCTAAAATACAATAAAATTAATAGAATCTATGATGATTATTATATTGTATGATTATAAAATTTAATTATTTGAATCAATCAATATTATTATTTCCTAAATTAAATTGTCATGTAATCAAATGAAACCAATAATATTATTCTATTTATCGAAGAACTAATAAGCTAACACTTAGAATTTTTCAAGTCTTTAATTATATTATACTAGGATAGAAATCCGTACAATGCACAGATTTTTAAATACATTAATATTTTAATGAAATTTTAGATTGCAAACCATACTTCACATTTTTTCTAAAATTCTAAATCGTAATTGTGGTAGTCTAACACTATAAATGACTAATTTTAATGATCAATTAATTGAGGTTTGTGTCATTTTAGTTTTAAATAACAATTGATGGAAAAAGGGGTTATTATGTATTTCAAGTAATTTCCTAAATCGCAGTATAATTTTCCAAATTGTGTAATTTTAATTACTGGAATAAATGTAATTTATTCCGTAGTATAATTTTCTATTCGGTGTAATTCTAAAATTTTATCTGACAATATAATGTTCTACACAGTACATTATATATTTCCCATTATAATTTTTTTAACAATGCATTTATATACAACTGTGTAATTAGAATAATTGTGATTTGTTGCATCCATTAATGTATGAGTTTTTTTTGAAAATATAAATTGTAAATATAGTAAGTGTAAAAAATGCAAATCAGTCAAATTTCATTTATACTAACCAATGAAAAAAAAAGACAAATGACATGATCACAATCAAACTTTCTTTTTGCTAATATACAGTAAAATTAATAGAATGTATGATGGCAGGGGAGAAGCCACACCGGGGGCTGGCAGAGGCCCGGCTCCCTTGCCGAAAATGTGATCCTTTGTAATTTTGGTTTCGGCCCCCCTTACTAATATATTATACAATTTAAAGAGTGTATAATTGTAATATAGATTACTATAGGCCAATAGTTGAGGTAACATATTTGTAATTTAAGGTAAATGATCAAACCCAAATTTGAACTATTATTTTTTAGTAGACTACTAAATTTAATTTACACAAATTCTCATATGAGACGGTCTCACAGTGAGACCATTTTAATTGCATTGGCCCAGTGTAAATTTATTTTTAAAGTGATGACTTTTTAATCTTAAAGTTACACTTATAATTAACCTTAAAGTGATCACTTAGACAAATAAGCTTGCTTGTATATATTCGTCTCATGGTGAGACCGTCTCATATAAGACGGGCAGATTTAATTTATACTATAAAAGTCATTACTATCTATCTTTCATAATTCACATTCATTTTTTTAGTGTGTCTTTATATTTTTGTTATCTTAATTTTAATAGTATTTTTTTTGGAGACTAAAAAGCCAAATATATGAAGTCACAAATTTCAAAAGAATAATTATAGAAAAGCTTCAACTCTATTTGTCAAATATATTTTTTGCTATGATTCAAGTTAATTTAGTCTATATGATTCAAATTTGCATAGTTTAACTAGCTTTATATAATAAATAACTTGCTAGTATATCGACAATTCGGCCCCCCCGTAATTGTAAATCCTGGCTTCGCCCCTGTATGATGTATGATATAATGATTAATTACTCCATCCGTTCTCTAATTGCTTCGTATTTAGAAGTTTTTGAGTTTAAGAATAGAGAAGTTTGACTACGATTTTTGATAGATATATGAAGTTAAAGATATAATATATCCAAATGAGATCTTTTTAATTCTTGTTAATGTATACTTTATTATCATATATGTTTTATACTTCTAATGATTTATATTTAGAGATATTGAGATTTGAAATTCATTTTAAAAACTGTGTAAAAAAATAAAGGAGAAGAACAAAAAAATAACGCAATAAGTCTCTTAATCACTTTTTAAATTTCTCAAATTATTCTTCTAGATCTTTAAATATCAAACAAATAACGTTTTCATTCTTGTAAAAAATCATCATCATCATCATACCCAGTGTTCCCGCTCATAGATAAATCTATGGTCAGGGTCTGGGGAAGGAAGGTCGACGGCGTCTCATACCCATACGGAGAGGGCGGTCAAAAGAGTCCTTTGGCTCAAGAGCGGTCTTCAAAGATAAGAACCTGCAAATATCTGAAATCCTGCATCTTAAACCCACGTTAGCCAAGCATAGGAATCATCGAACTGCAAGCAGAGTAGGTTGCTTACACAACTAAAACGATACATACTGATAACTAAGAACGATACAGGTAAATGAGGCAGAATAAAAATACGAACTAATAGCCCCTATTGGTTCCACTAAGGATGAAGCAATCGAAACTGAATGGGACCACTTCAAAATACTTAACTATTTTAGTAAAGCCAAAACCAGAACAACTACCAAGAGATGTATTTTAAGCCCAACCCATTAACGATTAATGCCTACTTATCATATTTTTAATGCCTACTTACATTATTCTTAATGCCTACTTTCAATATCTTAAATGTCTACTTACATTATTCTTAATACTTATTTACAATACACAAAAACTTGTGTGTTGCACGTGTGCAACCAATCATGAATGGGCCAAATAGCTCACAATCCAAGTTCTAAAAGGTCAAATCTAGGAAGTAAAAGACCAATTTCAATACTTAAGTCGATTTGGTTTTAGTTATTAAATTAAGTATTATAATTTTCTTTTAAAAAAAATTCCAATTTTAGGACTTAAAAGACCAAATCCAAAGCTTAAAAGACTAATTTTCAACTTTATATTGAATTTAACCTTTTATGTCTTAAATTTGAATTGAAAAAAAATTACATTAAGAAAAATATATTATTACAAGTTGGGCCTTTGTTGAGCTTGGTGCTTGTAATTGACAATTTAAGTACTGAAATTGGTTTTTTACATTTTAGAATGGGTGATTTAAAGATGAATTTTGAGTGATTTATTATTGGGCTGAGTTGATGGTGTGGTCTCATACATGAGGCCGTTGCATAGGAGAATCGTTGTTTACAATATATATATTAAAAAATATATGATGGGCCGACCCAATTAGACATGATTTCTAAAAGAGATAGTCTCTCACATAAATTTGTGAAATTAGAATTGGACCTTAAACATTCAAAATGAATCAAATACTTATAGTTATATTTATACTTATAGTTATATTTATAGTTATATCTATAGTTGGTTTGGGACTATCATCAACCTTTAAAAGTTGATGGTAAGCCCCTAATTTCTCTCTTTTAAGTTTTTTTGAATATGATTAGAATAAACTTTTGTCCTCTCCCTACAGGAGAGTTGTTCTACCCATTCATTGGTTTGATTTTACCCACATATTGGGTCTTGAAGTCTCTCTTTGTGAGAGTTTGGAGTTATGAATTTTTATTTTTAGTTGATTTGTTGGTAGAGATTAATGCCATGATGCAGCAGACACCAAAATTGCAATTACCATCAACTACATCAAATTCAATTCTATCTCAAGACTACAACAGATCGAAAAACCCCTCGTAGAACGCTGTATCAAACAACGATGTGGAACAGAATATTCAGAATTGTCAGATCTCATACACAACGATCGTAGTTTTGTTAATTTTGAATTATATTTGGTTAAAGTTGCTATGTACTTGCTAATTTTTACATCTGATGTAGATGTCGTATGACTCTTTATTAATGAATCAGATATTATTCAAAAAAAATACTAGTATGAAAAATCAGAATATACGATTTTTTTAATATTAACATATAATATATATAAAATTGTTACTTTAAAAAGAGAATTGACGAGGAAATTGGAGTAGCCATCATGTTCAATTTACACTTGAAAAATGGTAGGGTTAGCTTTTAGCATTTATGTTATTAAAACATTATGTGAAATAATTTAATTTACACCATAAAAAATCTAATAAAAATATTTACCTAATTGGTAACCTCTTTTAATTAAACTAATTAACTAATTCTCAAATGCCCATTTTAAATTTCAAATTATATAAGGTAGTGTTTGGGAACATAGAATTCATTTGAAAATAAGAAATTTAAATTTGGTATTCAAATTTAAGAATTGTAAATGACACCTATATACTTGGAATTTGCAAATTGTGATATTTCACATATTTTACATTGTTGTTGGAATTCCATGGAATTGACCTAATTCCAACATTTTCAAATTCAAGATTTGTCAAACATAGTATTTAGACCAATTCAATATTTAGAAATGAATTCTAAGTTGCCAAACATACCAGGTAAATGCTAATCAACTCGTATTCGTTTTACCTTATTTAAATCATTCTAAGTAACTGAAATTTCTTGTTGATTGATTGTTTTAAGATATTTAATTCTTAGTTTTTAAAAATGCTATATTTTTCATATGAAACAACTTAAAATCATTTCCTTTTTAAAGATGGTAATAAAAACAATCAGTACATCAGTACATGATAGCCTAGTAATTTTCATTTATCACGTAAGTCAGCATCAACAAATGAAATTATTCCATTTGAAAGGTGCTCTATTTTAGTATAATATGTTTAACGACATTTATTTTAAATATCATATTCCAAATTTCTAATAGTATATATAGTAAATTTAATGACATTTATTAAACACTAGCATGATTAAAAAATCATATGAAAAATTTTCGCGACATAGGATCTAGTGCGTGACATTTCTCATAAATACAACTATGGACTATAGTCAGTGGCGGATCTATAGTTGAAATTTAGTGGGAGCACAATTGATAAAAAAAATTCAAATCATCATAAATGAATATATAAAATAAATATTTTCAATTAGATAGTTTTGTTAAACTGTAAAAAACGATAATTGAGAAAAATTAAAGAAAAATTATTGTGAATAATACAACCTTTTGTTAATTTCCTACAATAATGTCCAACTAATGATAATACCAACTTAAAAGGATGTTTTCCTAGAAAATATCTAACATGTAAAAAATCAAACTATAGGTGATTATAAGACAAAAAAAATGATAAATTAGTTAATAAACTAAATTTGGTATTATTCTAGAAAAATACCCCCTAAGTTGGTATTATTCATGTTTAATCAATAGTTGATATTATTATAGAAAAATTAACAAAAGGTTGTATTATTCACGGTAATTTTTTCCAAAAATTAATTATGTTTTAAATAGGTACTATTAGAAATTGTTACTGCATTTTATTGACCTTTGTTGTATATGAGTATATCTAATATCTCTAAACACATAGTAAATGCATAAAATCCCTTATTGGTAAAGAAAATGAATAGAAGGGTTGGTTAAGCCTTGACTCACAAAATCCTATTATAGCCAATTAAATAATTTTTTTATTAAAATACAGTGCTCTCACGTGAGGGCACATGAGGGCACTTAGATTCGCCAATGACTATAGTAACAATTGCATATGTCATTATACAACTAAAGGCCAAATAAAGTGTCACTAAATCACTCTATAGTGAAACTTAAAATAAAAATCAATAATTATTACACTAAAAATTATAAATCAATAGCTTTGTTAATGCCACTAAATCCAATATCCAGAAAGTTTAATTTATTTTAGTGAACATTTATAATTTTCTAATATTTTTATTATATAATTATTTAAAATTATACATTTAAGAGCATAAAAAAACAAATTGTCATTTATTTATATAGAATGGCAGGACAAGAGGAAGGTTCCAAAAGTTGTGACCTGTATCAGTTGGAAATTGGAATCATTTTTGGTATGCATTATGTCAAGACAACCACATCGTCAAAGTCCAAAAGGATCAATTCAACGATTGGACACGGTCACTATCGCAAAACATTCATCCAAAACCCTAATAAAGCATGCAACATATAACTAAATTTCAAAAAATATATCCTCTAATCTTTGTTATTAAAATCAATATTGATCTAAAATCATGAACCTTTACACCTTGACAGGAGTTTGTCTTGTGTGGAGAAGCCTATCTATTCTCACCGGCTATATTTTTAGTTAAAGTACGCCTCGCAGCCTACTTTCGAAATCTATTCGCACGGGCTATATTTTTAGTTCAGCCTATGAAGATATTTCAATATTATATTGCTAATAGTACTGCTTGATATATTCCCAACTCTCTTAACCGTTATTTTTTAACTTCGCCTCAAAAACACATAAATGTGGTCAAAATAAGACTTCATGATTTCTAAAAAAAAATAAAAATAAATAAAAAAAAAAGACTTCATGATAAAAATAATGCATGCACTGATACACCCACTTACTCGTACTGAAACAGAAATGACTGCTATAACTATAATTATCCTTAATTAACTGATTAACCGTTTTCTGTTCAAGTAAAAAGCTTAGAAATCAAAGGTATATAAGTTGAAAAACAGGAGTATATACCTAACCTAATACAAGTATATGATTACATCCCTGGTATATTATTGAATCTTTTGTGTTACTTTTCAGTATATTATTTACTAACGCTCTTTCAATACCCACAAACAATATCCTTTTATGGATGCATGCGCATTTATAAAAGAGAGAAATCATGAAAAGAAGAGCATATTTACATATATTGTACTACACTAATTATTTATTAACATATATATATTAATTATTAATTATCATAAATAAATCATAATGTCAGGAGTTGGTTTATAAAACATCTATTAGTACCCCCTTAGTGTTATACATTTTGCTACATTTATCTTTTTATTCTGTCTCATATAATTTGTTATATTTTTATTTTTATCATAATTCACATTCATTTTATATATATTTCTCTTTTAGATATAAAAATTGATCTTTTTATCTCATATATATATTTTTTTCACTTTCCCATAAAACATCATGAAGTATTTATCTTATTTACTTAGTATTTTCAATATATGTAAAGGGTAAAGGACACTCTCAGTATCCTCCCCCTTAAGGAGAGAGTAAAGAGGATGTGCGCAATAAAGAAACCCCCAACGGATACTTGTGCCCAGTAAGGGTCGAACCCCAAATCTCTACTCAACATACATATGCTCTATCTATTGAGCCACACGTATTTTTGGTAGCAAATATTATGGGCACTGATAATACTAATTAAGATCTCAAGTACAATTAGTTATGCAATGCTAACCTAATTAATTATGCCCCCAAATATTGTTTTCTTTGTCTCATCATAATTATGCAAAGACCTAGATACAAAGATATAATAAAGGTATTTCTTAGAGTTTTGTAGTAGGATGTGATCATTTCATGGAAAAATAAGTAGCTAGTACATTGAGGATGGTGCTATGTGATTTGTAAATGTGAGACACTATAATTTGATCTCATAATAATTAGCCTTCATCATGCATCTTGTGTGCCAACTTATAGAAGCCAACAAGGATGGGATTTGTTGGTATTTATATATTTTTATATATTTAATTACATATAGATTATATGAAACTCCTAATTCAAATTAAATTTTTTCAATAATATCTTTTTATTTTACGGCGTATATATAAGTAAAAATAATCGATTTGAGAAATTATTGTTATCAAGTTGAGCCTATGTATTTGATCATATCTCACTTTGAGAGATCTCTTCTCTGTCTAGCTTCACAACATCTGTATTACAACCTTTTGAGCTAAAATAAAATTTGTTTATTTTTGTCATTCCTTGACGTGTAGTTTAAAGTTAAAGTTGAATATTTTTATTGGTGACTAAGTAGACTTAAGCTCGTCGTTCAAGTAATGGTCGGGATTGGACAATATTTTTCCAAAAAAGTTTAAAGTATGAACAAGCCAAGCAAATCTCACATTTTCTCTTTGATGTTAATTCAAAACAACAAAAGTACTAATAATATCAAAAATAATAATATAAAAAAAAGTAAAAAATTGAAATGTGAATGTATTTACTCTCTTTTTTTAAGATTGCTTCTAACAATATATTTTGCGAAGAGAAATATTAATATCAACATCAATCTCGAGAAACAAAGAGTAATCAAATTTAGGAAAAAACATTATGAAATTATTTTCTCCGTTTTAAAATACTCGTTACACAATGATTTTTGACACTATTCATCAATCAAGTTTATTTTATATGTTGCGGCTAATGTGCTAGAAAAAATATAGGCAATTGGGAACATGTTGATTCGTGTAACATTCATAATATTAAGTTTTTATAATTTTTCGACGTGTATAATAAAATATATAAATGATCAAAATAACACTAATGAATTGCGTAAAAAGTCAAATATAGCAAATGTAGTAGGGCTGGCAAAAGTTGACCCGACCTGCTAACCCGACCTGAACCTAACCCGAAATAAGTGGGTTTGGGTTGAGACTTTTGGCCCAATTAATTAAATGAGTCAACCCGACCTGATCTGTTTATTAAATGGGTTAGGTTCAGGTCAAAAAATTTAAACCTGAAAAAAAGCCTATATAACCTATATTTAATAAATTAAAATGTGTTAATTACGATTTAAATCAATAAGTATAAGCTAAACTTAGTTCATTTAATATTTTCTTATTTTTCATAATAAATACAAAATAAATAACAAAAAAATATAAAGTTAAAATTAAAGCCTAAAAAATTAGAAATCAACGTTAAAAACCTTAAAACCAAAAACAAAAAATTATAAACAGATTAAGTGGGTAGAAATTAGGTCAACCTGATCTGTTGCAGGTCGAGTCAAGGTTGTGATTTTCGAACCAATTAACTAAATGAGTTGGGTTTGGGTCAAGGATTTTCTGACCAGTTTATATATGACCTGAACCCGAACCCGACTCAACCTGACCTATTTGACAGACCTAAAGTATTGAGTTACGTAAAAATATATAAAAATAAAAAATAAAAAATAAAAAATGTTAAGATTTGACTTTGACCAATCTGCAAAGAAGAAAGTGCAATACCGTTATTTGTGGTAGTGACAGTCATTAGGAGTAGGTAATTTCTATACTCCCTGCCAGTGCCAACACCTGCCATCCACCTTGTTTCTATTACCTGCAATATCTTTTCATTTTTCTTATTTATCATCCTATTTTCGTTTATACAAAATCTTAATCGATCACGGTGATTTGTAAATCACCATAAAAGACAAAAAATATATTAATAAAATATGTAAAACTTAAAAAGATAAATTACAATCTAAAAAAGTCACCCTATCAAATCCTTCCAAATGAATGTGATTTATCAAGTTGGCAAATAACCATTATTAACCTAGAGTTAGTCGTTTGGTTTAAATTCTTTTTGATTTGGATTGATTGAACTCACCTGTCTTAATTATATATAGAAGTATTAAGTTGAATTTAATATCCTCTCTATCTCAAAGAAATTATCTCAATTTATTTTTAATCTATTCTATTGAATTTGTATAATTTTTATTTTATTTTTTGTTTATATATGATCTACGATCACTACAATATAATTTGTTTTTAGTGGAATATATTTAGCGATATATAATTTATATGTCACTACTTTAAATTTCTACTAGTATATATATAGTGGATTTAGTGTCAATTATTAGACAATTTAACAGCATTATAAAAATCATACTAAAGCATTTTGCGATATATTACCTCTGTTCCATTTTACTTGCAACACTTACCAATTTTGGAAGTTTCATATTACTTGCAACATTACTATTTTTGGCAAAATAATCTACTTATTTTATCCTCACTTTATTCCTACCCCACTATCCCCATCAATCATACATCATCCCATTAATTATTTAATATACCCACAAGTCACAACCACTATCTACTTATAATAATTTTTTTTATTTCTACCCCACATATCACCATCAATCATACACAATCCCTACTTTTACCATACTGATTTGACGACCCTTAAAAAACGTGTTAAACCCAATGGTACAACTAAAATGGAACGGAAGAAGTAGTATCTAGTGATATTTCTCATAAATGTCATTATAGACTATAGTAACAATTACATATGTCACTAAAGGCAAAATAAAGTGTCACTAAATCAAACACAATGGGCAGTGGGATCATATGGTGGCAGATTGTGGCTTGGGGTTAAAGAAGTGGCACAAGGAAGTGTACTCAGTTTCGCAGAACAGATTGAGCTGGCTTCAACGTAGGTTAAATAAGGTGCGAAAGATGCCGAATAGTCCGACTGTCATAGAAGAGTACAGGAACGTTGAGAGGGAACTGCGGTCTCTTCGTCAACAACAAGAGACAGCGGTATGGCAAAGATGCCGGCCTTTTGTGTTGCGCGATGGGGATAAAAACACTTCATACTTCCACACAAAAGCGTCAAATAGGAGAAGGAGAAACAGACTTAAGGGCCTTGAGGATTCAACAGGAACCATCCAGAAAAGCCGAGAAGGTATGAAATTGGTTGTGCTTGACTATTTTTCTGAAATTTATGCTTCTTCCCGCCCTGAGATTACCATCGATCAATTGGATTTCGTTGAGAACAAGCTGGATTCTACTTTGGTTGATTTTATGTCTCGCCCCTATTCGCGTGAGGACATCGAAACAGCTCTTGCTGAGATGCACCCTTGCAAGTCCCCGGGGCCGGATGGGCTTCCTGCCCTTTTCTACAAGAAATATTGGAGTCTGGTGGGAGATGATATCTGTAATGTAGCTCTGAATTTTCTTAACCACGGTCACATGCCTGCTGAGATGAATTTTACTTATGTGGCTTTGATTCCCAAGACGAAGAACCCCTCGAAAATGAAAGATCTTAGGCCTATTAGCTTATGCAACGTCTCGTACAAACAGATATCCAAAGTGTTAGCTAATAGGTTAAAATACATTCTCCCAAATATTGTTGATGATCACCAGAGCGCTTTTGTGCCAGGGAGATCGATTACTGATAATGTCCTCCTCTCATCTGAAGTTTTCCATTACATGCGCCACAACCAAGCAAAGAAACGTGGTTTCATGGCCTTGAAGCTGGACATGAGTAAGGCTTACGACAGGATGGAATGGGACTACATGGCGTGTGTTATGATAAAAATGGGTTTCCCTGCAGTTTGGGTGGATCCAGTCATGAAATGTGTCACGGCGGTCAAGTACTCCTTCTTGGTTAATGGAGAGGCGACGGAGGTTCTGACTCCTAAGCGCGGTTTGCGCCAAGGAGACCCTATATCCCCCTATCTCTTCCTTTTGTGTGCAGAAGGTCTGAGTAAACTGATCAAACGGGCCCATCAAGACAATATGATTCATGGGGTGGCTATCTCACGCAATGCTCCAATGATCTCTCATCTATTCTTCGCTGATGATAGTATAGTGTTCTCGAGGGCCAATGTTCGTGAAACTGAAGCTATCCTAGGAATTCTGAGGAGGTACGAGATTTTGTCTGGCCAGATGGTAAACCATGATAAATGTGAGGTCTCTTTCAGCGGAAGCCTCTCCCTTGAGATTCGTAGCCGTGTGAGTGCATCTTTGGGTTTCAAAGAAGTGGTGAGTCATGATAAATACTTGGGGCACCCCACTTTGTTTAAGAGGTCGAAGAATATCTCTTTCACGGGAATCAAAGATCGCATCTGGAAAAAACTGAAAGGGTGGAAGGAGAAACTCCTTTCCAAGGCGGGTAAAGAAATCCTCATCAAGGCCGTGGCGCAATCCATCCCGATGTACGCCATGAGTTGCTTCAAACTCCCAACCTCCTTCTGTGATGACGTGGAAAGGATCATCCGACATTTCTGGTGGGGAACCTCCAACTCTGCTAGAGGCATCCCTTGGAAAGCGTGGAAGGACCTATGTCGTCCTAAATGCGAAGGCGGTTTGGGTTTTAGAGATTTGAAAGTTTTCAACACTGCCCTTCTTGCGAAACAGCTGTGGAGAATTTATTGCTACCCGGATACTCTCCTTGCAAGGTCATTGAAAGCTAGATATTTCCCGTCCTCGTCTGTGTGGGAGGACAAGGTTGGTTTTAATCCTAGCTACGCTTGGCGTAGTATTTGGAGCTCCCGTCCTAATTTGGAACTTGGTGTGCGCTGGAGAGTCAGTGATGGAAAATCGATAAAAATGTGGCATGACAATTGGATTGGAGGCAATGGTACAGGTAAATTGATCACCCCCGTCAGAGTTCTTCGTGAGGACACAACTGTAGACGCTCTCCTGGATAATGAATCACATCAGTGGCGAAGGGATATTGTTTCTGACATTTTGTTTCCTATTGATGCTGATCGTGTGATGCAAATCCCCATTTGTCGTACAAATGAGCCTGATAAGAGAGTTTGGGTTGGAAGCACTGATGGTGTTTTTAGGGTTCGTGATCTTTATGACTTAGCTATTAATTCACAAATTGAAGACTCAAGCTCGAATGGTAGTGACCCTTTGTGGAAGCAGGTATGGAGTTTACACATCCCCCCTAAGGCAAAAATCTTCTCTTGGAGGGCTATGTGGGACATCCTACCCCATGGCTCTAACCTCTCGAAGAAGGGAATCCAGAATGTAGGGCAGTGTAGTAGGTGTGGTATGAATGAGACCAACACCCATGTTTTGCGAGAGTGTGGCTGGGCATCCAAAGTTTGGCAGCAGGTTATGAATGTGAAGGACCTTCCACATCATGACGTGGTCTTTAAGGAATGGATGGGAATGTATCTGCAGCAGAAATCAAAGTCAGATTTGGAGCTTTTTTGTGTTGTAGCATGGCAGGTCTGGAGTGCACGCAACGAGCTTAGCTTCGAAAAAATATACACTTCCCCTGAACTGTGTTTTAAGAAAGCCATGGACATCCTTATGGAATACAGGCTGGCCAATTTGAATGAAAGGAAGGCCAAAGCTAGTAGGCTCAATGTGAAGTGGGTTCCTCCTGATCCTGAGGTTATCAAGCTCAATGTAGATGCTGCTGTCAACTCGTCAGAAGAAAAGGTGGGCCTTGGAGTGGTTGCTAGAAATTCATCAGGAGAGGTGCTTGTTGCTGCCTCAAAAACGTTATGGTCCCTCTGTTCTGCAGAATGAGCTGAGATAGAAGCTGTTCTATGGGCCATGGATCTCATTAAGACTCATCAATGGAGGAATGTCATTGTTGAAGGAGATGCGAAGAATGTTATCCAAGCCCTTCAAGGCAAGCTGTCTCGTTGCTTCCATAACCAAATCATGATCGACAATATTATTGCTGATTCAAGAAATGTAGATCACCTGTCGTTTAACTTTTGCTTTAGAGAAGCTAACTTTGTAGCTCATAGATTAGCTAAGTGGTCTTCCACCGGTGTCTGTTCAAGTGTGTGGCTAGACGGTGGTCCCTCGTGGATTACGGACATTGTATTCTCTGATATTAATTAATCTATGCCCCCTTTGATCTTCAAAAAAGTGTCACTAAATCACTTTATGACACTTTATAGTGATACTTAAAATAAAAACTAACAATTATTACACTTAAAATATAAATCAGTTGCATTTTTGTAATATAATGGCACTAAATCCAATATTGCAAAAAATTAAATTTGTTGTAGTGAATTATGAAAAAAATTTATCTATATATTTAACTTATCTTTTCGTATCATTCACACAATTTTCTCATTTTCCTATAATACTTTTTTTTGTTAATTTGACACTTTTTTTTATTCGTACTTGAAACTATTTATTTGAACAGATGGAATAATGTTGAAGACAAGATTCTTGAGTTTTTTATAGAAGAATTTAACTAAGATTAAGGTTTGGTGGGTTATTTGGATAATAAGACAAAAACTTGAATTATAAAAATGATAGTAGAAGAGAAGAAATGTATAAATGAGTTTTAAATATATAAAATATTAGGAACTACTTCTATATAAGATAATTTGGCTACCCAATTAAGAGTCATAAAGATAAATAATTTAGCAAATCTGAGCGATGGAGGGAGTATAATTTATTTTTAAACAAAATTAAGATCAAATAAAATATCTATCAAACATTTGAATAATTTTACATTAAATAGTTAATTTATTTTAAAATAAGAAAATTTTCTCTATAGGTATAAGAGAGAGCAACTAAGCCTCTTATGTAAGTGATGAATGGTGATTGGTGAGAATTAATAAATCCTATTATAATTGCTAGAAAAAAAAGTCTTTAATTCTTAATTTAATTTATAATAATTCTTAATTTAAGTTATTCTTTTGAATTTTGTTACTGTGAAAATAATAATAATGTAGTTCACAAACTTACTCGATGGGCAGCTGTTAGTGTGTCGTGGCGAATCCAGAAAAAAATCAAATGATGTTAATGAATTCAAGTTAAAAAAAACTTCACATTATAAAGGGTTCGAACACTGGTCAACTGGGTGAAAGGTAAGCTATATAACCAACTCTGCCAAGACCAAATGCTGTCAAGTGACAGCATTGCTATGGTCTAAATCCGCCCATGTGTGAGCGGGTTAAAAATTAAACTCACCTTCAAATTCAAACAAAAAATTATTATAATTCTTAAAATTGAATATATTTAGGTAAATTTATACTCCCTCCTATTCGGCCTAAATGTCCCATTTAGAAGGTGTTCTCTTCAACTTATTTTTTTGACTTATTACTTATTCTTATTGGAATCAGATAAGATCAGACCAGATCAGATAAGATCAGATCTTTTCAGACCAGATCAAAAAGATTCAGACCAGACCAGATCAGATCAGATCAGATTAGACCAGATCAAACCAGATCAGATCAGATCAGACCATTATAATAATAATTATTATTATTATTATTACTACTACTGATTATTATTATTATTATTATTATTATTATTATTATTATTATTATTATTATTATTATTATTATTATTATTATTATTATTATTATTATTATTATTATTATTATTATTATTATTATTATTATTATTATTATTATTATTATTATTATTATTATTATTATTATTATTATTATTATTATTATTATTATTATTATTATTATTATTATTATATAATAATATAATAATAATAATAATAATAATAATAATAAAAATAAAAATAAAAATAAAAATAAAAATAAAAATAAAAATAATAATAATAATAATAATAATAATAATAATAATAATAATAATAATAATAATAATAATAATAATAATAATAATAATAATAATAATAATAATAATAACTTTATGAAACCAAATCGATCGGTCGGTCGGACGGATCGGACGGACGGATCGGTCGGTCGGAAAGATCGGATCGATCGGTCGAATCGGTCGATCAAACCAGATTAGATCAGATCAGATCAGACCTTAGTAAATTCAGATCAGATCCAATCAGATCAGACGAAGAGAATAGACCCTTAGTTTTTCACACTTGTCGAGACAACATTTTAACCCTTAATATCTCAAATTATTCTGAATTAAAAATTATAAAAATTTGATATTAATAATCCTTGTATTGAGACAAATCAAACAAGATCCCACATGACTATGTTTTTAACTTATAGATTAAGAGGAAAATACAAATTAAGAGTGATGAATGAATAGTGCCAAAAAAAATATAAGACATTTAGGCTGAATAAGAGGTACTATAATTTATACAAAATAAAAAATAAATTTAAGTACGTATTACTGTCCTATGAAATTTATTTCACTTTTTTCTTTTAACTTGTCATATTAAATTTGCTTAAGTTTTATTTTTTTCATGACTTATACTTTTTCTTTAATTTATATCTAAATATTTAACTTATATTTTTATGATTATATATTTTTCTCACTTTTAATAATTGTCGTGAAATTGAGGAAGTAATACAAATTGATGTCAATAGACAAAGGTGCTTCACATCTGGCACCCGAATGGTAGTCCTGCATTCTTTTTTCTTCTGTCATGTTTCCATCATTCAATTGAAGTATTTCAAATATTTATTTCAAAAATTTAAGACATAAAAAAAAGTAATAATGAAAAGGGAAATTCCACATGGTAACCCTGAGGTTTTGGGTTTTTCATGTGGTAACCAAAATTTTTAAAAAATCCACGTGGTAACCCTGAGGTTTACGTAATTATTCTACCGTGATCTTTTTCCACGTAATAACGTTAGCAAACATTAATTTTGAAGCTTTAAGGCTGTTGTAGGTCTATTTATGCGACTCACTATTTAAAATGCTATCAATTTTAATTTTTCCTCCAAATATAAACCCCAACTGTACCGTCTTTCATCAAAATTATATTTTTTCCCCAAAATCCAAAGATGGTAGAATTAGAGTTTATATTTTGGGGATAATGTTGAAACTAATGGCATTTGAAATGGTGAGTTGCATAAATACGTACAACAGATTTAAAGCCTTGAAATTAACGTTTGCTAAAGTTTTGCTGACGTTTTATGTGCAATAAGGTTCTGGTGGAATAATTTGGTAAACTTCAGGGTTACCACGTGGATTTTTTAAAAGTTTTGGTTACCACGTGGAAAACCCAAAACCGGAATTTCCCTAATGAAAATAAAGTGTAAGTAGAGCTCTTTTATTTTTTGAGAGTCTTGAGCTGTTAAAAATTTTGAACGTGTCTAGAATTTTATTTTATTTGTTTTTGTTGATACTAATATTCATTTATTATTATTATTAAATTGTATTTTAATTTCAATATATAAATTAAGTCATAACTAAATGAGATCCTTTTTAATTTGTTTTGATGTAATTTTATTAATATTAATTTTTTATTATTTTTTACCAAGCATGATCAAAAATATTTAGAATTGAAATAATATTTTTCAAGTAAGAAAAAAAGACATTTGATCAAAATAATAGAAAGTACTACTCCATTAATCTAATGGTTAGACAGAAAAATAAACAAATCACATTGAATAATATTCCCTCCCTTCTTTTTTATTCTTCTCATTTACTTTATACACAGTTTTCAAAAGCAATTTTCAAGCCTTAATATCCTTAAATATATGAATTATAAAAAATTATAAAAATATATGACAAAAAAGTGTGCATTAAGACAAATCTAAGGAGATCTCACATGTATATATTTTATCATCTATATATATCTTAAAAATCTTAATTAAATTTCTCTTTCCAAAGTAAAATAATCTAAACTGAAAGAATATTAGAAAATGAAGAGTATATACAATTGAAGCAAGTTTTCACGTTAAGGTCATCTAATTTAACAAAAAATATTCTTATATAAATAAGAATAAATTAAAGAATCAAATACGCACAAAATAACGAGCAATCAGAGTATAATTGATCATTGAGTGAAATATTTCGATACAAATATTAATGTATGAGATGGTTTCTCTGAGACGCCGTACAAATATGAGTTAATAATTTGCTAATATAAATTTAAACTTCTTATCATACATTATAGTATTATACTAAAAGATTTGGAAAATTTTAAGTGTCACAACTAAATAGAATTGCCAAATAAAACTTATTTATTGGCTAAAAAATCTTTGACTAGCATTTATTTATAGTTAAATTTTGTATATTTGAAAATATAATGTACTGCATAATATATTATTGACAATTTCCAAATTTACAGAGTTAATTTATACATATAATTGTCAAAATTAAGTGTTTGTACTACATAATATTTCTAACTTTATTTATAGTTAAACTGCGTAGTAATTTTAATATCATATGTTTATATATGTCTGTGCTAAAAAAATTGTGCAATGCACGAGTTTTTACACTAGTACTTCTTCCGTTTCACTATACTTGCTACATTTTACTTTTTACGCAATCCAATGCGTTATTTTGATCATTTATATATAAGACCAATGTAGCGAGTATTTCAGAAGAGAGAAAGTATTTCAAAAGAACGATGAATAATGTCAATAATACAAATATAACAAGTATTTCAGAAGGAAGAAAGTAATATATAAGACCATCTCACCAAAAATTCATCACTCAAAAGAATAGGCATAGAAAAGAAATGAAGTTGTTCGAGTGATCTAATAACTGTTATTCATACTTATCCACATGAATTGAATAATGTATGTTAAATCACCCATGTCGAGAATCAATCTAGTGATCCACTGATATGACAATTCCACCTTAGCCACTTGCTTTAATTTTAACATTACTAATCAATCAATTGAATAGTAACACTAATTACAATTTAATACAAAAATTCATAATCAATAACCGTGATTAAATCACCACCAAAAGATAAAAAAAATAATATTAAAAAAAACAAAATCTAAAAGATAAATTAAAACAACAAAACTTTCACTCTATCACATTTTACCACATAAGGGTGATTTATTAAGCTTACAAATAACCGTTATTTACCAAGACTTTCTCTAATTTAATATCTACACTTCATAGTAATCACTATTAATCTATATTCTTATTTTACATTTTTTGCAATGAATAAAGAAAAATATAGTTAATTAAGATCTTATATAATTGTCTTAATGTATATTTTTATAATATTAAAATTTTTTAATTTTGATTATGCATATTTAAAAGTACTTAATGTTAAAACAACGCATTAAATAGTCTAAAAACCGAAAGTATAGTCATTAAAAAACAAAACGAGTATTTAAATACTCCTAATTGGCATGGCATTCCTATAGAAATCTAGCTGATAGATGTACTTCCTATGTTTTTTAATGATAATGCAGTTTATATTTTCATGGTAATTAATATATGATTTTAACATTAATTATCTTTAAGAGTGTATAATATAAAATTATAAATATTAATTGATATAATTAGAATATACAATAAAACGAATTAAAGAATATCAAACTTTGCTATATATTTCGAAAAATTGTAAAATAAGACAAATTGATGAATAATATTTATTATCAAAGTGTATGAGCATCATTAAAAAAATGACGAAGTATATCATAAAGTTAAAAATTTATCACAAAATCCACTCATCAAAGTATTTTAATTATACTATTTTTATATTTTATAATACCCTTTAAATATATTATTACTCTTCTTACTAAAATACCCTTTTAATTAAAGAATTAATGCCAAATAAGAGGTTTAATTGTTGCGAATAATATATTTCACATAAGCAAATTGCTGAGAGGTTGAAGTTATTCTTTCATCTTTAATACATTAATTAATGTGTAATATGATGATATAATGACAGATTTTATTATGTTGTTAAAGTGTCTAATAAATTTCACTAAATTAATTCACTTTATACTAAAATTTAAAGTAGTAACATTTAAATTAAGTGCCACTAATTATATCCCACGAAAAGTATATTATGTTGTATTGTTTATAGAGTGATACATCAATCATGGAATCAAATTACCACAAACAACAGATATTGTAGAAAGGGCTAAATACACAAGTGAGAGTTAGAGTGTTTACTAAAGGAGTTTCTTATTTTTGTTTTAGGTTTGTGATCTTGAGAGATTGTTCACAAGACAGGATGAATTATTTATATTGTATTGTTAAATCATTATAAATAAACTATTCTTGAGGTGGACATATCCAAAATACCTCATAAAGTCATTGTGCCATTGTTTCATTGTTTTTGTTTGCAATTTCATCTTGTATGTTTTTCATTGCTATAAGATCATAAAACTTTCATTTCAATTGGTATCAGAGCAGAAGATTAATCAATTTACTTCATTATAATTCTACAATAATCTCTTTTATTGATTATCCAAACTTTAGGGGAAGATTATATATATATATATATATATATATATATATATTTATTTATTTATTTTAGTTTATAAAATAAAACGAAAATAACATGATTGGTGGGGTAATTTTTCCTTATTTTTTCTTGGTTTTTTAAATAGCTTGATGGAATTTCTAAAAATAAAAGTATAATATTTACTTGGGTTTGATGGTTGGAAAAATAGCCAACTTCTCTAATTAATCACTCTAGAATATATTATTTGTAATCATTTTGCAGTTATAAGCGAGCACTTTCAAATTTCAAAAACCAATCACTTTAAATTATAAGTGATTACTTTAATATTATAACTTATAAGTAAGCACTTTAACATAAGTAAATGAGTGTTATGTACATTGGACCAACCCAATAGAATTGGTCCAATTATAAACCGAGTCATTCGAGAATCACAAACCGTCTAATACACTTCCTCTATGGATCCATTCCATTATACTTACAATATTTGACTTTTTACGCAATTCAATGTGTTATTTGGACGATTTATGTATTGACTATGCACACTTTATAATTATCCAAAGTTAATGTTATGAAAGTATACAAATCAAACAAGATCCCCTTGAATAAATTTTTTGTTACGCATTACTTGCAAATTTATATAATAAACTTCAACAATAAAAAATGCAATAACCGTGATGTATCAAGTATTGTAAAATTGGAAAAAATTTGATTAATTGTTTTGAACCTTAGGGCTATACATAACAAAGAATTTGGTGAATATTTAATGTAATTTAATTCAATATTTTCTTCAAAAAATATAGGATAGTCTATTATATTTTATTTATTTAATTTTATTCTTTTTTTTGGAGAATTAAATTATCATTAAACCAAAAACAAAACCATGCAAACACCAAAATGGGAAACAACCCTAACCCCCAAAAGTGCATCAATATGAGAAAAGAACCTACCTTTTAGGAAGGGTTGAACCAACTCACTCTTCATGTGCAAAGGGGAAAGGGAAGAACTCAAAGAAAACAAAGGAAAGAATACACCCTAGACACTATCAAGAGTATCCTTGATCCAATTATGCTGAGACAAAACTTTAGGTTGAAGGGAGATGATCCTCCACTTCACCTCAAACTTAACCCTATACAAGATTGAATCTACAGAACTAATACAAAAATTCCAAACAGCATCATTTTGTGCCTTCCACACAATATAACAGAGACTGCATAAGCTAGTAAATAATAGTTTCCTTCGCATCTTCTCAATTCTCCATCGTTTAGTAGCCATCACTTAATATTATTACTTAAGTAATTAATTATTTTCAATTTTCATATTAGATTCTGTTGAAAAATTAAAAACTAAAATAGGGTTAAATAACATAAATATTCTTACTTTGAAAAATATTTCTCAAAATTAGTGTTGTGGGAAAAAATTAAGTTAGATTATAAGACAGATAAAAAAAATAAGTGGGTAAGATGAAGAAAGATAATATATTTTTGGATTAGGTTTAAAGAAAGAAAGTGAAGTCATTTCCAGAAGGAAAAAGATGAATAATGAGTGACAAACTAAAATAAAAAACAATTCAAAAAAAACTAAAATAAAAAAAAGTACAAAACAAAAAATGGAGAGAATCTATAATCTATCTATTTATAACTATTACTAAAACAAAACATTGCTGATGTTATAACTTATTAAACTTGCTTACGTGTCATTCTCTCAATAAAAAATTTCTCTCCAAAACTTAAAGATGATGTCATTGTTATAATGACTACTATTAATATATTTGACTTTACTAATTTTTAAGTATGACTAACATTATTCGAATTGATTGATTTTTAATTTTTATGTCATATCAGTTAATGTATTAGAAATTAGAAGTACATTTTATTTTATGTTTTAAAACTTTTTCATAAAATCATTATTATGGTTTTTTATTAAATGAGTATAAGATATTTTGAGATGGTCAAAATATAAAGCTGTAAATTTTTTATTTTTTTGTTTATACAAATATATCATAAATTTTCTGTATCGCACGGGCATTATGCAGTATCGTTAAAAGAGAATTTGTTAAATTGAAAAAAAAGTATTTACTCAAAGTTTTGAAAATAAATGTAATTGGACAAGGCAGGCCCTCTCACAAAACCCAATAGTTGTGGGTACCTAGTAGCAGCTTTCTTGTCTTTCTCTCTCCTCTACACTTTCCAATTTCCAGCTAACTACCCTTCTTATTCTCCATATTTCTTTTATTTCATTAATATTAATAATACCTTTATAAATTTCTTTCAATTCCATATTTATCTGTTTCTTTTTCATCCCCTTAGCCTTCTCCCTAATATCTTGAAAATACTTTTATTTTTTCATTTTTTAGTCTTTACTGCATATTAAACCATCTGGGTTTTAGTTTTTGAATTCTTTAACCAAAAACCCAAATTCTAATTTTCATAATTTTATCTAAATTTTATTCTTTTTTTTTCATAGGATAGATCATCAATTATTATTATTATTATTATTATTATTATTATTATTATAATAAATTTTTATTTGAATTCCTTTGATTATGTCTCAACCAAGGCAATTTCATATAGTCGGAGAAAATTATAATTATGGAATTCAGTTCATAAATAATGATACAACTTATACAAAAATATTTGTGGGTGGTTTGGCTTGGGAAACTCAAAGAGATACTATGAAGAAATATTTTGAACAATTTGGTGAGATCTTGGAAGCTGTAGTCATCACTGATAAATCTACCGGAAGATCTAAAGGCTATGGTTTTGTAAGATTAATTCTACCTTCTTTTATTATTTTAATTTTTTAAATTTAATTTGTTTGTTACTTAAATGAATCATTTTGAAGATTAAAGTAATTTTTTTTATGATTTTATTATTATTTTTATCTAATCATTATCATCATACCCAATATCCAGCTTAGGGCATGATCTGGGTGAGGTAAGGTGACAAACGATCAATACCCGTACTCCCATTAAGGGAGGGCTAGACTTCCTCTTATTCACTATTGTTTTTTGAACGCTAGTTATCGATCAGTCTTAATATGTATTCTATCTTTAATATTAAATTAAAATATATTTAAGTGAGATCTTGATCGATAATAATAATAAAAAAGGAGAAATATTAATATTGGGATTAATATGAAAAGGAAAATTTTATTTTTATATGGATGATTTATTTTAATTAGGTGACATTTAAGCATCCGGAGGCAGCTTTTAGGGCATGTCAAAACCCATCACCAGTTATTGATGGAAGGAGGGCAAATTGCAATCTTGCTTCTTTTGGTGCTCAGAAGAACCGTCCACCCACTCCTCAAAATGGTTTGTATAGCTTTTTTTGCTCTTTTTTATCTCTATAAAATTAACAAATTTTGGTTTAGTGGGATTGGTTGGATGATTTTGACCAATTTCAATGCAACTTAACTGCATAGATCATCCCAATTGGTTGTTTTTGGACCACTACATGTTTCATCATCGTTATCATACCCAGTATATTCCGTCATAGAAAACTATGGTCAAAGTCTGAGGAGGAAAGAACGGCGGCAACTCATACCCATAAAGGAGAGCACAACCAAAGAGTCTCCAGACTCGAGAATACCACTAGATGTTTATACATCGTAACAATAAGAAATACTCTAATATCTTATTATATTTATTTGTTATAAATATTTAATCAAGGAATATCTTATATTTTTGTTAAATATCTCGTATGTTTGTAAAAATATTGGTTGGGTATATCATATATTTGTTAAATATTTAACGTAACCATATATAATCGTACATCAGTTTACTGCATTGCTGTGTCGTTACTAAAAAATCCTTGATCTACTTAATTGATCTGGATTATATATTATCATGATTGGTTATATGTATATATTTTATATTGTAAATTTTAGAATGGTTTGCATGCAAGAAATTCGATGAAAGATTTGTAAAAAAAAATTTTGAATTCGGTTTGGTTTGATTTGATTTAATTATCGCGTACAGTTGTTGCAGGAGCAGGAAGGTATAGAACATCACCTGGATTGATGAATGCGCCTGCTTATCCAGGTTCATCTTCACCAGCTTACTATCATCAACCATCTGCTCACCAACCTCCATTTCCTTATTCATCTTATGGGTAAGTCATAATGTGGTCATTTGGTTAAGATAATTAATATTTTATCATTATCATCATACCAAATATCCCGCTCAGGGCAGGGTCTAAAAGATTAATATTTTAATTATTTTAATTTTTTAAAAACGCTATCATGATTACTTTTAGTTAAGGATTTACCATGATCCATGATTTCACTTTTTTGTGAATATATCATGTTATTTGGGGCCAGTTTGAGGAATGGTTAGAAATATAGTAGACAACTAGACAAATACTAATGGAGAAAAAATATTCCAAAATACAAGAAAACTATTACTTCTATCATGCTTATCCAACCCAAACTTTGGTGAAAAGAATTTTAATATTAACTTCATAAACTCTGAAATTTTGTTTGATTCATCTTAATACAAAGTTTTTTAATAAGTGTATTAAATTTTTATAATTTTTAATTTTGTTGAATTTGAGGTTTCATAACTTGAATATATGTCGAATATAATTCCGCAATTATTTTTAATTTGTATTTTATTTACAATTTATAAATCATTACATGCATAATCAATAGAAATCTTGTTTGATTTAGCTAAGGCTAAATTTTATTAATATTAATTTTTTTTATAGATTTTAGCAAAATAAAATAAACAATATTTAGAATTGAAATAATGCATTGGCAAGTCAGCATAATAAAATTTCATAGATAAAATAATATGCATGTAATCAAATTTATACTCTTTTCTTTTATAATCAAATGTCTCATTTGTTTTTACACTAATCTTTAATCAACCTTAGTTTAAAACATTGTAAAGTGAAATCTTCCTTAATTCATCTTAGTGTAAATTTTGTTTATGTTATTTTTTTTGTAATTTTGAATCAAATACGATCAGAGATATTTAAAATTAAAATAATACATCGACAATTGAGTAAATTCAAATGAAACATTTTATTAGAATAGGAAGGACCGAGGGAGTCAATGTATAACATTTTGTCTTCTATTTTACCAAAACATAAAAAAGTTAAGAAAATTTTCATGTTAATTCTCTAAATTGAATGTTCAACCATTGTCTTCAAATGGGGTAAAAAGTTTTTAGAAGGGTATTTTATTATCCCCATGAAAGCAGTAATTTTAGTTACACTATTACTTCCTCCGATCCTTTTTACTTGAAACATAGTTGACTACGTTACTATTTATCAAGCAAATTGACTTTTATATTGTCGGTAATCTAAAAGTTAAAACATAATCATATAATTTTTCAATATATATGATTAGAGATATTAAAAATTGAATTCATACATTGAGAAATGTGAAAAAGCACATGGTGCTAATATGAAACGGAGAAAGTATTATTTAATAATAAAAAGATCAAAGAAAATACCAGTGCCCCCTTTTTCAGATACCTCTTAGGTAGTGAGATTTTTATCCAATTAAATACATGTAACTTTTTCCCTTTCTTTTAAAAAACTTGGTCAAAGAACAAAATCACTGTATTTGACTGCATAATGTCTTCCTAATTGTTACTTTGGTAAATGCAGTTGCAGAAAAGGGAATATCTAAGGAAAATGTTTTACTATTATTTTTTAAATTTACAATCTACTAATCCTATTAGATACTTTTTAGCCCTGTTTTCTAATGTTCTTCTCATTTAGAATATTTTAAGGAGGGAGAAATTTTATTAATATTTTTGACACATATTTAGAAGATAAAATATATTCATATGAGATCTCGTTAGATTCCTCTTAATGTATACTTTTTTATTATGTTTTTTCTAAAATTTTTTATTATGTGTATTTAGAGATATTGACATTTGAGTTTACTCTACATTTTTCCTAATGGGTCAACCTAATTAGAGATGATCTTTCAAAAAGACCGTCTCTCAGAAGAATTTGTGTTTAAAATTTGCATTGCAAAAAGTAAATGGAAAGAATAAAAAAATAAAGAGAGTATTTATTTTTTTACGGTCCTATTGAAATTGCAACATTTAATTTTAAAAACTCTTATATTAATATGTATAATAGTAACAATTTTATAGGGACAAAAGGTAATAATTTTTCTATTGCCCTATTGTAGTTACTATACATTTGATCTCAAAAGCTCTCGCCTCTCATATTAATACATATAATGTATTAATTTCAGTGGGATAAAAAAGTAAACTTTTTCTAATGTTATATTGAGATCGTTACATGTGCTCTCAAAAGCTCTCATATTGAAAAGTAATTTTTTTCGGTGTTTTAAAACTGCTATATTTAATTTCTAAAATTTCGTATTTATAATATGTATAAATAGAATGTATGAATTACTGTGAAACCTGTATTCAAAATACATTCTTTAAACAATAATTTTTTTTATTGAATAACAATTAGGATGGAATATAATCAGAAGACCCTTAATAAAAATTCTATCATTAATCATTATGTTTTTAATGGACTTTGTATTATTAGTCCAAGTTCAAATTAAAAATCCATTAATATTCCTCTTTGTTTTCATGTGCCTTGATTAAATTTGCAGATTCACGGGTTATGCACATGATACAATGTACCCTATGGTAATTGCTAGCCTCATTTCCATTATTTTTTTATTAGTTTACTTCCCCTTAGGGGCTGAACAAAATTTGGTCTAAATCGTAAACCAAACCGTAATTTGAGTATTTGGTCTGGTCTACGGTCTAAATGGTCTGGTCTGGTTTTTTTTCAAAAAAAATTACGGTCTGGTCCCGGTTTTAAAATTTTCCAGACCGTAAACCGTACTTTGACCAAAAACCATGATTTTTTTTATAAAAAACGGGTTTCTACCTAGATATTTTGAGATATTATTATTTTTATATAGTAATACATACTTGAATAATGGTGATACAATCAACTAATTATAAATTATATTTATTTAGTGTTTGTAAGTGCGAAATATTCTCATAGAACATATATTAATTTGGGAAAAAATTATAAAAATAAAAAATCGTAAACCAGACCAGACCAAACCGTTGCGATCCGGTCTGACATTTTAAACGGTCCGGTCCGGTCTAGAAATTTTCCAGACCGAAATTTTTGGTTTGGTCTTATTTTAGTGTCAGACAAAACCAAATCGGACCGTGTGCACCCCTACTCCCCCTTATCCATCTTAACAGTCTTATTTGATTTTTGACGCTGTTTATCGATCATTTTCAACTTATATTTTATTCTTAATCTGTAAGTTACGAGGGGATCGTAAAAAATAGACCAACCTTTATTCAATCCGCTAAAAATAATTCCAACTAAATATTTATTTTTAAATATATCCATCTATTTGGTATAATTGCTGAAAATAAATCTAACTATTGTTTATTCATAATTCCTGACTTACAAAGAAATTTTGTACATTGTTATAAACAATAAGTTGGTTTATTATTAGAGAATACATTTAATAGATGAGTTTATTTAAAAATAAATATTAGATGAGTTTATTTTCAGCGGATCAAGTATAAGTTGGTTTATTATTAACGATTCAACCTAAGTTATGACATAGTCAAGTGAAATTTTGTTTGATTCTTTCAATGCAAAGGTCATTAGTGTCAACTTATTATTTTTAATAATGCACAATTAGAAAAATTAATGATAGAATTATTGTATTGACAAATGTGCTAAGTCAAATGGGACTAGAGGTGTTCATTTGGGTCATCGGGTTGATTTCAGGTCAGGTGTTTCGGTTCGGTTTAAAATTGAGTATTGTGTCCACATTGGTTTTTAGATACTTTTACATTCATTTTAAAGTCAAGTCAAATTGGGTTCGGTTACAAGATTGGGTAAATATCGAATAATTAGGTCTTTTTGAACACCTCTAAATAAAACTATTAAGGTGAATAAGAGACTGTATATCTTCTAATGAAGTTGAAATAAAGTTTAATTTCCCTAAAAATAAAAATATTTTATGACCCACAGAATTACTATGGTGTATATGGTCAACAATTTTCTCCTTACTACCCAACAAGTGGAACAGCAACAGCAGCAGCAACAACAGCATCAACAGGGACAATAGGGTATTTTCACAACTATTACCCATATTATGGCCCTTATGCACAAAGTAATCAAGCTCTTGGTTTTGGGGCCCACTATCCTCAAATGCTACAACAATACCCTTTCTTACCCCAGCAACTTAATACCACTGGAATCTTATCACTTCCCACTTCAACTATGTCAATGCCTAATACCATCACTTCTACTACAGGTTATTATTTTTACTTTATTTCCATTTTTATATTATGTTTCAGTTTCTTTTTACTTGCAATACACCTATATATGTGCTCAGTGACGGATTTAGAACTCAATTTCAATGAGACCACAAACGGTATAAAAATAAATTGAAAATATTTCAAACTTGCCTAGATCAAAGATTTAGATTCAAAATTATCAATTACTAAATTGGTATATACTTTTATTATAAATTTATTGTATTAGGAATGTATATATGGACTTATTAATCCACCATGCGTTTGCATTAAAGATATAATTAATCAGTACTAGGCTAAACAACATTAATGTTTAGCTCAGTTGGTAAGATGCACATGTTCACAATCTTTGAGGTTAGGTTGAAGGATCAATTCTTGCTAATTACAACTTTTTTAAATTAAGTGAGTGCCCTCAAGTGTGGGCCGGTGAGCCTCCTTGGCTCCGCCCATGTACGTGCTACTAATATATATTGAGAAACAGAACAAATAATACTAAATTCAATATCTAATAGTTGCTACAGTGACTTTAGCAATGATCGTTCATTTAAAGTAAAATGTAATTTTGTTAGATTCATTTTAATTAAAATTGTGCATTGAATAGTAAAAAAAATGAAGTGTAGAAACTATTAGAAACCAAAGAAAGTATAAATTGACATTACTAATCGCCTAGCGAATCGCAAATAAAAAAAAGCGAATTATAATCGGTTTTAGACTATTTTTGAACTATTTTAACCGAATCGCGAATTCAAAAAGCGAACGAACTATTGAATTATGTTTCACTTTTTTTTTTTTGAAAGTAATTATGTTTCACTTAAATATATATATATTAGCTTTAAAACTTACATAAAGATGTTAGCTTATTATGGTTTGACTTAAATTAATTAATCTTTCCTTTTACTTTCTCTCAAATTGAATGTCTAAATGATGAGTATCGACTTTCAGTATAAAAAAACAAAGAAAGGAAGTATATATTTATGGATAGGTATTTATTCTAGCTATAATACAAAGTTTTCAATTTCATTTAGAATAGTCTAAAATGATGTGGCTTGACTTTGGAATGACATGAGAAAACTCACATGGTTTCATATCATTTGGTGTGCATGATCTTGTACTTAGGTAGAGTTTGGGTGGTACAAGAGTCGAGAGATTTTTTGGTCCTTTTGTACTATTGAAATGACATAAATGCCCTAATTGATTTTAACGTAGTTTTCACTCTTTATTAGGATATTTCGGTCGTTTAAATCTTATTTTATGGAAAATTTAAAACCCTAATTCCTTTGAATTTGTATTAGATCCATAAAAATATCGCTTTAATTTGTATAATGTAACGAATTCAAAACAAGAAATGAATATTTATTTAACACATAAAATCATAATTAGATAAGTCTAAAGAAACTACACGTACTCTATGTTTAGCAAACCTTTAATTTATTTCATGCTTGGAATTATGGCCGTTGTGATTCTAAAAGTTTATGTTCTAATAATTATTGTCCGTCTTATCTTATTTGTACTCATTTTCTCGCATTTTATCATCTCATTTGATACTTGTTCTTATAATTCTTTTTTAAAGTCATCTACAAATTCATTCACCTGTTCCGGAGGTGCAAATAAAATAAATTTCTCTTTTTAACACAAAATAAATAATAGGTGCAGGAGTGACAACAACTATAGAGATAATGGGTGTATCAACAGAGTCAGGTCCTTCTCAAGCAATTACCACTGGAGCAATTACCTCTGAACCCATTTCATCAACCTAGCAAGAAGAAGCCCATGTGCTTTATATTATAAAGACTAACAAATTTCATAAAAATGTGAAAAAAAAGAAGAAAATATTTCCCATTAATCTTCAACATTGAAGCAACATAAGCTCCATTTCTTCCCGGGATCGCGATAACAAGAGCTTGAAGAAGATTTAGCCATGTTTATCATCCAAGATTTTCATAAGATTGATCAAATTAAACCATAATATTATCAATCTTTTAATCTTGGTTTATGTTACATGTTTAATTATTAGGGTTATTATAGTTAATTAGTAGTATTAGGAGTCATTAATTAGCATAAGTAGGATTATGAAGGGGGGAAAATCATATTGATTAAATTTAATTTTTTGGCATATTTTTCATGAGGTTGGAACCTAATATTGGTATTGGTTACAACCCAATTAGATAATTTTGGTTTATGTCATGGATGCATGAAGCATCTCTAGGGCATAAATCTTGTTCATATTTAGTAGCATTATTTTTATTATTTGGTTCAAAAGGTTGGTTTTATAACTTTTGAGCCAAAAAATTTGTTGTTTCTATAGGTGAATTTAGGAAGGGGAGATAGGATTCAAACCCTTTACCTAATAGTCAGGATAACCAATATGTGGCTATTTAGGCCCTTTATTGATCCAATTGTATTTGTTCTTTATCATCAAAAAAAAAAAAAGAAGGGCAAGCTTGGATGGCCTTGTCAAATGTTGACTAGTAGTACCCATTTTTTGTTTTAATTTTGTTAATTTTTAATTTATTCAATAATTTATTGATAAATATTCAAATATGGATTAATCACAGAGTGAAGAGTTTGATTTTTATCACCTATATTAAGATACTGGTGACTCTCTCTTTAAAGACCCTTCTTGAGCTGGGGGACTCTTTGATTGCACTCTCATATATGGGTATGAGCTGCCGTCTATCTTTCCTCCCCAGGCCCAGACCATAGTTTATCTATGAGCGGGATACACTGGGTATGAAGATGATTAAGATACATTTTCCTCTCCTATTTGTCTGTAATGGATTATTCCTACTTCGAAATCAAAATACATTAGAGTTAGTTTCATTCTGTTCAGTTTTAGTGATTACTTTTTCTACCATAAGAATGAAGTTAAAGAAACAAAAGATGTGGATTGTCTTTTTTAACATGGTTGTTATACTAGTACTTGACAACCCTTTTAGGTTGTGATGCTTCACTTTCACCCTACTTTCTCTTTTTCTTTTGTAAGGGATAGTTTATTGTGTCTTCTTATATGACTTTATTTTATTTTTGTCTCCCTCTAAAGTTTACATGTAGAATGTAGTTGGAATCCAAGGGATCTTGTAGAAAATGTAATGAATTTAGCCCTTTTTTGCTAGTGATCTCAAAGTTGAGCATGCAAGTCTACATGATATGTAATTCTCCATTGGATTCCTACATGACAAAGATTTATTCATGTAAAAAGGAAAAAGTAAAGGTAAGAATCCAAGGCATTAAGTATTAAAGTATGTCTACAACTCTAATATACAACATTGACATGCAATAAGTGAACTATTATTACCATGAAACCGTTGGTTGAAACTTTGATTTCAAACAAAAAGTATTGTGTTTTTTGTCATCAATAGGTTGAGTCATTTGAAAATATGTCAATTAAATCCAATCTCAAGTCGAAATAAATATAAAAAAAAAATCATCCATATATATAAAGTTGTTAGGATTAATTATTGGCTTCTTCTCTTAAATTCCGAAAGTGTTATTATCATCTTATTACAAGTTTTCTTTCTGGTTAGGAATATCGAAGTACATATATGGAGAAAAATGTTTAATATATTGATATTATATATACTCTTATCAGACTATAAATCTAAAACAACTGTTAAACTTAATATATAAAATACTAAATATAGGTAAAATTTTTACTTGCTATTATTATCTCTTTCATTTAAAAATATGTTATTTAGAACTTGAGGCAATATATATAATTCGGCTTTTGACTTTTTATATAATTTGTGGTAAAAATAATATTGTCAATCTATCATTGTAATCATCATAGGCTCCGAATTGAATAAATATTAACATCTTATTACATCTGCTTTAAACAATGGCAAAATTTAGGTAAGGAAGAAATGGACAACCCCAAACTTCTTTTTCTATTATAATACAAACTAATGACACCTTTAAAAACCATACTATAAGAATGGTTAGATTAGTAGTAGAGTTAATGTTTTCATAACTATGAGGTCGAAATTTCAACTCTTTACCCTTTATTTTTTAACCGAAATTTTTAGGTTTAATTATCTGCCCCTTTGAGATCCACGTCTTGACCCCTCTATTTTACATTTAAGTTTCGCTACTGATTTTAAAGCGTCATAAATCTAACATACAAAGCTAATAAAGTTAAAATGAAAAGTCTGAACAACATAACAACTACTAAGTTGATGTTTAATTTGTAGCATTAATGGCATGATATAGAAGGAAATTCATTCACATGGAGAAAAGTTTTGGCGTTTACTACAAATTAATAATTAATAATATATACTATAGCTGGTTGATAAATGATAGTAGTAGTTTATGGATGGCTAAGATTGCGGGGAAATGGCGCGATTGCACTCGAAATTGGCAACAATCCCATTCTCACCCACTTGACTGATTCCTTTTTAAGCACTACATGTACCTTACCTAGCTGTTACTCCCTCACTCCCTATGATTACGCTGTCTCCGTCTCTCACAAGAATTTGTGTTTTTAAATAGACAAGGACAATTAAACTGTATGGATAAGATTAAAAATAAAAATATACTTCCTACGTTTCGAAATACTTGCTACATTTTGTTTTTGGGCACTATTCATCGTTTAAGCTTATTTTATATATTGCGGCTAATATGTAAGTAATAATATAGTCAAGTAGAATCTTGTTTGAATCATCTAATCGCATACTTTCATAATATAAACTTTTTATAATTTTTAAATGTGTATAATTCTACATATAAATGAAAAAAATAGTACATTAAATTGCGTAAAAAAATTAAATGTAGCAAGTATTATGGAACGGAGGAAGTAAGAAAAACAATGTAGATAAGAATAAAAAACATTCTAAAATATTGGCAAACCAGGAGTACCTTACCTAGTTGTTACTCGCTCACTCCCTATGATTATGCAACAATTATTTTTCACAAAGATTAAGATAGACGTAGATAATTAAATTGTATAGATAAGATTAAAAATAAGAAAAACTATGTAGATAAGATTAACAAATATTATAAAAAATATTACCTAAAATAAAAATATTGTAAAGTAGAAAAGACCGATCAAAATAAAAGTATTGGCAAACTAGAGGGACTACCATTTTACTTAACTTTCACTTCTTCCTCAATTTATAACCGTTTGCCATCATTGTATTTTGGTCATCTAACATGTGATATACTAGTATATCATGATTCAATTTTCAATGGATGCTTTCTTTTTCAATGATTTACCTAAGAAAGTTGTTGGCTTCCTAATAGTTAAATATTTTTTTCTTTTATCGTTGGTTTGCTTAAATTATATTTTGTAATTTGGTTTGATTTTTTGGATTATAATTTAGGCTCATAGAAGGGAATGATTAGATGGGATTTGATTTTCGGACCATGTTTGAAAAAGATGTTACTTACTCCAACTGAGACAAGACTAATATTTAAGTTTGGTTTTAAGTACTAAATTAAACCATGTTCACCCCCAATTGAATGAAGATTATAGAGTAATTAAGAGTATAAAGTATATTTCAAGTGCATTTTATAATGCCAAATTAATTCTATAATCATACCCTACATGGCCACATATATTGCACTAGATTGTTCGACTTTTCTCTATATCACTTAAGCTAGTTGTAAGAGACTGTATTTCAGTGAGACGATATCAAAATAAAGAGATAATATTCTAATTATTAATATTATCAACAAATCTTGTATGAGACAGTTTTCATCGTGAAATGAGTCAGTTCTCTACTCGATCCCTTTAAAATTGTAAGTGAACGCTTTTAAGGTTATGAGTGATCACTTTATCATGACTATAGAAGTGATCACTTTAAGATTTTAATTGGTCACTTAAAGATTCTAAGTGAGCATTTTAAAACTATAAGTGATCACTTTAGATTATAATTACGCACTTTAAGACTATAATTCTTCATTGGATCATCCTAATAAAGATGGTCTATCCGTGAGACTTTCCCATTTGAAGATTTATGTCATATTAAATGGGTTTTTTGAACCATGTATGAATTGTCTAACAATAAGATACACTAATTTATTATATAATTCTTCTTGCATGAGACCGTCTCACCAAGGTTGTCAGGGTCGAGGTTCTACGTAGGATCGAAATCAACTTGTGGGATCGAATCGTAGGATTGGATCGTAGAATCGGACGACCCTACAAATTTGCAGAATTAACAAGTTATATTATGTCTATGTTTATTATTTTGCCTTAATCTTCTTAAAACCCATACATTTTCATAAGATTTTTCTTTAATTTTAAAATACATACATATCTTACTTTTTTAATGCCGTTTTTATCTCTATTTTTAATGAAATGACAATATATATATATATATATAAAATATACACTACACATAATATATTTTAGAGTACATACACACAAGGATATAATAATAAACCATAGTAAGCAAAAAAGAACAAAGATACTTGCAAAAAAAAAAATTAATTAGTAGTTTTGACCGATCCTACCGATCCTACTAACAATCCTGCCCACGATCCTACACGATTCTGACCGATCCCACCACTGATTCCACCGATCATACGGATCCTATGCACGATCCTGACTGATTCCAACCCTATGCACGATTCTAGTCATTGGCACCGATCTGGGTCGTAGGATCGTACGATTCTACAATCCAGATCGCGATTTTAATAACCATGCGTCTCACCATGAGACGAGTTCATACAAAATGTCCATTATGCGAAAAATTTCTATTATTGTATTATTTAACCCAAAGAATACGGCCTAATGGTTCAAAAGATTTTATGAAGCCCATATAAATTATGAAGGGACCTAAGGAACCAATAGGTTCACCATCTATTGGTACATAACCATAACACGCTTCTGGGCCTAATCCTTTTAAAAGCGGCCAGGCGGCCTACCACATTTGGATAAGAAGGATATACCTAGTGGCCCGAATATCCACATGATCTTTTGCTTGAAAAGAACTATACGAGGTACTTTTGTAAGTGATTGACGTTCGGTAATACAAATATACAATTTTGAATACAGAGCTTAATCAAAAGGTCCATTTTAAAGTTTTTAATATCAGTTTCAATATTTAAGTCTTTTACTTTAAAATTGAAATGTAAATTTTAAGTCTTGCAATTGGTCTTTAAGTCTTTAAATTGGTCTTTTAAGTATTAGAATTGAGCTTTTAAGTATTGAAATTGTCAAATTTCATGACTTAAAATGGCAATTTCAAAACCTTAAAATTGATCTTTTAAGTTTTCAAGTTGGTCTCTTGAAATTGACATTTTAATTTGTGAAGTTGGTTTTAAAAAAAAATTAGGCCGGCTCAATAAGACGTGTTTCACAAGTGAGATGGTCTCACCCAAGATTTTGTGATTTAACACATGTAAAATGTGTGTGTCTTAATTTGTGAGTAAAAATTTGTGATACTCACAAATTTTTGAATGAGATGGTGTCATGGTAAGACTATTTTTATTGGGTTGGTCCATGTACCTTTAGTTTATTAAAGTGGCTACTTACTATTTTAAAGTGATCAATTAGAAAAATTGACTAATTATATGGGCGTGTCTCATGGGGAGACAGTCTCATACATTACGAGTTGTAAAGTAGTCAACAAGTCTTGTATGAGATCGTTTCACCATAAGACGGACCATATAATTAGTTTATTTCTCTCAACGACACTTTCAAACTATTTAAAGTTATAATTGGTCTTTTTAATATTACAGGTACTCTCGAGAGAGACCGTCTATAGTATAGACGTCTCTCAAGAGCCCAACCCATATCTCCCTTTTAACTTACAAAACCACCAATTATTTTTTTTTAATTAATAAATTGGATCGGCCCCAAATCTTGAGACGTCTATTGTATAGACGATCTCAAGTAAGAATTTGTGTTAATATTATAAGTGGTTATTATATATAAATAATCACTTTAAAACTGTAAATGTACACTGAGTTAGCCCAACATAAATGCTCTCACTATAAAACTGCCTTATTTGAGAATTTAGTTGTACTTTCTTTTTTAATATAATAATATAAGATTAATTGTACCTATTTATTTTTGTACATTATTAAAAATTTTTAAAGAAAGATTAATGAACATGTAAAATCATCATCGATTTTGCATGTAAACATAATGATTTTAAAATAAAATCATTGACTATATTTACAATGATTATCACCTAGATAGATACCCATACAATGCATGTATTTTATATCTTATTATATGTATGATAGATATTTTTACAATTCATATTTACTATGTATTATTCAATAATTTATCCAATATGTTACTACTATAAAATAATATTTGTATCATTAAATAAATAATGTACATTTATTCAAAATATTATGTAAAGCTTTTTATTAATTCTTTATCTTTTTCAAATTGACACATTTCATATTTAGTTTTAAAATTGTTATCCTTCCTAAAAATTTGATATTTACAATCATTATCAATTAATTTTAAAGCATTATTTAAGAAAAAAAATCAAATTAATATCCCATCTTGGAGTGGTGGGCATATATCTTATTCATAAGTGGAGTATTTTTAACCCGCGCCTTATTGGCTAAACCACGTTTTAGCCTTTTATTTATATTATTTATTTAAATCTAATTTAAACTTGATTTGTACCGTATACAAAGTATCGATCTAATTTTTGAAAAAAAATCTAATTTTAACTATTTGTTTTATATAAATTGCAAGTATATATGAAAGGTATATTTAATTTTTTTTTGGGATGATTTATTAAATTAAATTTTGAAATGAATTAGAGTAAAAAATCTAAGCCCGAACCTCACAATAAAAAGTTTAAATTAAGATAAAGGGTGACAAAAAAATAAATATAGAAAATATAAATAGTGGAAGATATTATTAAGTCGAGACAATATTCTATAATTATAATTTCATTAAGTGGTTTCTACTTTCCACACAAGTCAGATAATATTAATTATCATTTTTATTTTACTTATAATTACATCTTAATGGTTCGACTTAAATTCGATCATTAATATTATTGATACTACTTCAATACATCAAAATAATTACAATATATTAATATAGTGATTAGGGTTTGACTTTGGTCCTTAATCCTTGGTTTTGGTTTATATGTTGTGATGAAAAGATGTGAAAAAGGTGTAAAATTGATATAAGGTAAAATAGGTTTGAAAAGCAAATATGGGATTTGAGGCAATATATAAAGCTGAGTCGGCCTTTCCCCTGGCCAAGGGAAACCCGACTAGGGTATAGGGGCTGGACAATTGATGTTTTCTTTCTTTCGACCTTCTTTTCTTTAGGCTTTGTATGTAAGGAGCTGTTTGGTTTGTGAAATTTTCAAGTAAGAAATAAAAACAAATAACAAATACTATTTCCACTTGTTTGTTTGATATGGAAAGCAAAGGAATTGGTTATCATGGGGTGTTTGAATCTATTACATTGGTGGAAACAAAAATACTTCATCTCCCTTAATTGAAAAAAGGATGAGATCACTACACTCATCTAACTTGTTTGTTGACAAAGCTTGCAGAAGTAACTTGTTTCTATTACTTAGACTTAAACCAAACAATTTATTAATATAATGGAAACTATTTTCATTTTCCATATCTTATTTGTTACCGCTTCCTTTCCATGTCATGACAAATACCAAACAACTCCTACGTGTATTAGTCCCTATATGTTATGAATAGGGCTAAACACATAGAATAATTAGACTAATGCTTTCTTAACCTCTCTCTGTCTACAAATTAATCTCTTCTCTTCTTATTCTGTATTTCTCAATTGTAATCATCATCATCTTTGTATCTCCATTGGAGGATCTTTGAAGAAGCAATAACACATCTACACTAGGACCTTGGACGTAGCCCAATTAAGGGCGAATCACGTAAAATCTTGAGACTTAAACCTTTGTTCTTTTGGGGTTAACTTCTTTGGTTAACTTTTACACTATTTACGAACAAAGTTTGACGCTAAAGATTATTCATGAATATGAGCATATTATCTTTATGATGATGCTAATTTAAAATAAATTTTGAACACTTGATTTATATTTTTAGTATTATTTAATTTTATCAGTCCGTTAAATTCAAAAAATTTAAAATATTAATATTTCATATTTATAGTATACAAAATTAACTTTAAAATTAACTTTAACTTAATTCTTTCAAGCTCACTTAGTATAAAATTCATATCCGTCATGTATATGAGCATTTAATCTTTTTGATAATGCTAATTTAAAGTAAATTTTGAACACTTGATTTATTTTTTTTAGTATTATTTAATTTTATGAGTTCATGAAATTATAAATATCTAAAATATTAATATTTTTTATTTACATACAATATTAACTTTAAAATTAACTTTATATCATATTTGGGAACGATAATTTCATTTGAAAATTTGAAATTGACTTAAATTTATTGTTTTTAAAGTAGTTAAAGTTGAAAATTTGAAAATGACTACTCAAACCTTGTCATTCTTAAATTCTTCATTTATAATTTCATAATTAAAATTCATAATTTAAAACGAAATAATTATTCCCAAATACTACACTAACTTAATTCTTTCGAGATCACTTAATATAAAATCCAAATCCGACCCTAAATAAGGCAATACTTAATAGATTTTTTTTCTATTTATCAGCTTACATTAATTATGTGACACAAGATTTCATTAGGGTAGGAGTTTTCATATTCTTTTTCCAGTCTTGCTGTGCTTCAAGCTCCAAATATCAGAGCCTGTGAGGCTGTGACTCTGAGCAAATCCAGCAGTTTCAACTGAGCAAGAGCCGAGAAGAACACTCTTTTAATTCATCAAAACAGGTTGTTAACTTGTAACTTTATTAATTAGATCTTCAATTTCTGCTATTCCTAACAATATCTATTCATATATTGCTACTAAATTTTAATTTGATTCTTCATTATACTTGAATTGATTTCTCTTTACTGTTAGTTGTGAAGTTTTCATCTTTATTATTCAATCTCTTCTGGGTTTTTTGTATGATTTTTGTTTCTGGGGTTTATGGGTATATTGTGTTAAGTGTATGTTTTGGGAATGATGTGAAATGGTACAATTAATTAGATGGGTGTTGCTATATTTGGATAAAGCTGTAGACTATGATTTTGTAAAAGGGTTAATTTCATTTTTGCTTAGAAATGAGTATTTTTAAAGATCTGATCTTGGCTTGTTCCTACACTTTTAGGCATTTTCTAGATGGATAGGTTTTTAGAATGCTTTTCTGGGAGGCATAGGTTGTGACTAATTAGGAAGTATTAGGTTGTGATTAATGAGGAAATATTAGTTTGAAGGTCTTGGACAGTTATACATGATTCATTAGTCTTCTCGCAAATCGAAAAATGAATTATGGTTGGCTTTGGACAACTTTCAGCATTCGCAAATTCAAAACACAGATTAGTTGGCGATTATGTTAGACTGTTCCCGGATATGCTAGTTGTCTCTTGAGTCTTGACCTTGATCTACTTCCGATTATAAAACTATTTTACTAGCTAGCTAACATGAACTAATACCATATATTCATTAATTTTAATTATAACTTATGACTACATAACCAACTCTCCGTATTGTGACATTTGATGACGCACAATTTCTTCATGATAGATGAAAGGAGCTTGGACAAATAGGAGCAACATATATAGGGATATAGGAGGGGAGAGAGAGAGTTCAATGTGCTTGTGCTTTCCTTGATGTGTCTTGGTAAAGGAGATTTTCGGTCACACTTAGAAGATCTTCTTTGCCTATGCAAGAATCAGGAAGAGAATTGGGCGAAGCTTGTGTAGCACCACAGTGTGGATTGCTCTCATGGTCCGCTTCAGTTTGGGCTTTGCTTATCCTGTGTTTATCTACTGATACTACATGGCAGTTTTTTTATTTGAAAATTACCTTTTATGAGTGATGTATTATAGGTACTTAATAAGCATTTATGTTGTCCGCAGCAAAGCTGCTGCGAAATCGATTCATTACGGATGGCTGGTAGTGGTCGTGCCTCCCGCACAATTTATGTTGGAAATCTTCCGCTGGATGTAAAGGAATATGAGCTTGAAGATCTGTTTTACAAGGTTGTGTAAGTTTTGGCAAGTTGGTTACTATCTTCGTAGCTATTTGTGCTCGTTACTTGAAAAAACATTACACTTGAAGACCAAATCATTTTTGTTTTTTTCTTTTCTTTTTGGAAAAAATTTGTGGGAGACGGATGCAAGAGTAATATACTGAGATACAAATAGCATTGAAAGTCACTGGAAACAAAGTGTGAACTTGGTTGATGAAAAAAAAAAAATCTTTTATTGTCATGGCTATGTATTTTTTTTGTGTATTTTCTAAGTTTCCATTGTAATGATTTCAACATTTTACTACGCTTTATTGTACGGATCGTATTTCTGTCATCATAAGTTTATCCTAATAAGAGCAAGGTTGCGTACATCCAACCCCTTAAACCCTCAAAGGAGCCATTTTAATGGCATAGGGGTAATAAAATCTTGTTGTACAAGTTTCACCGAGTATTTTAAGACGGGTGATGCTTTCTTGTAATTTGAAATTCAGAGACATGATGCACCTGATGTTGCAATGACGTGTAGCATATCTCAGTCAAATTTAATGCATTATTTTGATCACTAAATATTAAGCTTCCATGCTGGGATGTACTATTGATATCTATGATTGACAATTATAAGAAGTGGCTTCTATTCACCACAGTCAGAGTCATAGTCATCAATCCATTTTCCCGCAGAAATCAGGGTCCTGGGGGGAGGAGGGTAACGGATATATCATACCTATACCCCCTCCAAGGAAAGGACAAGGAGATAAGCGCTCACTCAGTTTATCCCCCACGAGTATAATTTCTTTATACCTAACATGAGACACTGACAGATTATTTTTAGCTTCTTTTATCGGTATTTATGTGTTAGTTCTTTTGGTTTCTACAGTGGCTGCGTCTTTTATCTTATTTCCTATGCTCTTCATTGTGCTTTTGGATAAAGAAGAAAGTTAACATGTCATTAACAATGGAAAGTTTAAAAACAAAACTGCAAAGTGGAAAAACTTCTATTTTGTTGGTTTTTACTATCTTTTTATTGTCTGCATCATCTGTTCTAATCATAGAATGATTATAAATACTTAGAAAAACTCTTTCCGCTTGCTGCAGTATGGCCGTATCGTAGATATTGAATTGAAGCTTCCTCCACGCCCTCCAGGCTATTCTTTTGTCGAGGTATACCCTTCATCTTAAAATGCATATTAGCTCTATATTCGAGGTCAGTCATTGAGGTGGTTTGAGGACCAGGCTCTGACGAAGGACTTGTACTACAACCTTTGGGCAGCTTGTCGATGTTTTGATGCCAGATTTACACCGAAATTATCCGTAAAACATTCTTACGTTGCCCCTTTTAACTTTGTATTTCTTTTTCTTTTTTGGTAGTTTGAGGATCCTAGGGATGCTCAAGATGCAATAAGGGGTCGTGATGGCTATAACTTTGATGGTTGTCTTCTGAGGGTATATGCCACTAATTACAAAAACATGTTTTACTTGCTGCTCAGTTTTCAGTTTATTAAGTAGCTTGTTATTCAGGTTGAGCTGGCTCATGGTGGTCGGGGTAGGTCCCCTATGGGCCCACGTGGTGGCAGAGGTGGCAATAGTGGAGGTGGGCAGTATGGTGTTTCCCGTCATTCTGAGTTTCGAGGTACATACAATATTAAATGGACTTTGTCATCATTCTGCTTTCTATACTTGTTCTGGGGTTTAACAACAGCTATGTGAGTAAAAGACTTGGAACTTTTTTCTGTGTAATTTAGATTTCAGCAGCAATTGGCAATTGTTTAGGGGAAATTCTAGTGCATCGTGCGTAGACTAGTTCAGAGATGCTAAGAAGGAGTAGGAAGTAGGATGCAGAAAAGACTTAAGAGTCAATTCCTTTGAGGAAAAACATATAATCTTCAATGATCACATTTCACAAGACCCTTTTTTGTACTTTTCCGTCCCATCGTTTGTTAAGGACCAATACAAATATACAACAAAGACGAATAACACCAGTACAAGGGATTACACAAGACAAATGGTAATCACAAACAACAATAGAAAAACAATTGCATAAATATCAAGTGACAGTGAAAAAACTGTAGATAAATTCATTTTGAACGGACGGGATTCTAGAGAAATTCTGAAAGTACATGCAAGAGATCTCTCTCAGAGCTCCTGCTATTCAAACCCTCCTCCCAATACAAAGAAAATACAAGATGCTTCTGGAATATTTGTCAAGGAACCAACTCAACCAAAGGCTTACGCCGATGGTTGATGCCCCATGATATGATATATATTCTAACACGCCCTCTCTTACGAGAACCCTTTGGGCTTGAAATGTGGATACAGCACAGGTCCTCCTCATACCTGACGCTAACTATTCTACTCTAAATGAGGGGTGGTTAAGATTCGAACACTTGACCTCTTGTCTCACTGGCTTCTGATACCATATCAAGGAGCCAACTCAACCAAAAGCTTTAGCTGATGGTTGGGGCCTCATGATATGTTATATACTCTAACAATATTTATACGTTGGAGTATAAAAGATTGAAGTAAAATCATATTATCTTTTTACAAAACCCATTCCTCTAGATGTTTAGTTGTTCCCACTTTCTTATTGTCAGCATAATATTGATTTATATTTTGTTATGTAGTTGTTGTGCGTGGACTGCCCCCTTCGGCCTCGTGGCAAGATCTGAAGGTGTGGTAACTGACAATTCTATATATTTCAGTAATTTCAGTGCTCAACCATCACACATCCTAATTGTTACTTTATGTTATAGGATCATATGCGTAAGGCTGGAGATGTGTGCTTTGTGCAAGTTTTTCGTGATGGTGAAGGTATGAAACTATTTATGCTGATCTATTGTTGTGGCTTTGTCCGGGTGTACCAGAAAAGTTATCACCATATTCTCTTTAATGCAAGTTGTACTTATTTAGAGTCGATTCGTATTTTCAATGTTCTGTACCTTGAGGCATCATGTATAACGTCCTTTGTACTAAATCTATTTTATTCCTCATTTTTGTTGCATCTCTAAATGACTTTTCATTTGTCAGAAAATATGCAATATGCTGTAATAATCCTAAAATATGCAATATACTATTTCAGGTATGATGGGAATCGTTGACTACACTAATTATGAAGATATGCAATATGCTGTAAGTATCACAAGTATTCCAATCAGTGTAACATAATTTGCCAGTTAATTCGCTTTTTTAATTCACGATTCGCTCATAATAATCCTAAAATAGCCTAAAACCGATCATAATTCACTTTTTTTTTATTCGCGATTTGCAAGGAGATTATTGAATCATGTGACAGTGATTCCAATGCCTTATGATAAATATGTTCTGTTGAATGCTTAATTTTTAACGATGAGATTTATTTCTCACACAGATACGCAAACTGGACGACACTGAATTTCGAAATCCTTTCTCAAGATCCTACATGCGGGTATATCTCCTTGACTATAGTTTTCAATAGCTTGTTGTGCATAGCATTTTCATTTTGCTTCATTACGATCACCTCAAAAATAAACAACGTGCATGATATTCATGGTATGGGGGAGCATTAGAAAGCTTTTAATATCTTTTGTGCTTGGGTTTGGGCAAGTAGTTTAGAATTTTGTGCTTTGTTCTACACTACCATAGCACTACATCAATTGTCGTCCATCAATAGACTGAGACGAGCGTAAACTTTCGTGGACTTGTGTTACCTAGTACATACTTCATTTTGCACCTTGAAGTGAAAAGGAAAGCAATAGCAACAACATGCTTGGTCACATGTTACATTTTTTGAAATTAAGGGGGATCCATGTATCAAGAAGAGTCATCAACCAGTATCCCGCACAATTCAAGGTCGGGGGAGGAGGGTAGCAGACAGATCATATTGTTTTACTTTTATCGTCTTCACTGCAAAGGCTTGCAATTTCCTATCTAGCTAATCTGTGAGCTACTTGATTATATCTATGGTAACTAAAAGAAAAACTAATAGCCAAAAAAAGTTCAAAAAAGAAATCACATGTTACAATTTCGGAATCTGACATTCAATTGTATTTCAAAGTTAACTTCATGAGTGTCAATTCTCATTCTTACTTTCTGAAACATGTACTTGAAGATAAGAGCTTACGAGGGTAGTCCACCAAGAAACCGGAGTAGGAGTAGAAGTAGGAGCCCAATCCGAGATAGAAGCAGAAGTTTAGAAAGGAGCCCAAGGTATAATGACGCTATTTCTCCATGCTTACGGTGTTGTCCTTTATTTATTCGTTAGTTCATATGTTTTCTGCATGTTGGTTAGCGTTGTTTTCTTATCATGTTTGTTGCTTGGTGTCGACAAAGAATGACATGATTATATATGTAACCCAGACCAGCTCCAAGATCTAGGTCTGCATCCCTTGCAGAACCATCAAGGTACTTTTTAGTTTGATGAACTTTTTGCAGCATTATGCTTCATCTTTCTATGTCTTGGTCTGATCATCTTATGCATTTTGTTGCGAATAGTGAATAGACTAAGAGTCAATTAACAAATGAAGGAAATCGGGAGAACCACTGGAAACCATGATTAAAACCATTATATGAAACACATAGGGTGATAGGAATATAATCTACCCCGTATTTGAAAATCGATAAGATGTCGAAATCTTAATTAGACTAAGAGGTGGTGTACCTTTAGAGTCTAAATCCCAAGTAATTGGAAACCATAAAGTGTTTTTAAGATACAAAATCCAAAACGACATTCTGTTTGGATAGCAAATTAGGAGAGAAAAGAATAGAAGGGAAGGGGAAGAGAAACGAAGGGAAAGGAAGGGGAGGGGTAAGAGAGCGAGTGCATATTGTTTGTTTTGAAGGGAAGGGAAGGAAAAAGGAAGAAAAATGAGCGTTTTCTCTCCAAATTCCTCACCTCTCTTTCTGTTATCCAAACAACGAATCCTTCATTCTTTTAAATACCTCCCCTCCTTTCTCTACATTTCTCTCTATCCAAACACAGTGTAAATAAACATTGGCCAAGTCAATGTAATAGTTTCTATGTCACATTCCACTGTTGACAAAGAAACTGCTTTAGCATATAGATATGCTTTTGGCGTTTGGAGGTGTTAAAGTTCGAACTAGCCTGCCTGGGCCGATTGGGGTGGCCCAAGCCATCCTACATAGTACAAAACAAATCAAACCCACCCTAAAATGCCCAAAATTTGGCCATGTGCGTCTGATCAGCTCTATATATATGCTTAATGATGCATTGATGAACGTATTCCCCGTTTTTCTGAACTGAACTGTTGTATATTGCTTGAACGTTTGTTTTTCTTTTTCGACAGGAACTTTTAAACGGAGGAGTAACACCATCAGGAAATGTTGTTTCCCATCTCAGAAAGTAATATTTGCCTTATTGATGTATGTTGAATCATTTTTGTGGCAAATGGTACTCCATTTGGTATTTGAATGTCATGGTTACTTTGCTAACCATGCACATCCGACTGTAGGAAGGTTGTTTGTGTTTATCGACAACCTTGGCCTGCATTCGAAGCCTAGAACTTTGTAATACATTAATTGTCGAACCTCGATGCCATACACTACACATGAGGATACACTTGTGCATTGTGCATTGTGCCTTGTGAATTTGGATCGGTTTCATCCCTTTTCTTGGTTACCTGTTTTGGAACTTCATAGTGGATTTCGTTTGTTTGGCTGAAAGTTGTTAGACCATGAATTCGTCGCATAATCATTTTATGGGCTTACTCGTCTGAAAATTTGAGAAGATTAAGCAAATTAATATTAAAAATTCAAAACATAAGCAACTTTTAAACTTAATTTTCTAAATAAGCTCTTTTTGCCCAGAACACAGGTTCGTGGTTGTTCGCTGTTATTAATAGCGAACAAAGAAGTTGCTTATTTTGGGAATTAAATGCTTATTGTGCTTATTTTGGGAATTAAGTTTAGAAGTCGGTTATCTTTTAAATTTTTTATATTAATTTGCTTTTTTTTTTCCAATTTTCCTTACTTTGTGGACATGGGTAAAATGATAATTTCTCAATTTAACAACCCCAAGATTGACATGGAAGAAGAAGAATGGAAGACGAAGAGGACATGGGTAGAATGATAATTTCTCAATTTAACGGAAAATAAACGTTTTTTCCTTCATAATGTTACTAATGTTAATTGTTCAACAGTTGAGTGCTATTTTGGAAAAAAAAAAAATAAATTGCTACCACTCGCCTTTTGCAATAGTTGGTGTCTACCATATTGATAGAATATTCCTTTTAAAAAATGGCATTATAATGTGTAAAAATGACGTTAAATATCTTTTTCCATTTACGTGTCGGAAAATAGGTGAATAAGTATTTGTTTCAACCAAATTTCTAAAAGTGTTATCCCATAAGAATAATGGCGACGTTCGTTTTTTGAAAAATCATTGTCATGATGGGTAAAAATGACATTAAGTATCTTTTTCGGTTCACGTGTTGAGAAATAGGTGGATAAGTATTAGTTTCGATCGCATTTTCGAAAGAGTTATTCCGAAGGATACTTGGGACGTCCGTTTTTTGAAAAATCATCGTTATGATGGGTAAAAATAACGTTAATAATGACGTCAAATATCTTTTTTTGTTAATTTATGTGTTTTAATTTTTAATTATTTAAAAATATAAGGACCAATGAAATATTGTCACATACACAACTTAACCTCTTAAATTGATCAAACCCTCAAATTTATGTAGTTTTTTGCAAAAAGAAATACATAAAGTAGTTTTTTTCAAATAGACTTATATATTAGGTAGTTTCATATAAATTTTCCTTTTAAGAATGTCATACAATTAGAGGTGTTCAAAAAAGACCCGATGACTCAATAGACACCCAACTTTATAACCGATTTTGAACCGACCCGAAACACCTAACCCAAAATCAACCCGATGACCCGAATGAACACCTCTACATACAATGTATTGACATTTTGGGAATTTATCACACTTATTTTGACAATTAGCTTTTAAAAAATCTTTTTTTAAAATTTATATATTAAACAGGTTTATTTAATTTAAAATTCTTAAAATTCACATTTTTAGATATTAGAACATTTATTTATAAAATTTTAGACTTACTATATGGATCAGTCTCTTAGACAGTACCATTTATTGAGTTTGAACTCAAGTTAACAAAAATATTTCATATAGTATGAGATTTTCTTACCATGAGATGAGTCTATATAATTAAATTATTTTTCTAATTAATCAATTTAAAATTCTAAGTGATTACTTTATACCGTAAATGTACATGGATCAGCCCAACATAAAACGTGTCATTAAAAAATCGCAAATTCTCTAATCACTCGATCCAAATTCTCTAAATACACGGTCTCACAAAGAAACTATCTCGATTAAGCTATGTGATCACTTACAAGTTTAAAATGATAACTTTTTTTTATAGTGGTTGGGTGATTAGTTATAAAATCTTAAAATAATCAGTTAAAGAAATAAATTATATAGTAACTCTCCTGTGAGACGGCCTTAGCCGTGCAACTAGCCCAGACCCAATAACTTTTTAAAAAATATTTTGACATACTAATTTCAAGACTTAAAAGAACAATTTCAAAACTTAAAAATCCTAATTTCAATGTTTTTAATATCAACTTTAATGTTTGAGAAATCATATTATAAAGCTGAAATGAGAATTTAATGTCCTGCAATTGATCTTTTTAGTCTTAAAATTGGTTTTTTAAGTATTAAAATGGATCTTTTAAGTCTTAAAATTGTCAAATTGCATGTCTTGAAATGCCAATTTCAAATTCTTGAAATTGGTCTTTTAAGTCTCAAAATTGGTCTTTTAACTCTTGAAATTTACATTTTAATTTGTGAAATTGGTAAAATAAAAAAGTACAATTGGACCAGTCCAATAAGATGCGTATCACAAGTGAGGCGGTCTCACACAAGTTTTTGTGTAAATTATATGGATTCGTCTCATAACAAGACGTAATTGTTGTTTAAAATATGTGAAACAAAAAATAAGAATTGGGCCGAAAGAAAATTGGGCCTACTCGATCAAACCCACCCGTTAGAGACATAGAAGTAGAATCAATGAAAAACCCTGGATTTTTCCGTATAAAAGCCAACTATTAGCCATTTTCTTCAAAACCCTAATCTATCTCCTCATTCGAGTAGCCGTAAACTAGCAGGTAACCCTCTTTCCTTCGGTAAACCTCTCTTCCTTTCAACAATCCTTCGATTTCTTTCGATTAAATCTAATTAATAGTCTCCATAATTGATGTTTTCTGGTTATGTTTAATTGATTTGTTGATAAATATTTCTCTAAGTGGTGTTTTCTTGTTAATTTTACAGTGATTTGATTGTAATTTCATTCAAAAAACTCAACAATGTCGGTTGGAGAACTCGCCTGCACCTACGCTGCTTTGATCCTTCACGACGACGAAGTTGCCGTCACTGTAATCTTCTACTCTTTTTATCTTTCCCCGTCTTTTGATGATCGGAATTCAACGTTCTAATCTCATGTTTTTGTTGATGGTTGATTAAATTTATTGTTTTAATTGTGATACGGCTATGTTGTTTGTAATTTTTGCTGCTTAAGTCTAGTTTTTTCGTTTGGTTAAATTTTTTACCGTTTCTGATGTATTGAAAGTGTTTTTCAATTTGTTTACGTTTATTAATCTACTAGTATATAAAACCGTGCATCGCACGGAGATTTGTAGAATGAATTTCTTATTTGAAATGTTACTTTTAAATTATTGTGCAATTGCATATTTGAAAGGTAGAAGTAACTTTTAAAATTATGTTGTATTTATTTAGTATAAAAGGAAAGTATTGTGATCCTGTGCTATTTTATTATAAGAAATTAATTAATTGTTTTTTGACTGTTTTTATTTGTGATGTACAGTATTTTCTTATACCCTATTGAATTTGTCTGTAAATGCAGTAATAAAGTGCAGTGATAAAGGAAAAGAGTAATATTTTTTTACTAAAATATTTTTGGAAGGTTTATTATTTTTCCGTTTCATTATTTTAATGTGTGATGTTATAGTTATTGTATTAATGTAAAAAATTTTTTTAAAGCTATGTATTTTTTATAATTAATGTATAATGTATTTTTTGAAATAAATTCCCTTACTATTAAAGGACCAATAATCCTGTTGTATTTGGCAAATGGCTGTGAGATTGCCATTTGTCATTTTACAGCAAAATTATAGAATTGTATGATTTTGTGTTTCTGCTATCTGGAAATAGTCTAAATATACAATTTGCATTCAATTTGTTTGAGGAATTTGCATCTTTTGTAAGATATGCTTAGCAAGTTAATTTACCATTCATCTGCATATATTCAATTTGTTTCAATATGTGGCTGTTACGTGTTTCTATTCTAAATTAGGTAAATTGCAATTTGATTTTCAATTTTCCTTCAATTTGTTTTTGTTCGAGTATTTTTTATTGTCTAAAATGCTTTTGCGTGGTTTTTAAGAACCGTATTATGATAGTTTCATACTCCTTTATTGGTCAGCTTTAAAGTGATAATTGAACGGTAAATATTTCATTGACATCTGTAGTTGTGGTTAACAAAGATGTTGCGTCTCTTTTTTCACCTTGGAAGCATGAAATTTAGTAAATTAAATGTAGTACAGTTAAATCATGAACTACAAATTCTGTTTGAGTTTTATTGAAGATCTTGGAGTTTTATTGGACTCATTGGTTTGTTTGATGTTGTCTTCTGATTGGATTTGTTTGATGTTGTCTTCTGATTGGATTTGTTTGCTGTTATCTTTTGCCTTGTATTGTTGGCTCTGACACTTATTGTGTGATTGTAATTGGTATGGTGATTGTTAAGGAAAATGTTTTCCCGTGAGTTTAATTGAAATTTGAACATTGCTTTTGAATATATAACTTGCAGGCTGAGAAGATCGCTACTCTTGTCAAGGCTGCCAATGTTGAGATCGAATCTTACTGGCCTAGCTTGTTTGCTAAGCTATGCGAGAAAAAAAACATTGAGGACCTTATCCTCAACTGTGGTGCTGGTGGAGGAGCTGCACCCGTAGCTGCAGTTGCAGCTGGTGGTGGTGCTGCCCCTGCTGCGGAGGAAAAGAAGGAAGAAAAGAAGGTATACTTCGTTATTGTTATTTCATTTATTTGTGTTGGGATATTTGAAGGTTTCGAGTGCAATGAAGTCCGGACTGTTAATGTCGGTTTTGGATGCTTTGCTTTTACAGGAGGAAGCCAAGGAAGAAAGCGATGATGATATGGGGTTCAGCTTGTTCGATTAGATGGCAAGATTCATGTCTATTATCTATATCTTAGCTTATTAGTATGGTGACAGTAGCTATATGTTTCAAGAGAATTTTGTTGAAGTTGTTTTTTTGTATTTTCAGAGATGGATTACTTTAAAGTTTTGCCGTTGTTACCATCATGGAGTCTACTGTTATTTTTAATACAAAGAATTCTGGTGATTTTGGGCTCTATGAATTAATTCTAATTGTTCTATCATTGTGTTTTCTTTGTTTTTGTTTTACAACTTCCAATTCATATGCTGTGTCGCTTAAGTGCGTGATTCTGCAAAATTGTTGAGGGTCGTGCATTGATCTTGAATTCTTAATACAGTACTTGTTTCAAGTTTTCACTTCGATTTTAACCATTTCTACTTAAATTTTTTTTTAAAGTTGTGCAAGTTCTTGTATTGTTAAAGTGTTGTATTTCTTTAGGAAAAATTATTGTGAATAATAGAACACTCTTGATTTTCTACAATACTACTGGGTTTTTTATTAACTTCGGAAGATACCAACTTAGCAACTATTTTCCTAGTATAAATATTAATTGAATTTTCCTTTGGTCATATTACTTGATACTTTTAGAATTCCTCTCAAATTGTATTATTTATTGCCAATCAAAAGTTGATATAAGAAAATTAGAAAAAAATTGTAATATTCATGTGAAGCATTTTTAAAATTTTTTGGCTGTATTATGTGAATTGGGATCTCTTCATTTGTTACATCCCAAATTCCTAAATCCTAATACTGACGGCTAATAAGTTTAATTTGATAATTAAGTTATTTAAAGAGTTCATTCACAAAAATTCTAATTTAAATGGTTGACAATTCAACCCTCTGATTGTATTAAAATAAGTTAAAATTGTTTAATAAGTTCTTTAGTGAACATTCCAAACATGTGTTAGCAGGTGTTCTCTTCCGGCTGCTTGCTTTCAACAACTTCAAAACATTATAATACTTGTTCTCTTCAAGTTAATTTCTGTTTAGGGAAAATTATCATTAATAATACAACTTATGTTCAGATCCGTCAAAAATAAACCACTTATTGTTTATTTTTTAATATTGGGTACATTGCTCATAGCATTCCTTGCTAGTGTACATAAAAAAAAGGTTAAAAAATCTTTTTATTTTTTTAACTTTTTTGGACATTTTAGAAACGCCCCCTTCCATGCATTTTCTTTTATCTCCTTTCACCATTTTTATGTACTCCATCTGCCTTTAACATCTTTAAAATCATGACTTATTATTTTGCTTGAAGAAGTAATCAATGGATTTCCTGATTTTTTTTACTTAGTACATTTGTTTATAGCAACTGTCTGTCTATCATTTTGCTTTGCATTACTTCCATTCATTACAAGCCATTATACAATTTAAAGTAATCAAAAAATTTAAAATCCTCAACACAGCATACTTCCATTCATCTCCCAAAAGTGGAATCCAACTTATGTTAATGTTAGTACATTATTTAAATTACATAACAATAGCAAAAGATGAGACATTACATTATGATGATTCTAATAGCTGTTCAAATATACATTTGAAGGTAATTAAAATAAAAAACAATGAATGTAATTCAGATTACTTACCATTTTGCAGAGAATGAAAAGGTAACTCGCTAGCAGCAACAGCAGTGGAGTTTTATTGCCTTTTAAAATCTCATTTTAGTTAATGTGTCTTAAGAAAATGTCTTTAATTAAGGGAGTTAAAAACTGAGTTCATGATGGTGAAAGAGAGAGCATGAGTTATGTAGGTAGTTGCAGGTAAGCTAGGAGTGCTATGAGCAATGAACCCCATTAGGTGGCTTCAAGTGATCCCCAGGACAACAATACTTCATTTGCTTCATCGCATCACAAGAGGCTTAAATCTTCTGGACCAATACACACCATGTCACAATAATCACAAACAGCATACCCGTAGCACAAAGAGCATCAACAGCAACTTAGCTTTTCGGAGTATCAAACCTCAGCAGCAGTAGGCCTTTTGCTACAAGCCGCCAGCAGAAGCGCATGCCAAACAAAACAGTAGTTAGCACTAATGTCGGCTGTACACGCATTTAGCCATTCACCAACACATGCTAGATCAGAGACTCAATAGCAATGTAGTAGTAGCAGCACAAAAAGCATCAAAAAATATCAGTGGCAATATCCAGCCCATTACCATCAACATGTATCAGCACGGCATTAGTTACAAAAGCTTCAACAGGACAGTTCCCACAGCGATCACATCAAGTGGCATCAGCAGGCAGCCAACCTCATCAGTCAGCCAGCAGTAGCACAATGAATGGTTGCATTTTATCAATGACTTTTGCTAAGCCTCGAAACGCAGTAATAGCACCATGCTTCTCCAATACAATGGCAATATTGCCCAATTGATTCACAAAGAACTGAGGCAAACAAAACTAGTAGGACTATAGGACATAGTTATTCATCACACTCTACCAAGCCAGACCAGCAGATAGAGCGGCATGACAGGTTCATCTTCTTGTTGGTAGCAACAGAACCTAGGAGCCACCATCACAAAGTGCCTTGACACTGAGAAGTAGCGGTGGATTGGGTTTCAATGTTAACTTCAAACAATGGAAGGGGGAAACACTGAGGTTAGTCTATCATTGCAGCATCCCAAGCATTATCAGGACCGACTTCATAGAGCACTAGTAAGTAGGGGAGGGGAGAACCAACAGGTACTAGGGACTCGCTACCTTTGCAGCCATCACAGCAGCAAGCAATACATCCTCCACTCATTAGCAATGACCCCCATGAAGCTAGAAAACCTAACAAGGGTCAACAATAATAGCAAAAACCAGCAGCCGTACCCTCACAGCCCCATAGATTCATCGACAAACAAAATATATCCAGTATTAGGCGTTAAATCCGACAAACTAAATGTTGTTTTAATGCTTTAGTCAGCTTCACATGTTATGATCGTATTATAAGCTCTTAATTTCTTTGTCAAAATATGAATTATTTTTGTTAGGATCCTTGTTAACATCAACATGGTTCAAAAAAGAAATGGAATGTTTAAATTGACATTTAAAAGTGGCATTTTGCAACAAATAAATATTCAATTTAATTATATCAACTGCACCTGTTGTTGTCCAGTATAAAACTCTTTTAAGTTTTCAGATTCATCCAAACGAACTCAATTTGATCTCCGAAACAAGCTGAAATTGGCTCACAAGAACGATGAGCTAGCCACCTACGTCCTAACCCTATATAGAGCATTAACACGAGAAGATGTGAGCTTAAAGCAATTAAACCGGACACAAGAAATGGCTGTAAGCCTGCAATAATTTTTGCCAAATAATTGGAATATCAACACTAAATAAATTACAAGGAGCACAGTTCTAAAAGTCAGAGTGGTTGTAATCAAAACAACCCAAACGAGCTCAATTATGTACAACTATATGGCGTAATTCAGATGCTGCTACAAAGAGAATGAAAATCGAAACATAAGAAGTTCATTGAATAGGTAGATGCATTAAGTCCGAAAAATTTATTCTTCAATCAGCAAAATTTGCACTAGAAGATTCTGAACTTGATTCCGCAAAACAGACATGTTAATTTACACGAGTTTTTTCCTTGCCTGCAATATGTTTCATCTATGCATTAGAATTAGATGTCACTAGCCAAGCCAATAACCAAGTAATTGGAGTTAAATATCAAACTTACCAAAAATTTTTGATTTTAATGGAAACCGAGAACCTTTTACTTTGAGATCTCGGAGTTTCTTAGTTCTACTAGACTTTTCAGCATCCGTACCTCCATTACTTGCTCTAGATGAAAAATGAGTTCCTTTGTTTACTTTCTCATGATAAACAGCCGGAGGAGCTAGCCTCAGCTGTGGCATCGTATCATTTAAAATCAGCCTCTGGTTCTTTTCGAGATTATTCAAGATTTCAAACTGCAATATCAATTGTAAGACTACATTAGAAGATTAGTTGTTGGCTGTAAAGGAATGGATTTCAGGCATTACAAGGTTATGGGACTTTGTCCCACATTGGTTGTATGGGAAACTAATGTGGTATTTATAGAGCAAATGGGCTCTCTCACCTACTAGGCTAGTCTTTTGGGTGAATTCTCTCGTTTGTTTAATAACAAAGGCTTGCAAAGCAAAGGGATAAGTTGATGGGAGCACAACTGCACCAAAACGGAGTTACAAGGGAGCAAAACCGACAGTTACGGATTGTAGTATAATCAGATTCTAATAATTTTCTGATACAGATTGTGCAGAAACCTTTCAGATCAATTTCTTAAGCAATTCGTTTGACCTCAATGCCTCACCGTTCCCCGGGCCATACCCAAGGTCCCAAACACCTCCCCTAAAAAATAAAAATAGAAGAAAAAAGATTGATATTTTGTATCTAAAACCCCTAGGTTCATACACAATAAAATGCAATTACAGTGAGATTCATAATTGTCAACTGTCATTGGAGTTGAATAACTAGTTTCACAACATTTTTGGGAACTTCAAAATTAATGAATTTATATAGTGGAACCATAATAGAAGAATAATGCTTAACATAAGAGTCAAGAGATAAGACACGCACTCTTGAAATTTGAGGGCCTGTAGAATTATCGAACACATCAAGTTCATGCGAGTGAAGATTACTTGCCCCTTGTGCTCGGATTCCAGTAGATGGCAATGCACCGACTAACCCTTGCTCTACCATACCTTTCAATTTCTGGATCTTTTTCTTAGGCACACATATTGGACATCCACCAGAATATTGACTTGACGTTAAATTATCCTGAACTTCGCAATGAAGATGGGTTGCATGACCACAATTAAATACCCGAATGCCCGAGCTAGGTGAACTCTTAAAAGAACAGTTACAAATGCAACACTGAAGATTTCGAGGGGCATACCCCTTAGAGGCTCCTTTTTTGAGTAAGCTCGTGATATAGAATGTATCATCCTCTATCAAGCATTTGGCAGTATCCTAACAAAGTAAAAAGAAACATTTTAAATACTATGGATGAAGGCAAATTTTTGAATAAAGTCTAGTTAATTCCGTCATTGCACAAATCATTCCCTCATAATATTGAAGTATTCAAGATAAAGGATGTGCTCCAAAGGGCAAAAGCACATACCAGAATTCGCCTCTCAAAGCTGTATGTTCCTAGCATTCCCAAAATAGTCAGCTTGAAATCACCAAATTCTTGACTTCCATTATCTGCCAAAAATTTTGTCATGATAGACAGAAGGCGAACATATCCTATCATCCCCTCAACAATTTCCTTGACAAATTGTGAAAATAATCCCTTCAAAATTGGAGCATATTTCTGGGTATCATGAACCCTCCATGTGATGGCATTAACCTCTGTGTTATCCTTATAGCTTGAAGACTGAGTTAGTATGCCACTTTTATAGTTACCTTGAGACATAAGTACAGGTTTACAAAACCTGATAGGATTAAAAAAAAAAGTCATCACCATGCAGAAAATAGCATACAAAGTCCTACACATCATATTCTGTTAAAAATTCAGAAATGAAGATTACATATAAATTCACTTTTCCCCAAACTGACAAACCATATTTCAGCATCAATAAAATTCATTAATCATCAAACACAATAGTAATAGAAATCACCTCACAGAAAACACTACAGTTCTATCTTAAGGAAGCTAGGCTCATTGCTCTCTTTGGCTAGTGTAGCTCATATGCAAAGAGAGTAAGAGACCTTAATCACCTTACTAGGGGCTAGGCGGAATTCCCAGGTTTTACTAGCAACTAGGATAATGTTGCACCCAAAGTTAAAATTGAAGAGTACTTCCATCTAAATCAGAGTCGGAAACCCATCTGCTCAGATATTCTACATTTGATTCACTCATGTATTGGAAGGAACATCTAATAACTATTCAACATCCAGGTGTTATATTATAGCCAATGCAAACTTTGAAACTATGTCTCTCTTTTTACTAAAATATTGACGCAACATTGGAATATGACCAACTTAAAACAAAAAAATCCTATCCTACTCAGGGACATGTAAAGTTTCCTCTTACATGATTGTAAGATATTCACTACAATTTTATTTAAGCTTGCCACAGTACCTTTAGCCAAATCAACAGATTAGTCCACAAAATAAATTCTACAGAGCCACGTCATTAGGATGAGCATTGCAGAAACCAAAAAATTGCATAAATCAAAAGGCAAAATACAGTTCTTACGAGTCTAGTAAATGAAACCACAGTGATTCAGACTCCTCCGGATCCAGACGAGGAGAATTGCGTTGGCAAAGGCCTATACATGCGTGTAGTATTTTTGTAATATCCTGTACCTGTAAAGCAGCTAAAGAACTCACAAAATAATCTAATGGGATTAACAACATAAGGCACACTTGATCACAAAGATCCAAAATGTAACTACCTCTTTCAGCTTTGAAGCAGCAGCAACATATTTATGTGCAGGTTTGGCAACGCCTGAAGTCATACTTTCCAAAGCCGAATCAAGCATAATGAACTTATCATTGAGTCCAGAAAGGGTAAGCAGAAGAGCGCTTCCAACATCACCCACCCTTTCTAAAAGAAAGGCAGAAGCATCTACAACGCCATATTCTTGGCATAATTGCAAACATTGATCAACTCTATAATTTTCAAATGTGTCCAGGAACTTGAGAACTGAATCTGGTTCAAATTTACATAATAGCTGTAAAACCAAAATACAATCTCATTAAAAGCTATGCGACAATAATAAGACCTGGAAAGAAATAAATGCTGAAGACAACTTTAAAGATGAATGTACAAACTGTAGATGCAACAAAAGGAGACATGATAGCTGTAGGGTAGCAAGCAATACTTTGCATTTTATAGAGCATCGATTCATGCTAGAAATGAATACTTATTCTTGTTAGAACGAAAAGCCTAGAGTGTACGAGCAGAACAATAGCCATGCGACAGGTTACAGCAATTGCTAAACTACTAATTCATAAAAGCTGAAGGGCTACGAAAAGAAGAAAAGGTAACCTGACTGCTTTACTTGAAAAAGAGAGTGAATATGTCTTAACACATATGCAGTAAAACTCACCTCAAGATAAAGTTCCACAATGTCATCAGTCACTTCGATAGGTTTGTTACATATAAACTTTGGAAATTCCTGAACTCTTGCCAGGTAAGCATTCAAGCTATTTTCCCAATTACTCTGTCTGCCCCAAGAAACATCAATAACATTTTCCACCTTTACACAAGAAAAATCGAGGGTTCCTGAAAGATAAACTTCAAACAGAGTCTTCAAATAAAGGAAGAGACTTCTAGGATTTGATCGAAGTTTGGAAAGAACATGCTCCCTGTCATTGCTCAAGTGATAACTGACCAAGCAAAATGTGCATTCTCTGAAAAATTCCAAACCAAGAAACAATAAGAAAACAAACAATAGTAACATTTTCTTTTATTAGTTTGAGATAAAACAAATAACTTAGAGTCTAACAATCCTAGTGAGTAAACTACACCCAATTTGGTTGTTGGTAATGGAAAAGATTTGTATTGTTAATTTTCATGAAATGTACCATGTCATTCCATGGTAATGAAACTTTGATCATTAAAAAGTTTCTTTGCACAATCATCCATTACCACCTAATACCATATCTCCAATGGTAATGCGTTGGAATAAATATTGTGAAAAAAATGGGATAAATGAAGTAGAACAAACATGACTATAAATCTTGTCAAAAGATTATTCTATCAAAACCATTCTCGCAATCTAGTACCGATAACCAAACATAACGTAAGGGGTCTGTTTGACAAAAAACACTTTCCATGGTGAACAAAACTGATATTAGTTATTCTATGTTTGGTCTGACCGAAAACTCTAAAAAGAGGATACAGAATGGAAAACTCCTACTCTTCCATTCAAATTATTTTTTAACCAAACAATGGAAAGGGGGAGAAGAATTATCCTGAAAGTCAAATCAGACAACATTATGAGAAAAGCCATTCGTATAATACAACTACCATTTCCACAGTTTATTGTAAGAATAGTTTATATACGTGATTCAGCAAACCAACATTAGTTTTTTACCCCAATACCACCAAGTGACTCCCTCCTAGGCAAGGTTCAACAAGTTGAATATATGCAACCTTACCCCTGTAAATACAATGAGGTTGTTTCCTTTGCAAACATCATCAACACTTCACATTAATAAGAAGTGCACATTATCTATTAAGTCAATTTTATAGGAGTAGAATATAAATTATAATCAAAATCAGAGTGTCAAGAAACTATGTGCATTTCCTTTTTTATGTGCAGTTGCACACACCCCACCCTAGGTGGGAGCCACTTAGTGGCATTGAGGTAATGAAACTTAAAACCCAAAGAACTATAAATCATTAGCCTCATCAAGAATGGACGTTAATCCAAAAAAAAAGAGTAATATTTTCAATTCATGCATTTCGATATCCACCTGCTCAAAGTAACTAGCTCTGGAATCCGGGAAATGATTGCTGATCGGAAAGCAGTAGATTCAGTTTCACTTAGCTGCAGCAATACTCTGTCAATAAATGAAAATGCATGAACTGGTTCATCCACATCCTTCATATAGCTATCCAACGCAGCAAGATAATTGTGTCTAATGGTGTGGATCAAGCCACAAACCTGAAATAAGGAAAGAAACAGTTAATTATTTTATGTCAAGTCTGCATCAAGTTTAATTTTCCCTTAAAAATCACATAGCATGAACACAAAGCAAACAGGCACCTGGTGAAACTTTGCGTTATCACACAAATGCAAGACATAGGATTGATTCCACTCTGTTTGAGGAACTGCGTCCAACAGAGAAAGTACTTTTTTCTCCCTTATCTTCTTAGATTCATTTAGCTGCTCGCACTCATTTAATACAGAATGATTCTCTGAAGTAAGGTACTCTAATATTTGGCTCAACACGCTCTTAGATACATTAGCTCTTTTAGATGCAACATAACTTGCAACAAACTCAATGAGATGACCTATATCTTTCTTTGAAGGCCATACTACCTTGGCAGTATCATCACTGCCACAAGACCTGACAGTTTGAGAAATATCTATATCCAGAACAATTACGAGAGCGTCAACAGTTTTCTGAACTAGCATATTCTGGTCATCAGCGTTTAAGTCATTATCTTTTAGATTATCAACAGTTGTATCCCTGAAACCATCATCCTCCACAAAGGTTATCCTTAAAACATCTAATGTAGACTCTGTGTCCAACTCTAAAAGATAGTGCAAGTGTAGGTAAGCTCCGGTTGAAGTTAAGCTTGCACCTGTCTGTGACTTGGGACCACCAGAATCTTGCAGCAAAAATTGCAAAAGCTCCATCCTAACAGAAGGCAACCGCTCAAAAGGGAGTTTTCCGTGTCCTGAACAATAGAGATTCAAACATTTAATTAACAGCATCTTATTTTGTCATGGAACCAAAGTGAATAATCAACAAGCAGGGTGGAAAACCAAAGATAAGAAAAAAATAAGCATTCCAAGGTCAGTTATAACATAAACAGAAAACACCATAATTTTAAGGTGTTATGTTCATAGAAAATTATATTTCCATCAACTAAATTTTCTCATCTACTTCACTTCTCTGATTATAAAAGTTTGACACCTTGATTACAAGTCAGAAAATTCCGGATGCAATAATTGTAGGTAACAGACTGGGCTAACAAATCATGTGTCTAGAAAATAGGCCAAAACCGACTATCATTTGCTTTCTTCAATTCGAGATTACGAGAAGATTAACAAATCATGTGTCTCTAGAAAAGGAGAATAGTAAATGACAAATAAAAAACCCCAATATCAGAACCCTAATCCCAATCTTGATTTCAGCAGCCCCCTCCTTTCTCTCCTTCAACCCTTCTTTCTCCTTTAGCCTCTCACTTTCCTGTTCTTGATCCTTCATCCCCTCCCTTCTGCTAATTCAATCTTCATCCCATCTCCATCGTAACTGCATCATCATTCTGCTGCTTCAGCTTCAAACTTCAAGGGTTCAAATAATACTATGAGTTGATTCTTTCATTCATCACAGATTTTCAATTGAATTTGGGGATTCAAAGGCTCCATGTTTTCTGGTCATCGAGATGTATAGTATTGGAGAAATGATAGACGCACAGCTACTGCATTCGTTTTCCTAAGTGTGGGAATGAAAATAAGCATGAAATATAGGTTCACATTTTTTATTCCTTGTTCACAGACATCCACCCCCGTCCCAGAAGTTCAGGCTTCAGAAGAATCGGGCTGGTTGGCAGTCTGATTCCGAACTGCTCAATGGTTCATAATTAAGACCCAGAACAGAATGTCCGAACCAGTGTAGCATAATTCGCTAGCTAATTCGCTTTATGATTCGCTCAAGTTTGCCCAAGAATAACCCACACCAACCGTAATTCGATTTTTTCGATTCACAATTCGCGAGGAGATTAGTATGTGACATTGATTCAAACTGTATGTTACACCGGCCCAGGCCAATTTTGAACCGGTATTAAGGTTTTGGACCGGTTGACTTGATTCAAGGAATAACCATATTTTGGGGACCTCTAATTGTAAGTATGAAACATGAGAGTTCCTATAAACTTGAGGATACTTGCTATTATAGACAAATAGGCTTCTTCACCAAATCCCCAAAAGTATGCAAGAAGGGAAAACAAACTAAAAAACTCCAACCCATGTGACCCCTTTGCCCTACCTAAATATCTCAACCTTTACCAATTCTTGGATCTCTCAAATATGCAAATTCATGATAAAAGCCATTGCAGACTTGAGATATTATAAGCCATCATGAAATGGCGAAGAATAAAAAGCACACTGCCTTTTAAATATGCACTAGAAGAACTCAGGAGTCAAGGTTGAAGAGGTCCTTTTAATTCAGACTTCTATATTTCAACAACCAATACTTACCTTACTTGATCAGCAGAACAAAATTTTCATTAGTGACACCAACAATTACTACTCTTAAATACCTTGACCATTTCCAATCACCGACCATTAAGCTGGCAATTTAGGAGCAGCTTCCACACAAGCAAGGGTCCAGAAAGAATTTGTTGAGGGATTGAATGATTGTAGAGGACTGTCAATAGTGGTGAGACTTATACAGTTTGCTGTTTCATTTTACTTTGTAAATCATAAGGGCTTGGTGAGAAACCTATTCACCTCTTTTTATGACAATTTAGAAGTGTTTTTTAGATGTGAGTGTGAGACACACCCAAGTCTCAATGCCAAGAATTCAGAAATTTCAGTGAAAGGTTAAAAAAGAAAAGACCGAATGTTGAGAAAAAAAGATTCAAGATCAATAATATGCAAGTTTCGAGTATTGCGACTCTACTTCTTTATTCCATATACTTCTTATCTGAATAGAACTTACATTAGCCACCTATTTATATAGTTCTATTTTAAGGAGTCCTAATACAATATAATAAAAGGCTTAACAAATATTAATCCACCTAAGCCTCTTATGTCCAACTGGAACTAGCTAATTAGACATTCTTCATTTTACGTCTAAAATATGTCTTAAATGCTGGTTGCCCTTTATGCTCCTTATCCACGTACGGTACAGAGTGAATCATCTGACAAAGAAAGTAACTACTAGGATAGCTTTAGGTAAAACTTGGTGGCGACTAGTGTGTTACAGATTACTCTAAGATAAGAAATTGATGATCCATAGGATCATCATCATCATTTTTATATCCAGTGTATTCCGCTCATAGGAACTATGAGTAGGGTCTGGGGCAGGAAGGAAGACGACAAACCATACCCATAAAGAAGGAACCGGCCAAAGGATAGCCAATGCAATTGTTCTTTTTGTCTGGTATGTGGAATAAAGAACGACAAATAATTTGGACAAAACATGGACAATAACCATAATGACCACAGGAGGAATATTTGCAGCGAATATACCAAAATTATACCTGGAGGAAAAGAAAGGCCTGAAAAGCAGTACTTCAGATAAACCAGCATACGATACCTGAAATTTAAAAGTTAATGGGAATTAAAATACACAGGATTTGTACCATGTGATGAACTTATATATAAATTATCATTCATTCACCAAGTTACGTACCCAACCACAGCACAAGCGGCACCTCTTTCGTGATTTCTCAACACACTCAAAAGTTCCTCCAAAGGTGTCTTAAAATCATCTAAGCCTTTGTTGAAAAGATAAATCAAGGCACCATACAATCCATTCTCCCGACATAACCTAACAACCTGTTCTCAGATTTAATCAATGTTAGACAAGGTTTATTGCAGCACAAGATACCAAAATGTGTTGAATACTTGATTTTAATCTACAACCACGATATTGATATGACCTGATTAAAGTCCAAAGATGAAATATCCATGTGAAGAACACATTGCTCTACACGCTGCAACCATCCTTTGCTATTGTAGTGCTCCACCAATGCTTGCATAATCTAATGAAGGGAGCAAGGATCAATTACAACTTAATGTTTTTCTCATGGACAAAGACCAATTACTTTGCATTAGAAATACCTCAGGAGGAAGTGATCCAAGCATATCCTTTAATATATATGGCTCTAAAAGCTCCAAAAATGTATCTACAAAACAGAAAGTAGATGTCAAATGTAGAATAATAATTCATCCAAGCTTAAAACCCATCAGAAACAAGAACCAGAACTTCAAGTTACAGTTTTAGGGTAGATAATTGCATATCACTCCCACTCTAACTATGGCAGTACAGATATCAAGTACAAAATCAATATGTTGGTATTTTTAATTGCATCAGATCCATCATCCATCCCCATATCTGAATTTGACAGAAAATTACTGTGGCGCTTGATGCATATCACCAAGTGCATGAAGCAAACTGACACTGGTGTTAAGCAATTAGTTGCAGGAAACTCTTAGACTGTGACGCAAAAAGGCAGATGAACTGTTATGTGTTTTCAGACACCTTCAGTAACTTGGGTTTGAGCACTCTAGTCAACATTCAACATGGGTGCATATCCAAATGTAGACTTTGTTCTTTGATGAGAAAGTCTCATACTTTTGGCCTTGAAATACAAGTGCCCTGATGAAGCCCAAGTGTTTAGGATTTGATATGAGTACATCAAGTAAAATGAATAATCTGAGTCATACAGATTTCAGTGCTTCCTCCATATTGTTTAATTGCTACATTTTTCTTGTAAAGCTCTAACATAAACAGAAGATATGTGGCAACTGAAATAACACATATGATGTATTTTACTTTCAGCCCATCATTGTTTCAACCATTGAAGCACAAAACCTGAAAATTTGCCCCGTACCGAGATTATACAGTTCATACCTAATCTGTATGGAAATACGATTTGAATCACTAACAGTATCGTATCGGTTTATTCGGCAAGGTATGACCTTTTTACTACAACATATAGCCAACTCGAAACACCCCCCACCACACCAATCAATGTATTTGGACAACATTATTGACCTATCATAGCATTTATTCGATCAAATTTCGCTTTTTAAATGTTCAAAACACTAAATTAATATCGAGGAAAAGATGAAAGAGAATCGTTTAAGATGTTCGGGCATGTACTAAAATGGGATATTAGTGAACCCATAAAAAAGATGGATGGTTGGAACTCGGGGGACTTAAAAAGAGGGCAAAGAAAACAAAAGTGACTTGGAGGACAAGAGTGCAAAGGATATGAATGATTTAGACAAACAGATTGAGATGGTAAAAAATCGAAACAAATGGAGAATAAAGAATTCATGTTGACTACCATTGGAACTAATATTTTAGTTCATGTAGTCAACCCCAATTTTTTGGGATCAAGGCTTTGGCATTGTTGTTGTTATAAATTAATGTTTTTGTTTTTTGTTTTGTTTCTTGAATCGAATCACGTTTCAGGTAACATTAATTTCAACATTGTTATGTCATTGACATTTAGTGAGAGAGCAAAATTTACAAACAGTTGTTGAGAATGTGAGATGAATTATAAACAACCAAATGATCACAAGCATAAAACATAGTTTGAAATTGGCCAGACCCACAAACAATTGGCTAAGGATATGATAGCATGTGTATTAATCCTCCAATGCTTACACAATATGAACTCTGAACATTTTTCTTTTAATCTTTTTTTCATATGCTGCTTTGATGGGGAAATAAGTAGAATAAGCCAATATTAAGAAATATACATCACCAAATGGAAAAGAACCGACATCAAGATACGAAACTTCCCCAATAATGCGTGACTTGTATACAAAATCAACCAGCTATCCATAATTAACTTTTTACCTTTAATCCATTACTTGTAAACAAAGTTCTATAACTATCAGATATGACATACTACATTAGCAACATTCTGCTTCATCTACTGCGAAGACCTTTGAAAAATGCTTGTCGTATAAAATCATAACCCAGAGATATAATTGTTAATCAGGAATATATAGGTTAAAATTTGACCATTAATATTAATAGAAGTGAAACAGATGAGATCAAAGGTTGTGTAACAAAAAAGGTTGCAACAAGATACCGTGAAAAGTTAGAATGTGCCAGCAATTTGAAAGCATCACTTAAAGAACATGAAAATTCCGCAATTTATTTTGACATAAAAAATAATGCATCCAAAAGAGATTAATAGATCAACATACCTCTATGCTGAACTGATACGAATTTTGAATATATTTCATTAAAAAGAATATCAGTCCGTTTAATATGAACACAAAATTCAACTGCGACTCCACCAACCCGGGTGAATTGCTCCTTTATTTCAGAAGATGCTGAGTTGCTCTGAGTCACGGAACCATCCACTTCTTTTTCAATCTGGTTGAAACAAGCTACGGAAATATAGGAAAAAACCTCATCTACATATGAAAAGAGCAATTCCACCAGATAGGGCATAATAGCCTCTTGTATAGCATGCAAGTCTCTGGGAAGGTCAATAACACCATGGGCCTGACCGTCATACAATGTCATGGCCATGTTGAAAGCACCCATCCAGTCGCCTGCATTTCGCAACACCTCAATACGCTCCCGCCACAAAAGAAAACGACAAATAACAACATGCGTAGGAGCAAGTATGTAAACAGATGCTCCTCTGACAGATAGACTATTCTGATAAGATTTCTCAGGGTTGCCAAACACATTGGTAAAATAAGTGTGATAAAATATAAGATCATCTCCTCCGTTTCCATCAATCCCATAGCTGGTTTGGTGAATAAAAGTCCCATCTCTTGTAAACAAGCAAAGTTGGCCAGATAATGTAAGAATCACCAGCATCTGTGCAAGCACAATGTGATTTTTTTCAGTAACTCCCAACATCTTTCGCAAAAATAATAACTCCCAAAACCAAACAAAGAGCTATGATAAGCATGAGAGATACTAATATGTAATTTACATTCTGAATGAGAAGAGGCTTTTACCTGATCATCAAGCCACGCCAAACCTACAGCTGGACTTTCAAGTGTCCAGTTTCCACACACTTTAAGCATCCACTGGCCACTTTCTCTAGGTTCTGCCTTTCCAGACTCCTTAAGCTCAGATTTCACTAATTTAGTGACTTGAACTTTCCGGTCCCATGCTAATGCAAGCAATGAGATCCTTTCCAGTGCTTCACTTTTTGTACTTTCTGCAATAATGTATCCTGTTAACCACCTTTGACGTCATTGTAAAACAGAAATAGCTAATATACCTGAGGAGGGACCCCGTGATTGTGTTGTACATTTCCAAGCAGTATATGGCATTGAACCCTCCCGAACACCTTCTAGCTTAGGAAACTGTACATATACTTCCAAGGTAGGACTAAGCCTCACCTACAGCACAGTCATCACTTCAGCATCAAGCACAAGGTACAGAAAGAAATGTCAGCATGCCTGCATGCTTAATATACAGTAATTGTAATTTGTCCAGTAATCTGAAGACTTCATACCACCAGAGCAGTCTGATGGGTGACAAATATGACCACACCTTCTTCAGACAAGGAGGAACCTTCAGTAAATAGTTTCCAAGAAGTCGCTCCCCCAACCACAGCACCCATGACACTGCCTACACTGCTAGCGGAGCTTGTGGTGTTCCCAGAGAAGGAAAATTCATCAGGTAGTAGAGGTGAGGCACTCAGCACTGTGCTTGTTTTTTCACCATCAAGAAGACACTGTTTCAGCAACATCATGAATGTCACTAGTTTGTCAAATCAGGAAAATAAAATTATGTTCCTTTGTCCTCTAAAGCAAATTACAAAATTTTTATTTGAAAAAAATTGCAAGGCAGATATACAGTAAAAACAATTTTTGGGAAACAAGTGGTTACTTTTGTAGTTACAGAGAGTCCAAGCATTGCAGAGGAGAAATCATGTAATTGAACCAATCCTTTACTATCACCAGTAATTGCTTTAAATTGTCGAGTAACTTGAGGATCCTGCCCGAGAAATAATGTGTGAACAACGGGTGCCTTGTGCCCTCCAGTAATAACCTTCACCACTGTTCCCTTACGTACATTCCACAATACAATATGACCATCACCATAGCCTGCCAAGAGCAGGTCACCTTGCTGATTGAAACAAATAGACATAACCGGAGCTTGGGATCGATCTGCTTGCATACCAAGGAACATCGTCTAAAAACATGATTTAATATACATTAGAATTTTATCCAAAAGGATCCCCTAATTGAAAACAAACAGGTCATAAAGTTTGTTAACATTCCAAGAAGTATGCTCAGGCTACTGAATGAACCTTTGTATAGAATTCAACCTCCATTTACATGCATAATCATCATATTGCAAGGCATTTTTTAAAATAATAAATAAATAAAATCTTATTAAAAAAGAATCCACGACAATTGAATAAGGTAGTTCTGTTTTGGTGAATACAGGCACATTAAAAATCACAAAGAAGCATCAAAGCAAATTCCATGTAAGAGAAACATGTAAAGAAAAGGGAAACCGCAACTTTAAGACGTAAAACAAATGTATGCACCAGAAAAACGAAAAGGCAGCAACCTTTGAAAGATCTATGTTATCTGGATGCTGAGCAGAATATTTACTAGGCACAACAACAACAACGCCCTTTGACATACCCAAAGCAATATAATTGAGATGCACCGCAATAGCCTGTGGGTTACCATAATCACGAACAAACGCCTGCGACTTGATAGTTCGACTTATAGAATTATCAGCATTAACATCAAAATACCCCAGCACAGTTGAACTTCTACGCGCACCTTCAAGCCTCATAGGCTGTGCAGCTGCCCCCTCCTCCCAATCCTGACCAGTTGAAGCTTGCTTTATCTCAATGTCCTCGGCTAATTCTAGTGCTCTCTTTGGAGGGAGCAACTTTTCCTCCTCCACCATTATACTATCAATCTGAGTCTCTAATTCCGCGATTGTATCCTCAACAAGATCATTAACATCATCACCAATTGAACATACCCCATCCCTATCTGTCCGCAATTCATGACTATCTAAAACAACTGCACTAGTCTCAGCTTCTTGTAATTCTCGTGTGGAATCTTGCTCCACCTCTTTCTCATTATCATACTCTAAAGATTCTTCACCTGTCCTTGCCTCCCCCACCTTATGCTCATCTTCAGCAAAATCCTCATCCTCAATTTTCTCCCCATCTCCAAAATCCAAAACTCCAATGCTTTTGGATGCAGAAATCGTCTCCTCTTTTTCAACACTTGAATTCGACATTACATTTGCAAACTCGTCATTCTCTAACTCACTGCCTACCTTTTCATCAATACTTACACAAAAATCAATCACATTTTTCTCTCTCTCCTCAATGACCTCTTTTACTAACTCATTTACACTAAGATTACTATCACAACCATCAGATTTCACATCTTCCTTAAATAACCCTGACAATTCATCTAAATCCGAAACTCTTCCTTCCAAATTCACACTCAGCGTCCTCCTCCGAACACTTCTCGACGCAGCAGCTGCTGCCGCAAGCGCCGCGCCAGGTTTTCGACTCAAACCGCCGATGAAAATCGACGAATTTCGCGAGTTTTGCGACGAAATAGGCAGCTTCCGAGAAAAATCCTCGGATTTTATTCGTTGAATTAAATTAGACTTAAATTGAGTAGAATTAAACTGTTTATCACTCGAAATTAGGGTTCTAGTATGAGATAAAGTAGAAGATACCGAACTAACAGGATTTTCGGAATCGGAAGATGATTCGTTAAGGATATCATCAACAGTACGAAGAAGAATGTCGGAACCACGATGAATTTGTTCCTCTTCTTCATCTGAGGAAGATGATGACGCAGCGTTATGTCGCCGGAGAAAGGAATCCAGATCGAGCTCCTGATTTTCCGGTGTCGAAGACATTGAGGTTGAGTGATTTTCCGCCATGGTTGAAAAATTGGAGGATTTTTGGATTGATGAATTTCATACGAAGAGAAAAAATGGTGAATTTGAAGAAAGTGAGATTGAATTTGATGGAATTACACTGATGAAGTTGAGAAATTGTGATCAAGGTTTGAATTTGATAAACTTTGTTTACCAGTCTCACTACAGTAGTTATCGATCCTTGTAGTTGTAGGTTATCGTTCCTTCTACCTTCTACATTAAAACTTGTAAATTAATTTCACATCATCACATCACATACATTAAAATTCCGCATGTTTTTTTTTTATAAATGAGCTGACAAAAATAAGAATTTAAATTAATTTTAAATTAAATAAAGTAATTATTTAAAAGTTAATTATTAAAAGTGTTTTTTACATTAATTTTTAAACTCAAATAAGAATCTAAAACGATTAATGAATACACAAACTCAAATAAGAATCTAAAAAGATTAATGAATACACAAATTCTTGTGAGAGACCATCTTTAATTGGGCTGGCCTATTAGGAAAAATGTAGAATAAATGCAGGCAATAAGCTTTATAAACGGATTGGGCCTGAGAGACGTCTCTCAGGAGACTGGCTGTAATGAATATTATATACTTTTTTAAAAAAAATGAATATCTTTTTGTATGATTAAATGAAAAAATTTATGTATGTTGTAGACTGTAGTTCTAGACATAGTGAGTGTTAGCTTGAATAAGGGGAGTGTTAGTGATATGATTCATGTGGTTGTAGTGATTTTTGGAGAATTAATTATTATATTTTTTGTTAGTGGCTACGTAGAAGTTGGTTAAATTAAAGTAACTATTGGAAGTTATAGGAAGTTAATATGCAATTTATCTATAACTAGTGTAGAATCTCGTGCAATGCACGATTTTTTTTAACATTGACATATAAACATATGATATCAAAAAAAGCAAGAAATATTATGCAGTGGAAACACTCAATTTTAAAATTTATATGTATAAATTAACTTTGTAATTTTGAAAATTTTCTACAATATATTAAGCAGTATATTATATTCTTTAATTTATTCAAATTAACTATAAATAAATGTTAGTCAAAAGATACTTTAATAGTAGATATATTGTTCAAGATCAATTGTCATATCATTAGTCAAGTCAATAAGGAAATTATGGCAAATTCTCTTAAAAATTGACACTTGGAATTTTCCAAGCTTTTTATTATAATGTATGATTGCATATTTATTTTGCTAATATCTGATTTTTTACGTTGGATTTCGCATCTATTGGAAGTTATTGGAAGTTAATATGCAATTTATCTATAATTTTTACAATTTACTTGTTGTAATATGATTGTTTTGTGTTCATTCTATACAATATTGTCAAAATAAAAATTGCGTTTAATTTTTAAGTCAATTAAGTAACTTTTATACTTCCTTCGTTTCATAATACTGGCTACATTTTCCATTTTGGGAAATTTCATATTACTTGCTACATTTCCTTTTTAGTAAAAAATCAATCATTTAAAGTTATATCTACTCCTATTTTTATCCTACTATCTAATTACTCCTATTTTCTTTTTCATTTTTCATTTTTCAACAAATAATATTAAAAAATTCCAAAAAAGCAACTTTCCACCTACTACTCATCATTGCACAGTAACTCCTTAATATTTGTGCCCATGCAATAGCAAGTAAATCAGAACGGAGAAAGTATGGTTTAAGTGAGAGGTTTCGCACCAAACATTATTATGGTGTTGTCATGCTTCTTTATTGTTTAGATTTAGTGTGATAATTGAGCTAGAAAGATTTTTGTTGACATTTGCAATTGTGGCTCAGCTATGATATTGGTTCCCTACTTTCACCTTTAAAACAACAAATGCTAAATGCATTAACTTCGAATTTAGGCCGTATTGAAATAAAAATTATGAAGATTATGGAGTTTTATTAGATGCTTGGGATTTGTTTGATGTTCTCTCCTGATGAGCTTTGTATGTTGTTATTTTCTGCTTGGAATTGTTGCTTATTGTGATTGTAATTGGTTTGTTTGTTAAAGGAAAATGGCTTCCTATAATTATTGTTGAATGTTAACATTTGCTTTCAAAAATTAAACTTGGAGGCTAAGAAAATTGCGACTCTAGTTTAAGCTGCAAATGTTGAAATAGAATCAAATTGGCCTAGTTTTTTGAGAAGAAAATAATAGGATCTGATCTTGAAGTCTTGAACTGCGGTGCTGATAGAGGTGCCGCACCTGTATCTACAGTTGCAGCTAGTGGTGGTGCTATCCCTGCCGCCAAGGTAGAAAAGGAAGAAAAAAAGATGCAGTTTATCAACATTTTATTTTTTGTATGGGTTGGGATTTTTGATGATGTTGATCACTTGATCTTTAAGAAATTTGGTATGTTGACATTGTATTCGAAGCTTTGCTTTTTCAAAAGAGCCCAAGGAAACGAGTGATGATGATGGGATTCAACTTGTTCGACTAGATGATGAGAATCATGTCTTTCTTCATTCTTTTACAAGTACAATAACAGTAGAAAAAATGAGATTTGGGCTTATCACTTTTGCCATTGTTTACTTATCATGTAATATTTTACTTTGTAATAGAGTTGTTCATGGGCGGGCTTGGGCGGATAGTGGACCTGGTAGCATCTAAAAGTTCTACCCGCAGGCTTAAATATTCAAAACCTCGCCCGCATTTGCGGGCATATTTTTTGTCGCTACCCACGCATTTTTAAAGCGGGCGGGACCCGCGAGTAGGCGGGTATTTTTTATATAAAACTTAAAAATATAAATGATATTATAAATTTAAGTTATAGTAACAATTGAAATATAATACATTATCTAAAATATCTCAAAATACTCAAATTACATGAATATTGTATATAGATGGTGGAATCGGTTACTTGTTTGAACTTTGATAGTCGACTACTTGAGCGCTTTGAGGGTTAAATATTGAATATAAATGGTAGAATTAGAAACTTTAAAGTCTAAAAAAGCAAACCTTAAGGCTAGTACTACACTAATAAACTAAAGTTGGGTATGGAAACTAATTATTAATGTCGGGTATAGGTCATTTAGTAGTATTAATTTAATAATTAATAGAATTTAATAGAATTTGGTAGCAAAAAAAAAAATATAATTAATAAAATTTAATATTTAATAAATAATATATTAAATTAAGTGGGCGGACGGGTATACCCGCGGGTATTTTTTTGGTGTCTCTACCCGGCCAAACTTTAAATTATTTTGAAAAATATTGTCCACACCCACCCGTTTTTCGAGCCGGATGGGTCGAGCTTGGCGGTAGCCCGCCTATGAACAACTCTACTTTGTAATACCAAGAATTCATGTGATTTCGTGCTCTCTGAGCTACAATCCAAATGGTTCCATAATTGTATTTATTTTATTTTTAGTGTTTCAGTTCATATCTTGTTTTCAGTGGGGATTTGCATATACCATATAGTAATGAGGTACTAATTATCTATTATCTGATTTACAAAACTAGATAATTTAAATCAATCAAGTCTCTGAATTTCAAACTTGATATTTAGGATTGGATCCGAATTACAATTATAAGATACCGAATCCATTCAAAACAGCTTCATCCCCGTATTTCTCAAACCCTAATAAATGAAGTCTACTCTGGGATGATCTTGTGAAATTTCGACAAATATTTCAGTAATTACCCTGTTCAAAAAAACAACGAGTTATAACATCATAATGATATAAATTTCCTTTTTATAAATATGGTTTGAGCAGGAAAAAAAATGAGAAGCTACTAGGTATCCAAGAAGTATAGTATATGATAATAAGATAAAAGAAAAGAGTGGTAGAATAAAAATGGATGACTTCACATTAACAAAAAGGTTAGAGCAACAAATTAGAAGGCAATATGATGAGGTCCGTTGCAATTTGCAAGTAGTTAAGGAAAAGGACACTTCAAGGTAGTTCATGGCAATTTCAAGTTAATTGAGAGACTAGTATAAACCACCAAACCAATCATGTCCAAAACACCAATACATACCCTTCCCAAGCTCCCACTATTACTTCCTTCGTCCATTTGCACCGAGTTGCTAGTAAAAGTTTTGTTATCTTTTTAATCTCATCTATTCGTCTTTACACAAATTACACAAATTTTTTGTTTTATTCTTCTACTAGTACCTATTGATATGTACACCTCAGAAAGGTATTAATCACATGGGACGAGGTGGAAGGGAGTGGCTGTTATATACTCCATAATAACACAGTTGTAAGCCTGAATATTGCAAGTCCTCAACAAGCTATGTAGCTAAAAATTATAAACTTACAATCACTCTTTCTTTTTGTTGAGTTAGTGGGAAACAGAACTACATAACAACAATAGGCAATTAGGAATAGTTAATTTCTCAACTCCTTATAACCATGTAAATAATGATACTAGTAAGTCGGCCTTAGTTCTTAAATGCTTAAAGAAAAAAAAAATAACGACTTAGAGAGATACTGAAAGTGATTTCTCATCTCCATCCACACATATTAGGCACCATTCACATATATTAGGCTCCATTTGAACTCTCTAATGATAGACACCGACAATTCTCAAGCATAGCCCATGCAGGATTTGAACCCACAACCTTTGTGCAATTACACAATGCTCTTCCATTTGAGCTAATAGGCTCCATAATTAATGTACCATAGCTCAATTGAGTACTCCCTCTTATCCTCCTATTCTAATCAAAGTACAATTAAATCATATACCAATTTTAAGAAATAGGAAGGGAAGACCACATGAGACCACAATGGAAGGAGAGAGTAAGCAAAAAATTTAGAAAATGCGACATTTAGAAAAGGAAGTAGTATTACATAAGAGCTAAAAATCTTCAATATTCCAAATCATAGCTGAATGCCTCAAAACTAGTCTAACCATTTACACTACAACATCATTCTATCACCCCAAGACACAAGTGGTTCCCACCCAGGATAGACTTTAAGAGATCGAATGTACGCAATATTAACCTTGTTAATAATAACAAAAAGATTGATTTCCATTGACCCTTAGTAACAAACATCAACTACACCTTCACATAATTAAAAAATGCACATAATTTAGATTTATATTGTGTTCCCTATACCAAGAGTCATTATCAAAAACATCCATTTTAGATGTTACAATGATAAGATTCCAAATATAAGATACCTCAAACTCTGCCTATATAAAAGCCAATGTAGAAATAACCAATTAAAATTAAGATAATAGGATGGGAGCAAGACTAGAACATCAATACAACTCCTGCTCAAACATGATCTATGGCCAGCTGGTGAGTCTAGGACATGAATTTGTAGCCATCTTAAGAAAAAAGAACTCCCAAGTTTAACCAATAATATGCATCTTTGTTCCTATGTCACAACTCACAAATGACAAATCAACCACTGATAAAGTTCTATTACCCGGACTCAGCCTCGAAAACTCTACTGATTCAGACTCGGCTAAATTATGACTAAAAATAAAAACTTTTTTTGGTTAAAAATAAAATGACCAGGTGTACATCTCCGAGAGTTGAAAATACAGCACAAGTATGCAAGGTTGGTAAAATGAAAATTCAGGGCAACAAGTGATAAACAACAAATAAGCACCACTAAACTGCAACAATTAATTACTAATTAATTGATGCAAATAGCAATACAATATCAGACTTGAATATCCACTTCGATACAACAATCACAAAGCATACAAGATTTTCTTGCAAACAATGTTTAGTATCCTATGAGGTTTGCCATCAGTTTTTATTACTTGATGGATTTACCTCCAATGTTTCCACCTCCTCCTGCCTGTGCTGCCTTCTTGGCTGCCTTCTCTTGAAGCGCTTTCGCATCCCTGCCAAAATCATCACACATTATCCAACACTAATCAAATATTAAATACTACACAAAATTGCATAATCGTATTTGTTTCATTACATAGAAATACAATGAGCAAAAACAAGTCATACAATTGATAGAATTTAGATGGGCCTGGGCAATCTCAAACAAGAACTGGACTATAGGCAATAATGGGCACTTCAACAAAAATATGGATGTATAAACTATTGTTGATGGATTCAATAGCATTTTATAGTACTTATCACTGAAACTGAATGTAATTTAAGATTATAGAGTTAACCTAGTAACAAAAAACAAATCATAACAATTCTCTAACATTTTAATTTATTTGATTGATTACTTGTTATCAAAGATCAAATAAATATGTTCGCACTGCCCAAGTCCATTTGAATTGATGAACTCGACTAACATCGAAAAACAAGTGAAGAATTTTCACCTTTCGCGGCGCTGTTCAGGTGTCAATCCGTCATCTTTAGTTTTGCCGCTCTTTTTGCTGTTCCGAGCTGCAGCTCTTTGACGATCGGTTTCCCTCTGATTGCCGCGTAGATTTCAGTTAAGGAATCACAATCGCAAAACATAAAATCATAAAAGGAAAGCTAATCAATAAGCTATCCGATTATTATCACAAAAGCTAAACAGAAAATCGACCAAATCGAGAAAACCTAATTAAAATAACATTTTAATATCTGGATCTATTTTTTAAAATCTATATTGCAGATCATAAGACGAATTTACAAAGGATATGAGACATCTAGACGAATATGATAGTAAAAACCGTATAGCAAAATGAAGCCTGTAACACAAAATCAAATCAATTCACAATCATAATCACAATCAACAGTCAACAATGAAATCATAATCAATTTTTAGTAGAAGCGAATAGAATGGAGATGAAGCAAAAGCGACAGTAAATGGAAAAATAAAACGTGAAAAAACCTGATCGGCGCTTTCTCAGATAGTAGAAGGATGAAAGAGTGGAAGGGAGATGCTCGCAACAAATAAGCGGTGATTTGGTCACTGGGACAGTTGGCAACTTGGCATTCTAGACCCTTCTATAATGCTCCTATTTCTTCCAAGACAAGACAAGATAGATAATAAATCGTTGACAAAAATTTTGAAAAAATAGCGAAATTCATTTAAAACAAAAATTAATAAAAAAAAATTTAAAACTATTTTCTAAAGAACGAGTTACGAATTAGATCTTTAAGTTAAGCACTTTTGTGAATTACAATTTTAATGTTTATTTTTTGCGAATTATAGTTACCAAAATATCAAAGTTTACAAGTTTGGGCCAAAACACAACATTCCGACCATTTTGTTGTCAAAATTTTAGGTTAAGTGGTCGAAAATCTGTGTTATTGGCCTGAACTTGTAAACTTTGATGATTTGGTGGCTGTAATTCGCAATAAATAAATATTGAGACTGTAATTTGCAAAAATGATAAACTTTAAGGCTGTAATTCGCAAATTATTCTTTTCCAAAATTAGCGTTTTTTCATGTTCGAATGGAACTAAACTTGAACAACAATAACTTGTTATTAGTAACAACGAGTTATTTAAGGAGGGTCAAAAAGTCAACAGGACATTATTATTTTTTAAAAGTTAGCAACATCAAGCGATTCCTTTAATAATTTTTCTCTGTAGCATTTTTATGATGAAAATGATATGAAACATCCATCCAGAAAAAATAAATCACGAGAAGAGTTACATATCGCATTCACAAGCCATAATACATGATGCATTTCAAAAGAAACATAATTATGAAACAAGCCATATTCTTTTTCCCAACACGTTTTGAAAGAAACATGATGCATTTCATGTGTTTCATTACATAAGCCATAATGTTCACTTAATGTATTTTATTAGGATTATAAAGTTCAAAAGGTGCATTTCAAGCGCTATACATGTGTACTTAACTGGGATTATAAAGTTCAAAAGGTGCATTTATTATAATCCTAATTAAGTACATACGGAGTATGTATTAGTGCTTGAAATGCATTTTTTGAACTTTATAATCCTAGTTAAGTAATCAAGTGTACATTATGGCTTATGTAATAGTGCTTAAGGCATGTAATAGTGTTTAAGACACCTCTTTGTGAAAAATGAACAATTTGAATAAAAACAAAATTGTTGCAACATATAAGAGCGTTGATGAATTAAACGATCAAATAAACGTCAAAAAAATGAATTAAACATTTGAGGTTTCTCTGAAGACTCTTTTCGAGCCGGGGGACTCTTTGATCGCACTCTCCTGTATGGGTATGAGTTGTCGTCGTCCTTTTCTGCCCAAACCCTGATCATAGTTTTCTATGATCGGGATACACTAGGTATGGAGATGATGAGATGATGATATAAGGACAACAACTTGCATATAAAAACGGTAGAAACGTCAAAATGGTAAATTAAACGGAAATTACCAAGAATTTAACGGAAAATGCTACAACAGTTTTTTAGTGCATAAAGTGATGCTACCATATGAAAAAATCTTACAATGTGCTACCACTCGCATTTCATGAAAGTTCGATGGTACCATATGAAATTTCACTTTAATAATTAGCTGATGCGTCAATCCACAACTCTACAAGTCTATGTATATCCAATTGTCAATCAAGCAAGAAAGAGACTCACTTGTCAACTTGATCCATCAACACATTTAAAGTCCAATTTTTTTGGATGATATGCGCACTTTCAATATGTGTGGTTGAGTTGGGTCACTTGTACACTTTTTTTTTCTTCTTATTATTAATTTCTACTACTATTCTTAAGTTCATCTTCCCATTTATCTTGATCAAAATCTCTATAAACTTCCCTTTGTTTTCTCCGCCATTGACAGTATATCTACGCTCCCAACCCACTTTACATTTTCCTCCAATTTTTCCTCTCTTATTCACCATTCTTGTATTCCTTCCCTTCAATCATGTCTTCTTCTCTTGTTGCACCCAAAATCATGCAACCCCTTAATTTTAGATCTAATGAAAAACCCATGTTTGATTCTATCAAATGTTTTACCCCAAGATCATCATTTCTTGGATCTGCTGAAAAATTTCGTCTTTCTTCTCAATTACCCTTTCTAGGTTCTCGCCATTTTCGATCTGTTTCTACTAATGTGGTTGCTGTTTCGGAGGCTGTAAAGGAAAGGAAGTCTAAAAATGCATCTTCTCCTTCAAATTTGGTAATTTTTCTGTAATACCCAGTTGTAATCTCCTTTTAATTGGGCAATAATGGATTTTAATTTGTTTTTTTTCACGTTTTTTTGGATTTGTATTGCGCAAAGAGTGTACCCCCTTTTACTGTTTTCTCATTATGTGATTTACATCTGATAAAAATTCGGTAGTTTTGTGAGCTTATTATGTCTAATTTTGCTTGTTTTATTTGAATAATACTTCCATTATGTAAATATTGTACCGTTAAATTGTTATCTCATCAGATGTAATAATTTGTTATTATGTGATCAAAATTTGCTTGTTTTAACTTTTAATTACTGGGTACTTCTAAAACAATTTAATTCTTTTTATAAATTAGTCATTCTTGCTATTATTTGGAATAGAAAAAAAAATTGATTTTTGGATTTCATGTTTGCAAAACTTGTTCCATTCTACTGTGTTCCAATCATGTATAGGTTTATCATTATGTATGATCAACAGTGTCAAATGTTTCACTAATCGCCTTACGAATTGCGAATCGTAAAAAGCGAATTACGGTCGATTTTAGGTTATTTTAAAACCATTTTGCAAATCTAAAAGGCAAACTAACTTGTGAATTATGTTTCAGTGGTAATCAATATTTGCTTCATTCATTCACTTTTATGTAAGCAAATTGAACTGTTTAAACTTTGAAGTGATTCAGTGATTGTTCTTGTATATACTGGAAATAGTGAAAAGTTTTGATTTTTGTTTGTTTTTGGGTGATTTTTGTGTGTAGTTGATCACAAAGGAGGAAGGTCTTGTGCTTTATGAGGACATGGTTTTGGGTAGAGTGTTTGAGGATATGTGTGCCCAGATGTACTATAGAGGGAAAATGTTTGGATTTGTACATTTATACAATGGGCAAGAGGCTGTCTCAACTGGGTTTATTAAGTTATTAAAACAGTCTGATTCTGTAGTTAGTACGTACCGTGATCATGTCCATGCCCTCAGCAAGGGTGTCCCTGCCCGGGAAGTGATGAGCGAGCTTTTTGGCAAAGCCACTGGTTGTTGTCGAGGACAAGGAGGGTCTATGCATATGTTCTCTAAAGAGCATAATCTTTTAGGTGGTTTTGCCTTTATTGGGGAAGGAATTCCGGTTGCCACCGGGGCTGCTTTTACTAGCCGTTATAAGAGGGAGGTGCTTAAGGAGAATTGCGATGATGTGACGGTGGCTTTCTTTGGAGACGGGACTTGTAACAATGGCCAGTTCTTTGAGTGTTTGAACATGGCTGCATTGTGGAAATTGCCCATTATTTTTGTTGTGGAGAATAATTTGTGGGCAATCGGGATGTCCCATTTAAGGGCAACCTCAGATCCCGCAATTTGGAAGAAGGGGCCCGCTTTTGGGATGCCGGGAGTTCATGTGGATGGCATGGATGTTCTAAAGGTGCGGGAAGTGGCAAAGGAGGCAGTGGACCGGGCTAGGAGAGGGGAAGGCCCTACCTTGGTGGAATGTGAAACTTACAGGTTCCGGGGACACTCGTTGGCAGATCCAGATGAGCTTCGTGACCCCAGTAAGCCTAAACCTTCTATCTCCTTTCAATTCTGTTTTCGCACTTTTAATATAATCTTGCTACTGATTGAATTCAAAATTTTGTCCGTAATCATAAATTTCAATGTTGCAATCATTGTTACATGGAATGACATTCGTTCTAGAACAGGGAATGGGATTACAGAACGCAACCTAGATTGACTCGGGAATGATTCGATACGAGATACATTATGTATAAAATATATGTTTGAAAACAAAATTAAATTCAAATGATTATTTTGCTTTAAGAGATTATTTTCAGTGAAATTTCTTTAGAGTTTTAGGTTTCATCTCGTTTTCTTTCTACCTTGTTTTTTCTTTAATTTATAAATGAAGGCCAAAATACCTTTTAAAAATGTCTTCAAAACCGGGACAACAACTTGAGCGATTTGGGTCACGTTTCGTGGTTATTGGGGACGGACGTTCCCGAATCGCGGAACATGGCTACGTTCCACGTTTCATGTAACTATGGTTGAAATGATATCAATAACCTGTATGTTAAAATTGGTAGCGACGTTTACCCCTGCACGTAATATCTAAGTACTAGTGGATCATGCACAAATGAACATAGACTTTGCGCTATCTATAGTTCTCGAGAGCACAAATGAACTTACACACACAAAACGCTTCATTACCCCAATGTCATTAAGTGGCACCCACCTAAGCGGAGTTTGGCGGTTTGGTTGTATTCATTCTTACCCTTGTAATAAGAAAGTGGTTGTTTACGTTTGACCTTAGCTAGCAAACATGATAGGTGATTTCACACAAATATGAAGTCTACAAAATATAATGAACTATATTACTATAGTCCTATCCACTGTAATCTTAAACCTAAGAAACAATGAATAACGTGGTGTGGAGGAAATTCTTCACAATTTCGAGGTTGATGAGTTTTTCGCTTATGCACGTTATAGGATATATAAGTTGTCATGTAAAGTGAACAAAAAAGGACTTAACACATAAGCTCTAGATAAAGGGGTGTTTGGCAAATAACTTTTTTCCTTAGCGACCTATAAATATGACTTTACTTGGAGTCGCTTTTTTATTGGCTTTTTTGGCTTTTTTGCCTTTTTACCCATCTTTTCTTATAAACAAAGACAATAGTTAATTTTTACCCAACACCTCTAAGCTTAAACAACTAGATTTCGGGTAAAACAAGTCAACAACTCCAACTAACAATCATTTGCAAACATTAGCCAAACTGCCCGAAAACAATGGAAAATTGTAATTTTTAAAGCATTTTGAATCTAACAATATGAATCATGTGTTGTTGACAGCTGAGAAGGCTCGCTATAGTTCTCGAGATCCAATTACAGCTCTGAAGAAGTACTTATTCGAGAACAACTTGGCCACCGAAGCTGAATTGAAGGCCATCGAGAAGAAGATAGAAGAAATGATCGACGATGCTGTTGATTTCGCTGATGAAAGCCCAGCTCCACTCCGAAGCCAACTTCTCGAAAATGTTTTCGCAGATCCAAAAGGTTTCGGAATCGCACCTGATGGTACATACAGATGTGAAGATCCCAAATTCACAGAAGGCACTGCCCAAGTCTAACTACTTTTATTTTTAGGATTTTTATTTTTCTTTTCTTTTCTTTTTCAAATATTTGTTTTAACCCACTTTTCGGGCCCTTTTCGTTGCACCTTGTTACTTCACCTATGTAGGGCTTACGTTCTGTTTCGCTGTTGCGTAGTGACTAGTGTGTATCTGTTGTTTTATAATTGTACTTGTTATCGCTTATTATACGAGATGAAGTATTGTCTTCGTTTTGTTGAGTTTGTTTCATTGTATTCAAAAATAAGCAGTACGTTCCACTTGGTGCGTGTACTGTAAAGTCGCTTGCAGTCAACCTTCTATGAGACCACCGTGTGTTCAACAGGGCGGGTTGACCCAACGGGTCAAGGGTCGGATCACATTTTAACGGGTCATTAGCGGGTCGGGTCAATAACGGGGCGGGTCATTAGCGGGCCTTGGTGTAAAGGGTCGGGTCGGGTCGGATAATTATAAGAATTAATTGCGAAAAAGAATTTGCCACTAAGGTAATTCCTTGTTAAAGTAAGAAAAAGTTCAAGGCAGTCTAAGAAAGCCCTCATGGTTGTCAAGCTTCTCTTTTTTTTAAAAAATTTTTAAATGATATTATTATAAACATAAGTTAATTGACCCAACGGGTCATAAAATATAATAAAAAAATTATTTTTATTTACTTTTAAAAAATGGGTCAAAGTGGATCAAATTTAAACGGGCTTGACCCGCCCTGCCCCGTTTAACATTTGACACGACCCGCTGTTAGCTGCATTTTATTCATATTTTATCCCCATTATTTAGCTTTATTATATTGAAATTTTGCATAACTATGCTTGCTTTATTTGGGATTTTACGCTTGGTTGGGTATTTTACTGTTTTTGTGCATTTCAGGTAATATTCGTCAAGTATGTTTCAGGTAATACTCACTTAACTTCGAAAGCTAAAGTAATCAAAGCCTTGATGACCCAAGTCAAGGAAACAAAGCCAAAAGGAGCTAAAGTAGATCATTCTAAGCCCATTCAGCAAAAACTAGGTCGATTCAAGCTTGCTCGAGCATCAAAAAGACTTGCATTAGAGATAGAAGCTGAGCAGGACCATCCTGAAGGTCGCTCGACCGGTCGAGCGATTTTGGCTCGGGTCGAGCGAAAGTACTATTCACTTCCAGTAGCTTTAGAATGTCGACAGAAGCATTTTCGATTGGTCGAGCGGGTAGGTCGAGCGGAGCTATTTTTTAATTTGGTGACTATTCTGTTTTTGAAGATTTTAACCTGTGTACCTGATGCTCGCTCGACCAGGTCGAGCGGGCTTGCTCGGGTCGAGCGAGATGGGCGGCAGCAGCTTTTCGCGATTCTTTTAAAAAGCATTTGGGTCCAATTAGATTTAGTTGCTTCTTATTTCTGCTGCCAAGCTTCCCTTGCCACCCTACCCTATCCTCTAGGGGTGGCACCCCCCTCCTACACCCTAGGGGTAGTGGAGCAATCATGAAACCACCACCCCCACATGCTTTGAAGCCTATAAATAGAGAAGAAGGAGGAGTTCAAGCATCTCAGTTTTCATCCTTCACTTTAGAGCAAATTCTATGTATTCTTAGCTTTGCTTTCATTTTCAATTAAGAATTAGTGTTAGCATAGTTTTCTTTCAATACAATTAAGTGTCTTTAATTTCCAAACACAATCTTAGCTTATCCTTTAGTGTAATACTTTGCAATTAGGAATTCTTCAACCATTGGTGTATTTTCATTGAAGCTTTTGGAAGTTAATGCTTTGAATCATCAATCCATCTTGTTCATCAAAGAGTAATTTCTACCTTTATTTACATTGAATTCAATTCATGTTATTTAGTTATTGTTTGCCTTTACTTTTATATGTTTATGTTTGATTGTTCTTCAACTAATTGCATTCATCTTGTTAAGATATTCTAGTTCAATTTATCCATCCATGCTTCTTAACTTATTTGCAATCTATAACTTTAATATGAATATGAGTGAGTAGTTGTTTTGGCTTAGGTTAGGCATAATCACCATGTATGTAGTTTGAATTGCTATCTTTACCTATGACAATGGTTGTGTTGTTTATGGTTTAACATAGGTTTTGCTATCTTGTTTAGTGTCGTTAAATTGAGGGCGAGAGTCGATTTTTAACGATAATCTATGCTTAAAATCATCTCCATGAGAATAGGTAGATGTTTTGATTGAAAATAATGAATGTGTGCTCCATGTCTTAATCTATGCTTAGCTCCATGAGAATAGGTGGTTAAGTATGTTTTAGGAAGCTATTGTTGCTCGAGAGAGAACATTAGTATTTAAGATACGTTCTTCCTCATAACAATCCACAAACCATGACCTTAGGTTGAAGTTAGTAAGGACTACCTTGGTGAAAAAGCCTAGCCTATGCCTCTTTAGTTAATTGATCACTTTATCTTTGCCTTAGTTCATTGTGTCCTTAATTGCTTTTGTGTTTCGTTTTTCATTTCGTTCTTTTTTATAGTTTGCTTTAATTATTTCTACCTCCAAACACCATTTTATACGTTTTTGAACTAACTAATTGATTGAGAAGCCATTGACATAACCCCCACTTCCTGTGAATTCGACCCGTACTTGCCGTCGTACTAAGCTACGCCGTGCACTTGCGGTATTACATTTGAAGGACGTAAACTCCCGATCACCCGCCCCGACCCGACCCATTTAAATTTTGACCCGCCCCGCCCCGACCCGCCCCATTGAACACCTCTAATGGTTATACAACTTCAAAACACGAAGCTCATAAGCTAAACGTTTCTATTATTAGGTTATTTAAAGTATCTATACTTATTTATCTATACTTAATACTAAAACAAGCACCACATGGATATATATTTTATCATCGATATATGTCTTAAAAATCTTACACAAAAAACTTGCGTAAGACCGTCTTATTCTAAGACCATAATTGGGCCGGCCCATTCTCAGGCGCGTGCACCACACGCGCTCCAAATTTCAATTTTTTGGTTTTTTTCATTTTCTGGACAATTTTCAATTTGGACCTTAAATGTATCAATATTGACCTTAAAAATATCAATTTCAACGTAAAGTACTTAAACATATCAATTAAAGTAAAAATTTCAATAACAACATACAATTCATTACTTATCACTGTCAATTATTACCAAACATGCATCAATTATGACCTTATCTTGTTTTTGTTATGATGTTAACTATATCAATTATAAACAAAATAAATGAACTACATAACAACATACAATTCATTACTTATCAGTATCAATTATTACCAAACATACATCAATTATGAACTTATCTTGTTTTTGTTATGATGTTAACTATATCAATTATCAACAAAATAAATGAACTAGATAACAACATACAATTTCATACTTATAACTGTCAATTATATTAGGTAGAAATTAATCACTTTAACGTTAAAGTTTATCACTTATAGGTTCAAATTGAAATTTTTTACTTTAATTGATATATCTTAGTACCACTTTACGTTAAAATTGATATCTATAAGGTCAAAATTGATACCTTTAAGAGTAAAATTGAAAAATACCCAGAGAAATGGAAAAAGCTTATGGGCTCCATATTGGGTCGCGTCTTATTCTAAGACGGTCTTACCCAAGATCTGCTGAAAATCTTAATCAAATTTCTCTCTCCAAAATAGAATATTATAAACAGGAAGAACATTCAGAAACGGAGGGAGTAAATTTTACTATCTTGGTGAATAATAAGAAATTAATCGTTTAGACTTACATATTTATAATTTTTGACAACAAATTATGTGATAAATCAAAGCACAACCTTTGCTCGCACAATAATTTTTGTACTTCAATTTTTCACTTTAGGAATATCTATATAAAATTCATGATTTGGTTAATATAGGTATCTTCATTAAAAACATCAAGCTTAAAAATATCAAAATAAACTAAACAATTAAAATATTCGACATGTAACCCTTGACCAAATATGGTTATCAATATTCTATTGCAAAAAACGTACCTACAATTACGTGTGCTACAATTATTTCCTTCATTAAAATCATTTTCTTAATTTTTTTTTGAGATAAAATCATTTCCTTACTTAGTATTATTCAACTTGCGATTACCTCTATTAATATTATTCTTTCTGATTTACCTATATTAATATGTAATATATAATTTTAAAACAAAGTTGACCAAAAACAATTATTCTAATGTTGTGATAATTTAAAGCACGATATATATTCTCTATGATTGCAGATATGTTTGACCAATCATTATACCTTTATATGTATTATTCTATTGCCAGAATTATTTAGTATTATTATTCTATTGCCAAATTTAATTAGTAATATTCTATTTCTAATAATTTGCAATATTATTATATATTGCCAGATTAATTCTATTGCCAAATATAAAAGGTGGCAATAGATTAATTAAGGAGATTTATATCTTTATACGAATTGGAATAATATATGTGATTTATATCTTGAGAAAGATTGACAATAACAATCGTGATATTGTTTCGTAATACTAAAATCTAAAATTTTATTTTCCTGATAATAAAATAATAAACAAGATATAAAATCAGAAATCAATCATTTGATTATTACCTAATATAAATTTTAAATTTTTACCTATATGTATTAATGCATGATCAATCATATATAGTTGTTTCATGGATCAAAATTAAGGAAAAATTAAAGATTTTAATATGTGATGATCATGATAATATTTATACTTTAACATACAATATTGTATACAAAAAAGTGGTTCAATATTTATAGTTGATAAAAGTTGTTATAAATATATCTATTTCACTAGGTTTATATATAGTTAAATTTATTTTCCGTCGTAATGTGTATTATGGTGTACAAAACTATATTTCAAATTGCGTATCAATATAAATATTATTTGTTTTATTCATCTGTTTTTGATATTTTTTATTTATTTACGTAAAAATATATGTTAAATATGGTAAAATATTAAAAAATCCGTGTTTAGCACGAGCAATCACCTAATAAGACATGTATCACGGTGAGACCACTTCATACATTTCTTTGCCAAATTGTCCAAGTTATATTCATTTGCTTGACCGTTGACAACACCTTTTCGATTGCTTTGCCAAGAATGTCAAACCGTCAAACCGAGTCTCCAAAATATCTAACATGCGTGTGACACAATCTAGACTTGCTTGTGGTAAGACAACACACGACCCCATAGAAAGGTACGTTATGGCTAACCAACTACCATAGTGGGTCACGGGCGTGCCACATTCAAGATCTTTTGAAAATGACGCGTGACCTGCAAACTCAACGCATTACTTTATAGTTGAATTTGAAAAAAAAATGTTTTTAAAAAAGAAAGTTACCGTATTACTTTAGAGTGTTTCGCATGCTCGTGTTATGACACGGGCTATAATTTAGGGAATTGCAACAAGTCATGACCCGACACCAGTGGCGAAGCAAGGTAGGGGCCGGAGTGGCACGTGCCCCTAGGCAATTTCTAAAATAAATTGAGAAAAAATATAAAAAAATGTAAATCACAATCCCCTACTGTTTTCGATTTCAAAACCCAGTTACTCACCCCACCCAAGAGTTGCCAATGACCACATTAAACTTCTCTTTCCAGCCTCAGTATCAGACTACACTTCGCCCACCACCAGCTCCACGTCAACCGTCTTCGCAAATTACAATTGCCACCCGTTAATCACTAAAGAATTCGCATCTCAGTAAGTTTTGTCTGTGATTTTCACAAATTGAGTATACTAGGGTTTAATTTAGTCGAATTAATTTCAAAAAAAAAAAAATTTAGTCGAATTAAATTAGTTGTTGACTATTATTGATTTTTCAATCATTGAATTTCTACTGGATGCTTCATATGAAATTTCTCATGTCGCTTGTTAATCTCCCTGAATTGGACATTTGGCGCCCACAACCTGTTCGACGAAATGCTTGAGCGACAAACATTTTCGTTGAACTCTGTTTGTTATAGTCTGAATTTAAAGTAGAGTAACTGATTATTTTTTAGTTTTTGGCAGGAAGTGGATATTACGATGCAAAGATTGTGTAGATTTGCATCTTCACTTTCTAATGTGGTGACCAAAACTTTATGTTCTCCTTCGGTACAAGAGGTTACACCAGGTGGTTTTCTTAAATGGACTTCATTGGGTTTTGTTCGGACTTCCAAATTTGCTTCTGGGTTTTCTCCACTGCAAGTCAAACCGTTGAATTCCATTATGGATCTTGAACGAGCTAAGAATAAGTCTCCTGAGGACCTTGCTTTGATTTGGGATGATGTAATGCATTTCAACTTTGATTTTTTTCTCAATTATTTCTTGTTGAATTGCTAATTTTCTTTGTGGGTCCATATAAAGTATAGTAATTGATGCAACGCAATTATGTTTTCCCCCTTAATTATTTCTTGCTGAAGTGCTAGTTTGCTTTGTAAGTCCATAATCCATATAATCAGATTGTTTGAGATGGTTAGTTAATTAAGGGTATAATACTGCAGAATGTGGGTCATCTTCTTTGTTGATTTAGAAATGTGTATTTTTGATCGAATCATTGGAGTTTAGCATTCAATTTGAAGCTACACCACCTTCTCACTACTGCCATACTTTTGTATTTGCACTTAGAAATGGATAAAGTCTTGGGAGGTCACCATTGATATTTGTAGATATAATTACATGTTCATGGCACTTGGACTCTATTCTTGAGGTGTTGGTTACACTGCTCAGACGATATGACAGCGAACGTTTAACTTATTCTATAGTGTTGCCATTTACCTTTGGCCTAAATTTTGTTGCCGTTCATGTACCTGCACTTTGCCAAAGAACATTTATCCGTTGATTCTTTGAGATTGAAAAGGCAAAGACTTGTTTTGCTCTAAATCTAAGCTCTTAGCAAACTTTTGGCCTATTAGTTGAAAAAAAAAGATGTTATTGACACCAACAATGTTGACTACAATGAGATCAAGATGCACAAATTTTGTATTACAACGAGCTTGAAAATAACTGATATTGCCATGGAACGTTGAATTGCATTCAAGGCGGGATGAAACCATTCCTTAAGCAATACTTCTCCCACTTCGGTGTCTAGGGATGAACTTTGAAGTTTGCTTCGAGATACAATGCATGCTAGTGAAGGTTTTGACACAATGCCCTTACACAATGCTCAATATTAGAATGATGGAGAAGAAGATCACAGAGAAAGATTGCAAGTTTTTTCACTGAAAAAGAGATTTTATTAGAGAGAATAGGTTAGAACTGGATTTGTATATGTTTTGAGCTGTGTGGACACTTTATTTATAGAGATCCTTCTAAACCCTAACCTAACACCTAACTCCCCACGTCACTATGGTAAAAAAACCCCTAGATTTTACCATTTCCAAGCAAAGAACACGTAAAATGTTACAGTTCACAAGTCGCCTAGTCGACGACACGTTGAGTATCAGGGTGTCGATTGGTTGTCAACCCCTCGACATTTGATTGCTTATAAAAGCAAATTTGCGTTAATTTAATAAAGCTTTGTGTAATGAATCAAGGGGGGGACCACAACTGAGATTCACTTATTCTAGGAAGGGGACAAGAAGGTCAAGCAAGGATAACATGAAGTTAGTGGGAAAATGTTTTCCCTTATTTAGTAGTGCTTGTGTTAGTACCTTAGTAGTATTTTGCTGTTTTTATAGACATGTATGAGTAGAAGTATTATATAAATACTATGGGATTGTAATGTGTAATCTCATGTTTTTAGATGTGTAATACCTATGGCTATTTTAACGTGAAAGCCACTCAAAGTGCTTGATTAATTAATACAACAATCCTTCTCTCAATCCCTTATTTTCACTTACTGTTTCTCATTGTCTTGTACTGTGCAACATCACAAACAGCCTCTGCTCCATCTACCAACCGCAGCTGCCACCCTCTGGGGTGCCTCACCAGCGGCCGGCATAACACTTTGCTGTAGCCTCGACGACCTGTCGAGACTCTAGGTTGACGACCTGTCGACCTGTCGCCGTTCTTGCTTTTTCTTTGCCTTAACACATGATTATTTCAGATCACTTAAAGTTATACTCCTATTTAACCTAAGTTACACCTGTCTGGTTATGATTGTAATAGGTGATAATATACTGATATTATCCAACTTCTGTTCAACTTTTGGGTTGATTGGGTCTTCATGCTTATCTTATATATGAATAATGTTTCTTACTTTATTTATACTAAAAGATAACCTGTTCTTACTTTATTGTTATATTATCCGAAATCTTCTAGAATATGAATAATGTTTCTTTTCTTTATTTCAAGTGGCTTTGATCTGCAGTTAATGAGTGTTTTCCTACTTTGTCAGTTTCACTTGGGAAGAGGTCATATTGGCGCTTCCATGAAAACGAGTTTGTACCGATTATTCGAGCAAAGAGCTGCTGATTGGTACTCCCTTGTAGCATTGTTCATCAAGTTGCTTTGTATCACTCTATAGTCTATAATGCTTCCTTTTAATGTCTTTTTTTTTGTTTTGTTTTGTAGTCAATATTTTGTCATTCCCTTGTGGAGAGGAAGTGGATATACAACCATGTTTTCCCAAGGTTTGTCCCTTACTTGATATTCTTGAAAGATAAAATATTTTACTTCTTGGGCTAGTCTCACGACTAGACCTTAGTAATATAGTTAACTGTATGAGATATGAGTTTATATTAAATGATTACTCTTAGGCTTTTCAGTAATTGGAACACCTTTTGCTTGCAATCTTTGCTTGTTTTTGACTTGTTTGCAATATACTTCTTTTTATGATTGTTTTTGACTTGTTTGCAATATGCTTCTGTTTATGATTGTTTTTGACTTGTTTGCAATCTTTGCTTGTTTTTGACTTTTTTGCAATATGAGTTTATATTAAATGATTACTCTTAGGCCATATCGGTTCATGACTCGATAGGTTGATTATTGGGATTAAGGCTTTGGATTTATTAAAATTTGCAAAAAAAATGGAAAAGAAAAATTAGAGGTATTGGCTTGTAACGGCAACATTCCTCTTATACTATCATATACAAAAACAAGGCCGCATTGTATAGTATCGGCCATATCGTTAAGGTTTTCAAATTTGCCGAACCGGTATTACCCTCATCGTAAAGGTGTAAAAAACCCTGGATTTTAGGTCTTTCCAAGCGACATGTCATGGTTTGGGCCGGTTTTTTTTTGCCGTACGGCAACCACATCACCGATAGTGCATCACAATGTCCATTTTTGAGTGGGCTGCAATTGGCAATGACGCAGTTTATTTGCTCATTGAAAGAGCGGCTAAACAGAAGAGGTGGGTTGAAGGTGAATAAGAAAAGGTCATGTTTTAAAAAAGTTTAGTTGAAGATATCTGCCTGCTTTAGCTGAATTGACAAGGAATGAGACTAGACATTGTAATCTATCTGTTAACATGTAACATGACACTATAGAACTCTCCTAACTTACATACTATGCTCTATAAACAGCGGACTGTTTTATTTAAGCATTATGTTAACAATCTAAGCTTAGCTCAATTCGTAAGGATTATCATGACCTCAAGTTTTGTGGTTTAAGTCTTATTTTTCATGACTACTTTCTAACTGTCCGTTAGCAGGGATGTTGAATTCCAATGCCTGAAATTTGGTTTTTGCTTTTGTGGCAAATGAGTGTTTACAGGAAGATCCTAGTTGGATTTTGAGTCTTCAACTTGTATTTAATCTACAATGTTGATGTTTCATTAAGTCTGTGTTTCTTCCCCTTGTCTAAGATCTTGTACATGTTGAGCTGGACTTGATTACTTGGTTACTACCTATAACTGGTTGAAGGATACTTATCAGAATTCAGATTAGGAGAATATTGCATTTGCATCGGTAAACTTGTAAAGGTTTTCAAAACAACCGAACCAATATATTTTTCAACACAATATTCACTGTGTCTAAAGGGGTAAATAATCTCATTTGGGCCGTTTCAAAGGATATCTCAAACTTTTGGCCGAAATTAGGCATTATGATAACCGCATCACTCCACCGCATCAGTGTATCGTTACCGTGATCACCACCGTTGCCGCATTTTTGCATTTCAAAACGTTCGTCCGGGAACGTTCCGCGATCCGGGAACGTTCGTCCCAAATCACCACGAAACGCGTTTCAAAACGCTAAAGTTGACGTCCCGGTGTAGAAGACCTTTTTCAGAAGATATTTTGGCCTTCATTTTAAAGAAAAAGAAGAGGAAAAAACGAGATGAAACCTAGAAATCTGAAAAAATTCAACTTGAAAATGATTTTTCAAAACCAGAATAATCATTTTTATTTAATTTTGTTTTCAAATATATATTTTATACATACTATATCTCGTACTCAATCGTTCCCGAGTCAATCTAGGTTGCGTTCCGTGTTCCCGTTTCCGTTCCCCGTTCCAAACTGAATGCCGTCCCAGGTAACAATGATCAGAAGTATGTTGCGTTCAAGCACCATGATTGCTTGAGCAAGCACTAAAGGTGCTCATTTTGTGCTTGAACCAGAACAGTGTTAGAACCTCATTTTTGGTGTTGGCATATAAAGAATGCTCCAATGGTCAAAGGAAGAGCATTGGAGTGCAACTAAACACTAGAGTATGTTTGTGGTATAGGATAAACAAGAGAACTCACCAAAAAGACTAGTCTCGTGTTTACATTGTTTGTTTGTTGTGTGTTGGTTTGTTTCTTTATCTTCCTTTTAACGAGTTCAATTTCACAAAACCATGCCTAAAATATAGCATCTTCTATCTTTTTTTCTTATGTGATAGAGACTAGCTTCTGCTATTTCCTTGATTTAGCGTCAAATCTATTTGCCAATTATGTGATTCTTCAAGTTTAGCATCACTAATTCAAGCTTCTCACCGACTCTTTTACAGTGAAGATCCCACACATAATTTTCACCGGGCTGGAAGATTATAAAGCTCGGGGAACTCAAGCTTCCCCCTATTTCACTGTTACACATTACACGGAATTTGCCGATAGCAAAGACTTGGTACTTGTTCGTGGTGATATAGTCTTCTCTAGCAAGCTCACCGATGAAGAGGCAAAATGGCTTATAGAGACCACTCAATCCTTTTACGTCAATGATACGAGGTACAAGTTGGTTGAACGATTCAACAAACAGACTCGTGACTTCGAGTTCAAGGATGTATTGCAAGCTCTGAATATGCCTTCAATGTAATTGTTTTTTATAGCGAAATCAGACTCCTTGATTTAGAACTATTTGGGAAACTATGTAGAATTGGTTGTTTAAGCACTTGCCAATCATAAATGTTATGCCTTCGTAGAGTAGTTGCCCACATTAAGCTTTATTTGTTATCTTAAGGGTTTTGTCTTTAGCTTATGCTTGGTTGATCCTTGATATTAAGGCTTTATGCCCTGTTAACCTTTTTCATACATAAAGGTTTTTGGTTTTTAATAAAAAAATTGGTTAATTTTTCATTTTATTACTAGTTTAATGTTTTAGTGTTGCATTGGCAAAATAATTCAGTCTCCTCACTTATACTACAATACACTACAATTTGCATTAGATGAAAGAATATAACAATTTTTAGTAACTCAATCTCAATAAGTGACTTCTACCTGAGCAAATACGTTTTCGCAATTTTATAGAAGGATAAGATATATTTCTCTATACATAAAAAAGAAATTTCATTTGAACGTGTGAAAGTTTTTTGCGTCAAAAGATGCTTTCTTAATGAAAATAAGTCTCATAGTACAATCCAAAACTTCAGTCGTCTTTTATTTTTTAGACCATGACCACTAATTATTGGAAAGAAGAAATGTGACATTAATTATGATTTTCAACCTTCGTTAATAAAACTAAAACTCTCCGTTGAGTAAGTATTTCTTTTTCCATGCAATTTTCATCTGCTCATCAATGAAGGTAGTAGACTGGACCAACACAAATCCTCTGCGCACACCTTGGCGTCACTTATACGCACTCGACAAAACTTTTTAGAAGGTCACTAATCCTAAGATTGCTCCCCACCAAGCAAGTTTAACCGTGGAGTTCTTAGCAAAATGAATTCCCTTGAAAAGAAAATACACCTTGTTAAAATGTTTAGGCGTGTAATTCTCAATCCTTTCTAAAGCTCAACTCGAGATATCACACCGATAATATCCTATAATTACATTTTCAACGCAAGAAAACATCAAGTGTGCAGGAAGCAAGCATAATTTAAGCAGAAAACCTCATTCTTTCCTGTACTTAGCTTGTATCTTCTTGATCAAATACTCCTCTAAGGCTGCACCTGCCTCTACTATTCTTGTATAAGGTTTTAACTCCACCTTATTCACCTCATTCACCACCCTATCCAATCTATCTACATCCTCTACCTCACAAATCCTAGGTATAACTTCTTCCCATGTTCCAATATATGGTGCTTCACCATACTTCAAAACTTCTCCAAGCACACTAGAAGCATCCTCTACTCTACCAACATTACACAAACCCTTGATCAACGAATGAATGATCGAAAAATGTGGCGAACAACCTTTCGAAACCATTTCCTCTATGTACTTCCTTGCCTCATCATACATCCCTTGATCAATTAGTCCACCAACCAATGTCCTATACGACACCAAATTTGGCGAACACCCATTAGAATACATATCATCTAAAACCTTAATAGCATTGTGTGCTTGCCCCTCTCTACACAAACCGAGCATAACCGTATTGTAATGTGTAAGATTTGGATTACACCCTTTAACTTTCATCCTACATAGCAACTTATAAGCCTCCCTTAGCTTCTTTTTCCTGCACAGACTATTCAATAAACTAGTATAGCTCAATGTATCTGGCACAAAACCTTTATTAAGCATATCATCCAACAAATCCATAGCTTTAGTCACCTGACTTTTTCTACACAATGCCTGCATCAAAATCCTGTAAGATTCAACATTGGGCAAAATTTCTCTTTTAAACATTTCATTGAACAGCTTGTATGCAACACTAATTTGATCATTACTGCAAAATGCCCTCATCAAAATATTGTATGATTTCACATTTGGGGTTACTCCAAGATTATGGACAGTCCTAAAAAGATCAAAAGCAGGTCTAATAAACCCACGTTGAGCTACAAGTACACTTAAAACATCATTCAGGTGTTTTGATGTCGGTTTACAATTGTAATCAATGATACTGTAGAATGTCTTAAGAGCCTTTTCTGGCATCTGGGCATCACCGTAAATGCAAATTAATCGAGAAAATAAAACTGGGTTTGTAGATAATTGCAATTTCTTTAATCGTAGAAGAAGCTTTTCCATGAGGGAAAATTGACGAGCAATTCCAAGTTTGAGGATTAGAGTGTGGTAAGTGGAGTAAGAATGTTGGAAATTGGGTTGATGAGAAGCTAAATCAAAGATTTCTTTAGCTAAAAGAGGGTCTGATTGAGAAGATATTAGCTTCTGGATTCGAGTTGGAGAAGCAATTAAGGTTGTTGAGGATGATTGTAAGTCATTTTGGGGATTAGGGTTTCTTATTTGGTTTGATGATTGTTGTGGGTTTACATGTTGATTACAAATTTGTGGGTTGATTGAAGAGTAGAAGGAGAACTGACGAGCAATTCGTAGAAGAGGATTGCATGAATAGAGAAGATTTTGATGCATTTTCCTGATCTTCTCCATGGTCAGCCTGTGTTCAATTGGCTGACATTTTACGAATCTAGGGCTATTGTTTGTGACCTTTACGGGTGGGTTTACAAAATGATTGAATTAATTGTGAATTATAGTTTTGATGCTTAAGCTTTTGCGAATTACAGCCATGATGTTTTTTTTTGCGAATTACAGCCACCAAGTTTTGAAAGTGACCACCATTACAGCCAAATGACCGGTTATGACCGTTGACCAGCACAATTACCTTTGACTTTTCTTTATTTTATTTTATTTTTTTTTGAGTTTTTTTTTTCTTTTTTTTAATTTAATTCTTTCATCCCCAATCATCTTTCTCTCTCCTCCTCCTTCTTCTTCGTCATTTTCATCTTCTTCATCCCTATTAAACTTCAAACACTCCATTAATCTTCAAAGTCACCATTAATCTTCAAAGACCCAATTTCTCTCCAAAG